>BTPG01000002.1:129160607-129390607 GCA_036245525.1 Semisulcospira habei | reverse complement strand
GAACGGAAGGTATTCGAACGAAGGTATAGTGAGACACGGAGTTCCCCAAGGATCTATCCTACGGCCTCTTTTATTTTCTTTATTCATCAATGACCTGGCTCTTTCCATCTCAAATCCTGAGGTAAAATGCAAACTCTTTGCTGACGATTCAACGCTGCATACAGACAATCGTGACACGACGCTAAATTGTATCCTCCAGCAAAGTCTTGATGAAGTAACAGATTGGTGTACGCAAAATCGCATGCTATTCAGTACTTCTAAAACCAAAAGCATGTTGATAACAACCCGCCAAAAGCACCAGCTACATCCTGCCCCTCTGATACTTTCACTTGGCAATACACCTATCCAACAGGTATCCAAGCACCGCCCACTGGGAGTTGTAATTGACGACCAGTTTAACTGGTCGTCGCATATCGACAGTTTGTGCAAAACCTTGTCCAGGAATGTATTTCTGCTCTCTAAACTTAGACATATTCTTAGTACAAAGTGCTGTACATTGTTCTGTCAGGCACACATTAAGAGCCACTGTGACTATGCGTCCTCTTTGTGGGACGAATGCAGTGAACTTCATATTAAAAAAATAAACTCACTACTGTATCGTCGTTCAGTTAAAATAATTATTTCAAACCCTACTTCCACAGACGAAAAAAAATAAAATCCTTTGGCCTGCTTCCACTGAAGGAACAACTCAACTTTAACAAATGCGTCCTCATGCACAAAATATTTCATTATCAAGCCCCCCAATATCTGTGCATGCTATTTAACTTCAGCCCTAGGCATCAGCTACACACGAGACATGGCTTGCTTCATTTACCCCGCCCCAGGATAGATATCTACAAGTCAAGCCTTCTATTTTCAGGTAGTTTTGTCTGGAACTCATTGCCTTTAAATATTAAATCATGTTCAGGTAAAACCCATTTTAAACGTGCTTTGCACACGCACTTCCATTCAGCCTGACTTCACAGTTTGCCATATAAGAGTAATACTGCCTGATAACACGTGAACGTCAAATATTTTCTCTTTCCGTCAAATATTTTCTCTTTCTCCTTACATTTGCTAACTGATAATCTTTTGTCTTGTCGGTGTCGCTATACGCTCTTGATGCTGCTGATTCTATGACACTGTCTTAGCTGAGTATAATATTAATGCCATGCACTCATTTATTTCCCATGGTTTTTGTATTGGTGGCAGTTACAAATTCTCCAATGCCATTTTTTTCTCCTTTCATTAATTCACCTATTGTGTTTTTCCCCGTAGTTTTTCTTCCTCTTCTTCTTCTTATTATTATTATTATTTGCATGCTATGTTTATTTTCCTGTCATGTTGTTTTGTTTACAGGACAGCTTGTAAGACAGGCATTGATTTGCTAATAGCTTTATCCTGAACAAAAAAAATACATCATCATCATCTCTCTCTTTCTAGTAGTATATACCTCTTATTTTGCTAATACTCAATGAAAGAGACCCTAAAACCTTTGTTACTTGCAATCTTTAACCGACCTTTTTTCATGTACATTTAGTTGTTCAGTATGTTTTTCTTAATTAATAGTACTTTGTAGTAGTTTTGCATGATTTATGTACATTAAGTTTACTTTTTGATGTCTTGTTACAGTGATTTTTTTTTTACAATGTATTATAGTGAACAAAGGACAGTTAGGAAGAAAGGTATTTCAATACCTAAAACTTTATCCTAAAAAACGTTTCATCATCATCATCATCATCATCTCTCTCTCTCTCTCTCTCTCTCTCTCTCTCTCTCTCTCTCTCTCTCTCTCTCTCTCTCTCTCTCTCTCTCTCTCTCTAGCAACGGCAGGTACGAAAAATGACATAGTCAATGACTGTGTTAATATCTTCACCGTTGTAAAATGAAGATTCATTGATTCATTGATTCTCTCTCTCTCTCTCTCTCTCTCTCTCTCTCTCTCTCTCTCTCTCTCTCTCTCTCTCTCTCTCTCTCTCTCTCTCTCTCTCTCTCTCTCTCTCTCTCTCGTGTAACTAGCGCAGGAAATTTGCAAGCCTGTGAATAAACATCAAATTGCGGACAAAATATCCCAGGCGGCATTTCTGAACGTATTTGTATTACAACAAATTACGATATGTGCAAACTACTTCACGCGAATCACCGAAAATGCATCAATCAGAGAAAATACGTCGACCCATCTTCTATCTCCTTCCATCTGCAAGAGGCACAGGTTCTCATGAGCCCCTGCGACTGCAGGGGCTCATGAGAATCTTTGCCTCTTGTTGACCAGGCTCAGCTTCATCTGCGCTTCAAGTTCACACTGACTGCGTTCTTTGAGGTGAAGGGTATGACTTTACACTCCCAGCGCGCTCAGTAAACAACAGTTAGACAGAGAAATCCGTGCCATTACCGTGTTTACCCTCAAACATGATAACATCATGGTCACAGCTCTTTCCCTGGTGAACATTATGACAAAAAGGTTCGATTGTTTACCCGTATCATTCGGAATACACCAGTGTGTGAAATAAGTTTGACTAAAATAGTTCAAATGTAGTGCCATAATAGCTTGGGGCCTCTAGGCGTCAAGCTAGTGTGACACCACCCTTGAATTAAAGCCTAAGTCTACATCCTTATCTGTAAGTACTATAATGTAGCTTTCATATGGCAGTGTACACATTTGAAGCATTTAGCCTCAGTATGAAATGGGTTAAAGTTAAAAGGAGGTGTTATAAACTGAAGATGAAGATGGGAAAACACGAATGAATGAATGAATGAATGAAGAAACAAAGGAAGAGAATGAAATGAAATGAAACTTTATTTTCCAAGGATAAAAGAATAGGTGCACAGACCTTTTTTCATTCTTGCCTTTGCTACAAACTACAAGTGTGTGTATGTGTGTGGGTGGGGGGGGGGGGGAGGAAGGAAGAAAGAAACATGGAAACATGAAAAGAAAAGATGCACCGTGGTTCCGAAGGTGTATCAAGTTCGCTTCAGCAAAATGTTACAAAGAACGCTGTGTCTGTGCATTCGATGGAAAATCAACCGTACATGCACATGACCCAGGTGGCGCACCGTGGACACAATCACTCCTTCAGTGTCGAAGTTGCCTCACCTGACCGCGTTCCGTTGTTCGCGAATTACTGTGGCGTCACAATGGCCAACAAATTACAAAACGTAGTATCGACCCAATAAATCAGAAATGCTAGCAGTGAACGGCGCGTGTGTGCTGGTCTGTGATTTTGGACCTTACGGCTGAAAGCCGTAAGGTGCAATATCACAGAACAGCACACGGTTCCCACAAGAAGCACAGATCCTCATGGACCTCGACAGTCTGTGCAGCTAGAAGAAAATCTATGACTACGGCTCAGCCCTGTTTATGTAAACCAGTGGTTTCCCCCAAAAGGCCAATTCTCCGCGAGTTGAATGCTTTTGAATAACTCAAGCTCCGCTAGAGGTCTGAATCCTCAGGGGAACCCTTGAAAGCAAAAGCCTCTTCTGTCCCGTCCCGTATAGGCAAAAGACAGTAAGTCCACGTCTGTCAAAAGCAAGATTTTCGTTGTAATACAATGAAAATCTTGATTTTCGCAAAAATGAACCTACAGCCTTTTGCTTTCACAGAAAATGTATTCTGGCACCTGCTTACAATAAGTGTTTCTCTAAGCGAATGACAAATGCATGGGTGCCTTATCGACCCGCCATTCTCCGGAAGTTGTATGCTTCAATTTGCATCTGTGCTACTATGACACAGAAGGATGTCAATCTTATGGCAAAATATCGAACCATCCCAGTAGCAAACGTCTACGGGCCCACTACGGCCGTCGTGGGTCCGAGGTCCTTTGCTTGCTGGGCACTTATGCACTTATCAGGCAATCTGTAATCATCCAAGCAAATCCGACCGCACGATCGTGTCAGACTGTCATCCGATGAGATGCAAATGGGATCGTATAATTGGGGGAAAACGATGCAAGTGTATAGACAGTGCAATCATAAGCCTATGGAACTATATACATGACAGACATATCGGCCGGTGCCAATCAGATCCGGGGCCTTAACCCTTTGGCTGTCGGTAGCGGTTTTTGTCGCGGTGATTCCTGCAAGATGTCAGGATGTTGTTATTCCTGCAGGAATCATCGCGACAAAAACCGCTGCCGACAGCCAAAGGATATATATATATAACCCGTCTTTTGCAACCACGGAGGTGACTTGAAAAACACTGACGGGACACCGGAAAGGATAATAATAATAATAATAATAATAGCTCTTGTATAGCGCTGTTCTCCAGGACAACACTGGACGCACTGCGCATGCACAACAGCACTCTCTCTCTCTCTCTCTTTCTCTCTCTCTCTCTCTCTCTCTCAGACACACGCACAATTATACACTACTTTAACCCACCCGATCCCTTCCCAACACCTTACATCCACTTCCCTGTCACATAAGAACCAGAATCCGAATAAAAGGCAGTTATCAAAATGTTGACACCTCAACCGGGTTTCAACCCGCGGCCTTTCAAAAGAGAGAGCAAATCTATACCTATACCGGAAGGTGCCCGCTATACGAACAAGCAAGATTGGTTTTGGCTATAGCGTATTAACCCTTTGGGTGTCGGTAGCGCCTTTCGTCCTGGTGATTCCTGCAGGAATCAGCTGGACAAAAGTGCTACCGACAAAGGGGACGTAAATACACGCTTTTCTTGGTTGGGACTTTCTTGGACAAAGCAGTCAAGCAAATTTTGTTTCTATGATATACGCACTCTACAGCAAATCGCCATAGTAGGCCTCTGAGAGAGTGAGGCCATCTACAAGGTTACCAATGGCCTATATAAACAAACGCGCAGTCACTTGGGTCTTAGCCGTCAGCGTGAAAATATAGCGCCGCTTGCTCAGGCTAAACCGAAGGTGCACCTTCGGGCCCGACCCTTTAACCCATTACATCCTGAGATTGATTTGTAAAAAAGAAAATTAAAAAAAAAACCATTGCTTATTGCGCTATGGAGGATTACAGATTCGGAGATATATAAACCATTTCAGTTCAAGGGTGGTGCCAAACTATTCTGGCACCACCCTTGAACTATCATAGTCAAATATCCGCATATCATAGTAAAATGTATGTCAAGCAATAGGTGTATCAGGCTGAAAAGGGTTCAGCAACCGCGGTCACCCTCTCGCCCTGCAGGGTGATCCTGCCAGAGATAAACCTATCCCTTATGTACATAGTAGTGAAACAACCACGAGAGAGTGGGATGTTTTTAAGTCGTTTTGAATGGGTAAAAAAACAAAACAACAACAACAACGCAGAATGACGCAAATAATACACTCTGTCGCACCACAGAACTAATACATTTTTAGTGCACAAACAAAACCACGCGGTGCCGCCATCTGAAGTGTGAGCAGCAAATTCTATTTAACCAGCACGTCATTAAATCTTCTCGGGCGGGCGGAAACGAAGCGGCCCTGGATTGTCCACTCAGATGGACAAAATCGATCCCCAGTCCGGCTAGATGTCCTCAAGGGCCGCCTGCAAGAGGCACAGATTATCATGTCCCTCTGCATTCGCAGTGGCTCATGAGAATCCGTGCCTCTTGTGTGAGAGAAACAAATTCAGTCGAATTGCCGTCTGTATGACGAGGGGATGTAACTGTATGCGTTCAACGCGTACTTCAGTCCCTTCTTCGAGTGACAGGCCACGGAACACAGTGCCGTTTCCGTACTACTGTACAGTCTCTTAGCCATAGTCAGTCCCAGGCATCCCCTAATATTTCAATCCCCTAAAAAAAAACACTAGCGCCCACCAGCTGCCCATTTGCCATGCACAAAATAACAAACAAACAAACAACAACAAAAAACAAAAAAACAGCACATTGACAGTCTCAGTCATTTCTTGGCTATGAACCTCATTCCTTACCAACCCCACACCCAAGCACAGCTGAAATCAGCGTGCCCCTCAAATCACTACGTCAACGGCAACTCAACATAGGCCCGCTCAGGATGGTATGAATCAAAGCACCAAACATGTCTCCTCTCATCTAACCAGACATTTCCAGCAAATTCCAACATTCAGCACTACTACAAATTTTCAAACAAGTCAAAAATTATTTTTAGAAACACCGGTCCTTGCACTGCCTGAACTGCCCAATTTAAATATATAACATGACCTGATTGGGTTTTAACCTTCGTCAATAAAAGACTGATCAATGTAAATGATAATCTCTAGCCTTACCGGAATAAACATTACCAAGTACCCCAATAGCATGCAGGTGTTCTTGAATATCTATACCCTTTGCTGATGAAATGGGTTTTGCGGCTGAGCTGCGTCTAACCCCGGGCTTTAGTCCGTTCTAAGGGAAATCAGTAAACATACCGAGCACTTACAAAGTGAAACTACGACAACCTGTGATAAGCAGATCCTTTGGAGCACTTGCGCGCCCTCTCTTTATGTAGGCATATATGCTGGTCTGTGATTTTGGATCTTACGGCTTGAGGCCGTAAGGTACCAAACACAGACCAGCACACATAGTGTTGTGAAAAATGCAAAAAGAAACAAAGACGAGCAAGTGGCACAGAATATCTGCTTGCAGTCAGCCAGAGGCGGTAAGAAAAGTGAGTCCAAGTTTGGTGCCTTTCAGTCCCCACACTGGTTTCCTCCCTCGATCGCCACCGCTAATAAGCGGTAGCGTTGGAAGGAGGCAACTAGTGTGGCCTTTCTCTACAGGCGACCAGAAGACTGGTCCTCACAAAAGCCTCGTCTTTTATGCGATTTTTCTTCAAAGTCCTTCCAATTTCGCTAGTTGCGACTTTGATGTAGTCTGCTGGGGTCTGAGTGACTGCCCTTCATTACATGCACGAACACGGAAGACGTTTTGTGTCATTCATTCATCAAGACCCTTCTAGTTGATTCCGGTTTGCCATTTTCCATCGTATACAGAGTCCGTGGACTGTGAAAGAAAAAAAAAAAAAAGGGGGGGGGGGGGGGGGGCAACTGAGTCGCGTCTCTTTGATTTTTCGATTTCTCGGTGTGGTAGGCGGCCATCAATGGGTGTTTTCTTGTGGCGCCGACATTCAGATATATTTCTCTCCAACCATGGTGGAGAAACTCCGTCTGCGGGCACACAAATAGGAAAAATCTTTGCCAGCAAGAAGTACGTATTCTCGTGAGCCCCGGCGACTGCAGGGGTTCATGAGGATCTATGCCACCTGGGATGATATTGATAGTGGCTGGTTCACCGAGACTACAACATGGGCGATAAGATCCGCACGTAATCTCACCTCCGATCTGATTGGACATCTCCACGAACAAAAATGAGACAGGTCTCTGCAAAGCAAGAGGCATAGATTCTCACTAGCCCCTGTGACTGCAGGGACCCAAGAGACTCTATGCCTCTTGCAGTCGGGCTGGTCAAGCTCAAACACTAAAGCGATACAAGACCCGCACTGAACATCGCCTCCCAATATGATTGGATGTCTTTGCAAACAAAAAGGCCTGATACGTGTACGGATATAGCACCCAATATTCTGAGCCGGAATAACTGTCTGTTGGTCATGTTACATATTCAAATGAGGTAGGTGAGGCAGTGCAAGGACCGGGGTTTAAAAAAAACAAGAAAGGCAAAGCCATCATGGCTCACATGTATGACCGATTTGACTGAAAATGTAAGCATTTTTCACACATCTGTCAACACCCTTGACCTATGGGATGAGTCGACTAAAGTAGTATGCATTGGAAGGTCTTATCATCAGCTATCTTTGTACCAAATTTGGTTGAACATTTTTCAAAAAATTGAGAATACCTACAATTTTATAAAAAGAAAATCAGCATTTTACACACATTTGCCAGCCTCTTGTGACTCTTGACCTTTCCAAGGGGTCATCCAAATTAGTATGCATCTTACCATCAGTTATCTCTGTACCAAATTTGGGTTTAAAGTTGTGAATAGTATTTGAGAAAAAACATCTTTTATCAAAATATGGCTATTTTAGAAACATTTCCTGAGCTCTCGTGACCCTTGACCTTTCCGAGGAATCAACCAAATTAGTGCGCATAGAAAGGTCTTCCCATCTGGTATCTCTGTAGGAAGTTTGGGTTTTAAGTTGTGAATAGTATTTGAGAACAAAACATCTTTTGTCAAAATATGGCTATTTCGGACCTATTTCCTGAGCCCTTGACCTTTCTGAGGGGTCATCCAAATTAGTATGGATAGATAGGTCTTCCCATCAGGTATCTCTGTTGGAAGTTTGGGTTTGAAGTTGTGAATAGTATTTGAGAAAAAAAACATCTTTTGTTAAAACATGGCTATTTTTCACCTATTTCCTGAGCTCTTGTGACCCTTGACCTTTCCGAGGGATCAACCAAAAACTAGTACGTATAGAACGGTCTTACCATCAGGTATCTTTGTATCAAGTTTGGGTTTGAAGTTGTGAATAGTATTTGAGAAAAAATAAATTATGTCAAAATATAGCTATTTTTGACCTATTTCCTGATCTCTTGTGACCTTGACCTTTGTGAGAGGTCACTCAAATTGGTATGTTTAGAAAGGTCTCACCACCAAGTATCCTTGGGCCAAGTTTGAAGAATGTAGCTTGAATAGTCTCCGAGAAAATGCCAACGTTAAAGTTTACCACTGACGACGGCGGACGGACAACCTCTGGCCCAAAACATACTCTCACTTTACTTCGCACGTGAGCCAAAAAATCTTTTGCCTTCTTTGGAATTTTGTACAGAGGCAGCATGCTGGAAGTTGCTTAAAATCTCTTGATAGATGAGTAGAGACATGTATGGTGCTTTGATTCATTCCAGCCTTGGCTTAACCACCCCACTTTGGTTCCGGTCTCAGGCCACTTTACAAATTTCAAATACAAGCGATCAAAAATTCTCTGTAACTTCAGTAGCTGACTGGCCCTTCGTTTGTCTTGTACTGTGTTTGTCTTAAATGGCGTAAATCCGTGTCTGTTTCGTGAGTGTGTGTGTTGGGTTTCAGGCGCGGCGCTTTGAGTCGATTTCCCCAAAATTGAGAAAAAGCGCCTATATAATAACGGTATTATTATTATTATTATTTACCAGCGGACTCTTTTTGTCCTAGTTTGAGTTGCCAAGCGGATGGTGATTTGAGGTGTGTACCAGTTTTGGCTGCGTTTGGATGTAGGGTTGGTACAGAATCATGTTGATAGCCAGGAAATGAGACTGGTGATGTCCTTTTTTTTTTTTTAATTTTGTACATGGCAAATGTGCAGCAAGTGGGCGGTAGTGTTGTTTAGGGCATTGAAAAACAAGGGGATGACTGGGACAGACTATGGCTAGGGCATTTTAACGGATGTGACTGCAGGGGAGGCCCACCGTGTACTTTGGCCTGTTGACAAATTCTGGAAAGGTTTTGGCGTATACCTACTGAGAAATTCAGTCCCCGACCCAACCCCTTCTCGCGTGCAAGGAGTGTAGATCCTCATAAGCCTCATGTATTGGGTGTCTTCGTAAGGAGGAAAGCCATAAGGGCATTCACACAGCACCAATGAATTCGGGACTTGAATGGCTTTCTGTTGACAGCTTCAGTAGCATTGGGGTTCGGTCCTGGTACCATTCCGGTTTAAATAGCAAGAGACATAGATTCTCATGAGCCCGTGATGAAGCAGGGGTTCATGAGAATATAATTATGCCTCTTGCCGGCTGAGACTGATGTCGTCATGATCAAAAAGGGAAGGTGTGTTCTGGGTCAGGTTTGCGACTGCGTGTCAATAAGTGAGATGCGTTTTCTGTGTCGACACGTACGGTATGAATGACTATGTACCCATCTTTTCTTTTCATGCTGTCATCTTCTCAGATAGTCAGATGTAAAGCAAGCCAGCGCTCACACACGCACACAAAGAGAGAGAGAGAGAGAGAGAGAGAGAGAGAGAGAGAGAGAGAGAGAGAGAGAGAGAGAGAGAGAGAGAGAGAGAGAGAGAGAGAGAGAGAGAGAGAGAATCAATTACAAAAATTCTCTTCTAAGCAAAACAACTTCTGCCGGAGTGTCCAATCTAAACTAAACAACCTCAAGTATTTTTGCGTCGACCAAGTGTTTTTTTTTTACCAATAAAAAGTTGATCTGGTTTCAAGAGGTTGCATAATATTTTCGATCTCAATACTCATGAAGGGGGATGGGGAAAGAGGATGAGGGACGATAAAGAGTGGTTAATGTCATTGCCCAGAAGGGGGCGTGGCGGAAGTTTCCAGAAACTGTCGATCATACCGTCTCGGCCGCCAATTTGGGTCCTTTCTCTAACGATAGACTGAGACAGAGACGTATCTGTGTGTGCGCGCGCGTGTTTGTGTGTGCACGCGCGTTTTTATGGTAAGGGGAGGGAGTCGCGAGTTCTGTCAGGGCTCACGAGAATCTATGCTACACACACAAACTGACAGACGGACGGCTTTCAATGCGGCTCTGTCAGGCTTAGTCAGGAACAAGGACCGCCCGTACATCAAGAGGGCTGATAGAGCTACCTATAAGTACTGACGTGCATCAGTCTAGTTNTAGTTTTCACACATCATCCATCATAGCCAGCTCAGCGGCCGAGGAGAGAGGACGGTTTTTCTCCGCTCTCTCCACACACAACAACCAAGCCAGCGATCAAGCGAGCCAGTCAACAGCCAGCCAAGCGAATCAGCCAGCATGGAGAAAGGGCGAAAACAGCGAAAGAAGACCAACAAGGAACAGGTGGAGGAGTATGCCTCCACCTTCCCTCAAGCACAGAGAAAGCAACCACCGGCCAGGCGGGAGACGAGGAGCTACAAGCCCCCTCTCTCCCCGCCAATTCGGCCGCAAGAAGGACAGAGGGCGTACTGGGAACAGGTGGGGGACTCACCCCCTCACCGCCAGGCACCCCAGCAACCAGTCAATAACGGACCGCCACTGACAGTGGTAGACAGTGACCAGAGCCTCAGAGAGGCATTCAACAAGTTTGGCCCACCGCCTATGCCACCAAGGGGACTATTTCCCAAAATGGACGCATTCTACGACAGAATGCGCCCGCCATGGCAAGAACAGGCACCCGTCACCAACGGGAACGAAGCGGGCCCTGCTCGCCCCCAGTCACCACCACCACCATCAGAATCAGAAGAGGAGCCCTCGTCGGAGCTGTCTTCATGGGCCGATTCCCCATGCTCCCCACCGCCGGTCGTAATCCCCGAATCACTCACTCGGGAGCGGCCGGCATCGTTGGAGGAGGGGGAGACTCGGCTCAGGGGGATTGACTTCGAGGAGCTGGTGCTCCTCCTATAAGACGCCGTCCCAGTCATCACGGCGATCGATGGCAGCGCATACCACCGTGCATTAGTCGCCGCCCGGTGGCTTGTGCACTCGGGCGCCATTAAGGACCTCGAGCCCCCAACGTCAAAGGACACGGCCAGCCAGGCCACAGCCCTGACAACAACAACGGGGAGCCAAAAATCCACCGACTCCCCACAGACTGCGGAAAAATCGAGCGGCACCACGCCACCCGAACTGCAGGACAAACACACAGAGACAGAAGTCTCACCAACAAAGATCCTCCAAGACGCGGGTACGGACCCGCCCCCCCAACAACAACAACCACCGCAGGAGGGCAACGGACGAGTCACCGGCCCGAAGCAACACAGAAAACGCCACCGACCGCCCAAGCGCTTCAGGCTGCAGCGCCCACCACTTCTCCCCACGCCACCACCGCACATGCGCCTGCCACCTCTACATCGCCACCCACCACGACCATTTCAGCGCCCGGCCCCTCGACCAAGAATTGACTGGCCGCCGCCTCCACCACCCTACCTTCCCAGACCTTACTACAACCGGCCACGGTGTTCCCGGCCGACTCCACCACCACCGCCACCACTCCCGCACCAACTTCTGGAGTGGTTAGCGTTCCACCACCCACCAGCCTGGCGATAGCAACGGTTCCCCGGCCACACCACCCACCTCCTGCACCATCAACCACCCGGCCCCGGCAGCACCATCAGCCAGCTGCGCGACGGAGAGGCAGACAGACAGCGAGACGACAACCTCCCCCCCAACCCCCCTGGCCCACCCCCCCCCCCCCCGGACGAAATCAACGAGAGTTGGAAGTCCCAGTCCCTTTCAAGTCAAGCAAGTCTAGTTCTCTCTCCGTCCCACTTTCAGCGGGACTAATCGTCAGCTCAGAGCTTCCAACAAGAGAAACAAATCCTCATGAGCCCCTGCGACCGCAGGGGCTCATGAGGATCTATGCCTCTTGCTGATAAGGATAGTTTTACATCTTCTCCTTATAAAGAGGGGAAAAAAAACCCGTATTTCAAGCACTTCTTACGAAGCCACGGTTACATAAATAGATGAGACCAAATGGTTGACTACCAGAGCTTTTTCCTACTTGCTTGGTAGTGTCTTCTACGTAAATAGATGTTCAAAAACCTCTGTAGGCGCTGCAAGGGCACATGCGAATCTGTGACGTTTGCTTGGCAAGGATCACTTCTGACACACGTCTGACAACAACGGAGGGGCCTCTGACGACACCGACGCCGCTCTACCGAACACTTATAAATAAACTGACCTACTTACTGCTTACAAGTGTAAAAGTCCACATATTGACTGAGCAAATTTAACAATAAGATATGAGACAATGTACATGTATTGATAATTTGAGTCCGATTTCTCTGTTGTACGGGCCTTCGACGATAGTTGTTCTATTCTTCTCAACCTCATGAAGAGCCAACATCAAGGGTTTAAGTCTGTGACTATAATCAGGTTCTGAGCTGGACGCAAGCACAGCCAAGCTGCCCTGAGAGCAAAAGGTCCTGGGACCAACGTCGGCCGCTGTTGGCCCGCGCACGTTCGTGCGCGGGTCAACAGCGGCCGAGGTCGCCCCGAAGACTAGTACTTCGGATACTGGAAGAACCATCTTCACGTCAATCCTGTTTTCTTGTGTGATCTTTTCCTTGACACTGACAGACGCTTGGATTGAGGTCAAATCCCTAAGCGCGTCACGATGTGGCCTATACCACCAAACGACAGTCTCAGCAGAAGGTCAGCTTACAGCGGAGCGCCTTGCTTAGTGGCTGGCGCAGGACTAAGCTCTATTTCTTATGGACACAGACACGCAGGGACTATCCTCTGAAACTGGCAAGGAGTTTTAATTAATATAGGGCTCGGGAAGCTGACGTCATCACGCCAATCGTGGCGGCCATCTTGTGAGGATACGGGACTAAGCGCTCATAGGGAAATCTCTTTTTGTAATGTCAGGAAAGTCCTGACGTACTATAAGCAATAACAGCAAGTCTTGCCATCACTGTAGGAAACCGCTCACCAGAATCAGTTTTTCTTTGTTTCCAAAGAGGAAGAACTGAAGAAAAACGTGTTGAAACACTATTTCGCTCTTATCTCATGACTATGGTATCCTCTTAAGATGGCGGCTGACGCGCCGACGCTGCCAGGCAACGTGGGGAACTTCCCGAGCCCTATACTGAGGCAGATTTTTTTTTTTAATTGCGTATTGCCCTATCAAGAATGCATTACAGATTACACGATAGTTCAAACCATTTTAGTTCAAGGGTAGTGCCAGAATAGCTTGGCGCCTCAGGCGCCAAGCTATTCTGGCACGACCCTTGAACTATCATAGTCAAATTAATTTCAAGCAATAGTGTATCAGGAAGAAAAGGGGTTTAAAAAAAAAAAAGGGCAAACATATTTACGGGCAGTTCCTACAGGTGCCAAGCTATTCTTCGCCACCCGTGAACTATCATGGTCGAGCCATGACTTGTTGCCATGTATCCACAACTTGTTTTGAACGCGTCATGACTAAACGATTTCTGTAGTATGAAATGTAAACTGCATTTTCGGAAGAAAAATAATTTGAACATGATTATAGTCATTGTAATTTATTTCGTATTGACAGCTACATTAGTTCAACCCAATCAGGCAGACTTTGATGCGAAAAGATGACAGAAATGGTGACTGAGGAGTCAACCTGCAATTTGCATTTAACTCCCTTGTGCATACAGCCACAAGTGAGATTCTTGTTCCGGCGGCCGCATACACAAGAGGGTTAATGTGAAATCAATGGACTAATTTATAATTTACCGTGAATTCGGTGCAGACGCAAACGTCGCTGTGAAGTGCTGCCTAATGAGCCATGAATCATTACGTACTGTCACGCCACAATAAAGTGTGACATCCTCTCATCGATTCAAACCTTCCCTGTCGAACCGCGAAGCGCTGGAGGCCTTCATACTGCAGAATCTGTTATGAACATCCACCATAATAAGAGAGCACCTGTCATTAGAGACCATCGTTTAGGTGGCTGTAGCTGTGTCTGGGGCTGTCGCCACCTAAATGGTGGTCTTTAATGACAGGTGACACGTATTGCCCTTCTAGACTTCTCTTTTGAAAGCACCTGTGAAAGACCAATTTTGTTTTCTAGCTAAAAACAGGTTCCTCTGTACAAACTGTCGGTGGTTTTGGATAGACAAAAATCGTGCTGGTCTGGCCTGTGGTTTCTAAGCCGTAAGGTTCAAAATCAAAGGCCAGCACACATCACTTAACCCTTTTAGCCCCAAGGTCCCATTTCTCAAATTTTGGAGGTGTTGCCTAATGACTGTGTGCCAGTTGCAGGAGATGGACTGCCCATGATAATTCAAGGGCAGTGCCAGATTAGCTTGGCGCCTTCAGGCGCCAAGCTAATCTGGCACTACCCTTGAATTATCATGGGCAATCCATCTCCTACTGTAGGGACTCGGGGCTAAATCGATTACCTGAGTGTTCTGGATTCCATAATCTAGTTGTGGTTAAATAAACTGGTACACTGAATCACAGAAAGACCGGTACAATAAACAGTATCGGTCTTTCTGTGTTTCAAATGTACCAGTTCATTTAGCCATTTAACCACAACTTGCTAATCTACAATCTTGTATAGAAGATTGCAGATTAGCACAAATGGACAGACTGATGGACAGACGGACGAAGGGATAGCTGACTGGCTGGAGGGATGGACGGACGGACGGACGGACGGATGGATGGATGGACGGACGGACGAGCGGGCGGATGGATGGATGGATGGAGATGGATGGATGGATGGATGGATGGATGGATTAGTTATGAAGATTTAACGCAGAGGTACTACTAAGTCCATTTCACGGCGGTAAAACAGACAAAGGAAGATAGATGGACGAGCTGACCAAAGAATCAGCTAACAGACAAGCGCGAACAGTCTGGAAGACACATCTATCAATATAGCTCACTGTCATATGTTTGCGCTGACACGGACTATCCAAATTGTCAATCAGTGACTAGTCAGCACAGTACAATCTGTGTATACGCCATTTATTTACTTATCAAACACACGAGCGAAGCGCTTACACACTTTCGATTCCGTTTGGAACTGTACCAACATTATAGCTAGCTTTTTTGGCACTTTGACGGTCATAGAATTTGGACTCGCGTAAGAATCTATGGCAACTGGATAATTCGAAAAAAAATTACATCTATCTGCGTCTGTGTTCTTGAAGAAATGTCAGAGGAAGGTGGGGGTTCAGCCTAAATGTTCAATAACACCGACCACACACGCAAACTATCCACTGAATGTTCTGCCCCATTGCGCCGCTTATGAAAGCAATTCCGGGGCTATCGATTGGAACTCACTTCCACTTACTGTTCCACTTATTCGACCTTTGAAAACACGAGTGGCGAACACTGACCTTTTGCAAGAGTCATAGATTCTCATGAGCTCCCGCAACAAGCGGGGGCTCATGAGGATTTATGTATCTTGCTGGCATTCATTGAGTAGAATGTGACTGCAGTTCAACATTCGATTCGGACCCAATTCCACTTTGGCGCCATTTTGGAAACACGGAAAGAAAAGCGAAAAGTGTCATCTGCAAGAAGCATAGATCCCCATGAGCCCCCGCAATTGCGGAGGCTCGTGAAGAACTATGCTTTTTGCATGCATCATCTACATCTGTGTTTCTCTGGTGTAGGTTCTGATTGAAGTTCAACGTTAGATGAAAAGCAGAGTTCTGAGTCAGTGAGCGTACGCAGGAAACGTCTGAACAAGTAGCAGGGTGTCTGATGGAGTTTGCTGGTTTTAACACGAGACAACTTATTAACTCTAACAGAAAATGCATTCTAAAGTCAATCTTTTGCACCGTGAATATTACATTGTAGTTAGACAAAAAGCGAGGGGAGCAGAGGGGACTGTGTGTGTGTGTGTGTGTGTGTGTGTGTGTGTGTGTGTGTGTGTGTGTGTGTGTGTGTGTGTGTGTATGTGTGTGTGTGTGTGTGATGGTGTGTGTGTGTGTGTGTGTGTGTGTGTGTGTGTGTGTGTGTGTGTGTGTGTGTAGGGAGGGGTGTGGGGGGGGGGAGGGGTGTGTGAGGGGGGTGGGGAGGGAGGGCAACTTCCAGAAGAAAATAATACCTACATAAGTTCAAACCAAAAGCACTAATCTATGAGTGTTTTGATGCAATTTATTTCTTACGCATCATGAGCCTATAGTCCCTCAAGACAGAAGGTATGAACTGTCAGTGACCCAGAAGCGATTGACTCAAGAGGATCAAAGCCTCTGGCAGGTTGGTGATCTTCGCCAAAGACACGAGCATTGCGGTTTTATTTCACTTCAATTAAAAAAATACAGCACCTGTTTTTTTAAGCAACCACACTGACGACAGATCACCGGTCATTAACCCTTTCCATCCTAAAATACTTGCTTGAAATAGATTTGACTATGATAGTTCAAGGGTAGTGCCAGAATAGCTTGGCACTAAGGCGCCAAGCTATTCTGGCACCACACTTGAAGTTGAACTAAAATGGTTGATCTGTCTCCTTAATCTGTAAAGCAGCCTTCACAGGACAATACACAAGATGAAATGGGTTAAAGACCACCATTTAGGCGGCTTCAGCAACCTAATAATGATCTTTAATGAAAGGTGAAATCCCCCCCCCCCCCCCCCCCTTTTTGAACACTTCTCTTTAGACAGCACAAGTCTTGCCAGAGACTCCGCCGAGGTGTACCCTAAAGGTTACCTTGCCGGTCCCAAGCCCGGATAAAGGAGGAGGGTTGGGCGTAGGGCTAGCAATCCTACCCCGGAAAAACACTTCCTGCTACAGAAACGCCCACAGAGAATCAACAAGAAAACTCAGCCCTGGGAAGAGAGAGGTCTTCAACAAGAAGATTTATGACACCATGTAGTGAAAGCCGGAAGACTGGAAGCTACAAGGCCGATACCCTTTCTTTCGACCAGGGCAACCAACATTGGTACATGGAACGTAAGAACCATGTGGGAGACAGTAAAAACCATGAATACTACATTACTGGATGTCTGACTGAGCGCGTGTACTTTCTCAAAGCCTATTGCGAAGTTCGCTTCGGGTTTGTGCGCATGCGCCGGCTTGCGATTTTGCCTAGGTTTTTCCGGTTGCATTTCGACTATCATGGAAGACAGAGAAAGGAATGCGTGTATCCCGTTTGAAACGGGCATTTTTTTTTATTCAATCGTCGAGATAAGGTCTTCGGTTTTCTTTTATATCAACGCTAAATGAACTTGTTTGACATCTAACAGAGTTTTCATATCGAAAAACTTTTATGTGGTACAGTGTTAGCGCTTAGAACATAGTAAGAAAAACAATGTTCACTGAGCTGAAAAGAAAATATGAGGGCTGTATGTGTATATCTCCAGATATCTGGGAAAATATGTACGTACAGGTCAGAAATTTATAAAAATATGTTTGTACATCTCCGAAACTGGAAAAATGTGGGCTTAAAAAAGGGGAAAAAACCCCTTTCCAGCCCACTGCACAAAAAGGCGTAGGGACCACAATAAAAAATATGGTGGGTTGAATAACCTCAAACAAGCTTTTTGGGGCCAAATCATCTAACCTTAGCTTTAAATTAGGAATGAAAAGGAAAAAAAATTAACAAAACCCCTAAACAAACACATTCAAATACCAAAGCACCCAAAATTGTCTTGACATAATAGCTGTAACAAACACTTAATTTTGTTTTTTCCTTGGAGATTCGCCATCCAGGAAAATATTAATTATTGAGATACAGTCAGGGGCAGATTATGGAGGGTTTCCCAATTGCACACAAAAAAACCTGGGCTGTCAAAAAAAATGTTTTTTAATGGAAAAGGATATTCTTCATGTTATTATTCGATACAAACAACGTTCGTAGATCTAAAATTCAAGAAAGAGTGTCACCACTGTCACTGTGACTACACTACATACCGCACAGCTGTAATCAGAAATTGGCACTAACTTGATGCATTTTTTATTATTATTAAGATCTGATGGAGCGTGTTGAAAAAGAATATGTTTCATTTTTAATGAAGGAAATTACGTGCATTTATTTTAGCAGGTAATATATTTCAACATTCCATTACACCACTTAAAAATTAAGATATTCTTTTTTAATAGTATTAGTAATAAATATAATATACATGCATTAGTTTCTAAATGGTGCAATGGAAAATTAAAATATATTATCTGCTAAACTAATTGCTTAAAATTTCCTTCATTAAAAAATAAATTTTAAAGCATCAATGAAAGCGCAAACTATTTTATAAAATTTAATTCATAATCTTCTGAGAATGCTTCAAGCCACATATGCAAATAAATACACTTCTCTTTCAATTTGATAGCTATTTCTTCTCTTCTTTTAGTCAGCTGTCTCATTATTTTAACTTCTTTTCATTAAACATAGTAACAAAGATGGTTTTTGCAACGACTCCCACCGTGTTGTCGCTTCGACATCGTGCCGAAATAGTCAAAACAGTCCAAATAACTTCGTATGCACTCGTACTTCGACGTGTCTTTTCACATTGGTACCGGAAAGGGCAATGCAAAAGTGCGCGGCTAAGATGCGCGAAGGAACTCAAAGCGAAAATTGTTGAAGTCAGAGGTCAAGTAAATATAGGTCAGTGGTAAAAATATTTCAAGTAGCGGCGGAGATGAAGAATTATAACCTTGCCCTTCTTGGAGTTAGTGAGACATGATGGACACAATCTGGACAGAAGCAACTAGCCTCAGGAGAGAAGCTGTTGTATTCTGGACATGAAGAGGACAACGCCCCTCACACACAAAGAGTTGCATTGATGCTCTCAAAAGAAGCACAAACAGCACTCATAGGATGGGAATCTCATGGACCCAGAATTATTACAGCTTCCTTCCGTACCAAGATGGAGAAGATCAAGATGAACGTTATTCAATGTTACGCACCCACCAACGACAGTGATGAAACCATCAAGGATCAGTTTTACGAGAGACTACGGTCTATCATAGAGAAGTATCCAGAAAAGGACTTCAGCATTTTGATGGGAGACCTTAACGCCAAGACAGGAACGGATAACTCTGGATATGAAGAAGTCATGGTCCCATGAAGCACCAACATAAAGAATGGATCTCTGTTGACACACTGAGTAAAATTAATGAGAGGAAGAACAAGAAGATGGCCGTCAACAACAGCCGAACAAGAGCAGAGAAAGCCAAGGCACAAGCAGAGTACACAGACGCAAATAAACGAACGAAGAAGAGCATTAGAGCAGACAAGCAGAAATATGTGGACGACCTGGCAACCAAAGCAGAACAAGCAGTTAGAGAGGGCAACATGAAAGAACTTTACAACACCATCAAGAAGCTAGCAGGGAAGTACAGTAGACCCGAACGTCCGGTCAAAAGACAAGGAAGGAAAACCAATCATGGGTAATCAAGAACAGAGAAACAGGTGGAAAGAACACTTCGAAGAGCTCCTGAATAGACCAGCACCGAAGAACACACCAGACATCGAACCTGCTGAAACGTACCTACCTATAGAGGACAGCCCACCTACAAGAGAAGAAATTAGGATGGCCATTAAGCAGCTCAGGAATGGAAAAGCAGCAGGACCAGACAGCATCCCAGCTGAGGTGCTGAAGGTGGACTTAGAAACAACAGTGGGAATGCTCTACCCACTATTTAAGAAGATCTGGGAACAGGAACAAATACCAGCTGACTGGATAGAGGGATATCTTATTAAGATCCCGAAGAAAGGAGACATTAGTAACTGCACGAATTACAGAGGGATCACACTGTTATCAGTGCCGGGAAAAGTATTCAATAGGGTTCTGCTGAACAGAATGAAAGACCCCGTTGACGTCCTACTTATAGACCAACAGGCTGGCTTTCGCAAAAATAGATCCTGCACTGACCAGATTGCAACGCTGCGAATTATAATTGAGCAGTCGTTAGAGTGGAACTCACCCCTGTACATCAATTTCCTTGACTATGAGAAAGCATTTGACAGCGTGGACAGAGAGACCCAATGGAAGCTCCTAAGGTACTATGGGATACCTGAAAAAATCTCCACCATTATCAGGAACTCATATCAGGATTTAAGCTGTAAAGTGGTACATGGAGGGAAACTCACTGAGGCATTCCAGGTGAGGACAGGCGTCAGACAAGGATGTCTTCTCTCGCCATTCCTCTTTCTACTGGCGATTGACTGGATTATGAAGACCTCTACAGCTCAGAGAAGAAATGGAATCCAGTGGACACCTTGGAAGCAGCTAACTGACCTGGACTTCGCAGATGACTTGGCCCTACAGCAGCAGATGCAGGAGATGACAACCAGTGTAGCAGCTACCTCCGCACAGGTTGGCCTCAACATTCACAAAGACAAGAGTAAGATACTCAAGACAAACACAGCCACCACTAACCCGATTACGCTTGACAAAGAAGCACTGGAGGAGGTGGACGACTTTACTTATTTGGGTAGCGTCATCGACAAACAGGGAGGCTCAGATACAGATGTCAAACAACGGATAGGGAAAGCACGAACAGCATTTATACAATTGAGGAACATTTGGAGATCCAAAGAACTATCAACCAAGACCAAAGTCAGGATCTTCAATACCAATGTCAAGGCAGTTCTTCTATATGGAGCAGAAACTTGGAGAACAACAGTTGCCATCACAAGGAGACTACAAGTCTTCATTAACAACTGCCTGCGCAAGATCCTAAATATCCATTGGCCAGAGACCATCAGCAACAACGAACTCTGGAAAAGAACCAATCAGCTGCCTGCAGAAGACGAAATTAAACAACGACGTTGGAGATGGATAGGGCACACTTTACGTAAGCCAGGGGACAACATCACCAGGCAAGCCCTAACATGGAATCCACAGGGCACGCGGAAAAGAGGCAAGACCAAGAAACACATGGCGCCGAGAACTGGATGCAGACCTTAAGACCAAGAAGATGACCTGGAACCAACTGGAAAGGAGAGCCCGGGACAGAGACTATTGGAGATCATTTGTAGGCGGCCTATACCCCATTAGCTAGGGGTGCAAGGCATAAGTAAGTAAGTAAGTAAGTCTTGCCAGACCAGGTTGCTCAAAACAGGCTCAACAAACTACGAGGCATGTCAAGCGCGCTAGAATGTCTCAGGTTGCAGTGAGTAATTTACAGATGATGAGGCAGGCTGACAGAAAGATATCTCAAATTCGCAAGAAAGAGGTCACTCAATTAACCTAGTTGTCACGGTGACCTGCTTATTTTAAATCAGAATACAATGACTACTTACCGCAACATTTCACAGAGAGAGAGAGAGAGAGAGAGAGAGAGAGAGAGAGAGAGAGAGAGAGAGAGAGAGAGAGAGAGAGAGAGAGAGAGAGAGAGAGAGAGAGAGAGAGAGAGAGAGAGAGAGAGAGAGAGAGAGAGAGAGAGAGAGAGAGAGATGATGATGATGATGATGATGATAATAATAATAATAATAAGCGCATTAAATAGGCGCTTTATCCCAATTGAAAATCGGCTCAAAGCGCCGCCGCGAACTGAACCCAACAAGCACGCTCACGTGAATCACGCGCATTCACTCACACACTGTACATAAACACAGAACATTCACGTGGTGCTAAGGGCAAGTTCAAGCGAGCTACTGTAGTTTTTGGAATTTCAAAATCATTTGTATTTGAAATTTGATTAAGTGGGCTGAAACTGATACTGATGATGATGATGATGAAACGTTTTTATTCAGGATAAAAAGTTTTAGACATAGCAATGCCCATCTTCCAAACTGGCCTGCTACTCTACACATATAAAAATACATCAGACGATACATCAAAAGATAAAACATATGTAAGTAAAAAGACCCCCCCCCCCACCCCCGCCCACCCACCCACCCTCAGAGAGAAAAAAATAAATACAATATATATATATATATATATATATATATATATATATATATATATATATATATATATATATATATATATTATATATATATATATAATATATATATATATATATATATATATATATATATACACACACACACAGGTATGAACCTGACATATTAATGCAGTCAGTCGAACTATTACATAATCTGCAGCAACAGCAGAAGAGTATTAGGTAATAGGAAACTTGTCACTAACCATGCGAATAGTAGCATAAAGGAGCCGAACATACTATTGCTTCTGAAGTAAATATTTATGGAGGCGATCTTTGAAGACGCTAATCTTACAAATTGATTTCAGGTGTGGAGGTAAAATATTCCACGCTTTAGCGCCTGAAAAAGACAGAGAGAGAGAGAGAGAGAGAGAGAGAGAGAGAGAGAGAGAGAGAGAGAGAGAGAGAGAGAGAGAGAGAGAGAGAGAGAGAGAGAGAGAGAGAGAGAGAAATGAAATGAAAGGAAACTTTCTTTCTCAAGGATAATTGATTAGGTACACAGACCTTTTTTCAATCATTTCACGGAGAGAGAGAGAGAGAGAGAGAGAGAGAGAGAGAGAGAGAGAGAGAGAGAGAGAGAGAGAGAGAGAGAGAGAGAGAGAGAGAGAGAGAGAGAGAGAGAGAGAGAGAGTCAAAGGTGTAATCAATCGGGTCAGCATCCGAGTTAACTTCAAGTTCTTCACCTACACCCATCCCAAACACCCACACCGATGATCTAGAATTTCCTTACAAGAAACTCCTACGCGTAACACGGAAATTTACACCTTCACTTTCAAGACCGGCTATAAACGATCTTCGTCAGCGTGGCGCATCACCTGTTCTGAGAAATCACTTGTCATTAAAGCCCATCATTTATGTGGCTATGAGGCATAGCCTGTTTCAGCGACCATCCTTACGAGAGATCACCTGTCATTAAAGACTATGATTTTAAGTGCAGGTGACAGAGTCTGCCCATCAAGATTTCTCTTGTGACAGCACCTGTCTTTTAAGACTGTCTTGCAAATATAGGTGGGTACAAAAAACAGGTTGCACTGTTTGGTATGGCCTAGATAAGAGGCTAGCTCAACCAAGTTACATGAAATTTGCTTTGCCAATAAAGGAATTCCAGTCTTAACCCATATCATACTGAGGCTAAAAGGCTTCAAATTTGTACACTGCCATATGCAAGCTACATTATAGTACTTACAGATAAGGATATAGACCAATGACTTTAGTTCAAGGGTGGCGCCAGAACAGCTTGGCCCCTAAAGGCGCCAAGCTATTCTGGCACTACCCTTGAACTATTTTAGTCAAACTTGCTTCACACACAGGCGTATTCCGAATGATAATGGTTAATTTAACCCCGTGACTGCTACTGATAAAAGCGCTCGGCGGAAAAGAAGTGTAGTTACGCGTCTTCTCCGCCGATCGGTAGCATCAGCTGCAGTCAAGAAGTTAATACCCTCATTGCCGGTGGTGGACGCAGATGTTGTTTTTGTACCATTGAAACTTCATCTTCAGCCGTCAAACGAACTTGGATACAATGTGGTTTCAGCAAGAGGCATAGATCCTCATGAGCCCCCGCAACTGCGGGGGTTCATGAGGATCTATGTCTCTTGCGGTTGGAGGGTGTTCGCGTTTTCTCGGCAGTTAACTCCTTTTTCATGTGTGAAGCCAAATGTTTCGTTGCCCCGATATCAGAATCACCTGCTAGGCAACATCTACTGGAAGTTTTGACAGATGCAACGACCATGTTAACTCAGGGGTTACGGGAACGAAAAAAAACCCTGAATGAAGTGACAGATCTATCTACAGACCACTTTCAAGTTCTCTCAGACTACGAGAGAGTATACATATCTGGAACCCGCCAAATCAGATATGTTTAAACGACACTATCCAGACGGAATGAAAAACCACTTCTGTTACAAAATTCATGATAAAGTGGGAAAGGCTTCGATTTTCTCATTAGCAGACGAGATGGTCTCGAAAACCGGTTTGTTTTCGAGAATCCATAGCCTGACGTTTTTGAGCAAAACCAATTTACAAATGTGCGTCACCCCCCTGGGTTTTAACATGGATTCATAAATCACGAAAAATTCTGTCGTTGTTTTGTTGTTAGTTGTTGATGTTTTTTTGTTGTTGTTGTTTGTTTGCTTGGTTTTTATTTGTTTGTGTGTTTTTTTTAGGGTCTTTTGTGCTTGTATTGTTTTGTTTGTTGGGTTTTGTGTTCTTGTTGTTTTCTTGTTCCAAAGGCCTGTAAATTAATTTTTGAGAAAAGCGAGATTTTCATTGCAAAACAATGAAAATCTCGCTTTTCCGAAAAAATAACATACTGGCTTTTTCAGAATAACGCCGGCGGTTTTTTTTCCCCCTACATTTCATGGCAGCAGATTTGAGAAGAAAATGATCGTGTTCACTAAATTAACCCATTTAGCCCGACGCACTAAAGCAGGAGATGAACCAGCCATGGTAATTCAAGGGTAGTGCCAGATTAGCTTGGCGCCCGACGGCGCCAAGCTAATCTGGCAGTACCCTTGAATTATCATGGTCGATCCATCTCCTGCAACTAGTACATAGTCGTTCGGTTAGAACTCCAAATTTGGAAAATGCGTCCTTGGGGTTAAATGGGTTACTAAGCCATTTCATTTCAGTTCAGCTTTCCGCCATTCAAGAACCGTACAAGAACAACTTACAATCCAGTTCTCTCAAGATGTCACTTTAACAATTAAAGTGCAAAACATATTCCACGCCCGAAACTTCTTTTTCTCTCAGGAGATGTCACTTTAACAATTAAAGTGCAAAACATATTCCACGCCCGAAACTTCTCTCTCAACATCAGAATGCCAGTCCTATTCAAAATCAAATCGCACAAAGTAAAAGTCAAAAGCACAGCCTCTTCATTTCCAGACTTCCAGCCAAGAACGTAAACTCACTACTCTCTTTTTTTAAAAGGCCCCCGGGGAAGGGACATAATCACTTTATCCCACTTGAAAAGTCTGGGGAAATAGGAGCAACGATTAGAAGCACGCTTTCTTGACATCGCAAACGCCCGCGGAGTGAAGAGGGGTTGAGGGGGTGGGTGGGAGAGGGGGGAGGGGAAACGGAGTGAAACATTGTGCGCTGGTCTGTGATATTGGACCTTACGGCTTTCAAAAGGTAAGGTCCAAAATCATAGACCCGCACACAATATGATATACGACATACCTTTATTTTATTTTAACTTATTTTTATTTTATTTCATTTTCTATTTTCTTTCATGTCATATTTATTTCATTTCATATTTTATTTCCTTTCTAATTTAATTTTGTTTTATATTATTCTTATCTAGTTTTTGCTGCGTAAGGTTCAACATTTTATTCTTCTTTTCCGCTCCCCTTCTTTCTTGTCTTCCATTTTCTTGCAGGTTCTTATTTTATTTATTTATTTTAAATTCTTATCCTGGTCTACTTCTTGTTGTCTTCGGCTCTTCTTTTTTTTATTCCTCTTTCTCCATCCCCTTCTTTTTTCTCTTCAATTTTCATGCGGGTTCACTGTAAGTCAACACTCCCTCTAGTCGCTGCTTGATTTCACAAGGAACTATATTCCAACAGACACTAGTCTAATCCCGGCGTGCACCTAAACGAGAGACCCGGATGTAATTTACAATATTAGCCTAACCCGGCCGACTCGGACGCAATCCGGTTCCTGCTGTCTATTATACCAGTGGGGATATGCACAAAATCGTGAAACGTGACTGCCGTGTTTCAGGCTTTTGTGACTCGTGAAAGACTCTCGCCGTGATTCGTGATATGTCAGAATGTCAAGTTGTGATGGAGCAAGTCTTAACCCTTTGGCTGTCGGTAGCACTTTGTGTCGCGATGATTCCTGCAGTACTCATCGGGACAAAAATCGCTACCGACAACCAAAGGGTTAAGTTTTGTGAATGGTGACCGATAAAACGAAGTAGTGACAGTAATCCTTCACTGAGATACCCTATCCTCTAACCCTTTTGCTGCAGTGAATCACCCCGACAACTGACACGCGCTCTACCGACAGCCAAAGGGTTAGTCGTTTGGCAATCGATAGCCATTTGTGCTGTGTACAAAAATATTAATAACTGCAAAAAACATGGCTTCTGTATAACTGACGTCATCGCGTTCGCAGCTGGCAATGCGCTGGCCAAACGTGTCCTCAAAATGACTCTTGTTTTGTATACGTCATCGCTTTTGTGGCGTAGGAAACCAGGGCGTATAATTCCATTCAGTTTGATTTGTATACCGGGCTTCACCACTGACGAGAGAGAGAGAGAGAGAGAGAGAGAGTATGGACGAGTAGGCGAGCTCAGGAGAAAGAATCGAAGAGAGAACCACCGAGAGAAATGAGAGAATGGAATCAGAGATGAGAGAGAGACGAGAGATGACGAGATAGAAGGAGTGAGATGAGAGAGGCGATAGAGTGCGAGCATGTGGTGAGGAGAGAGAGAGAGAGAGAGAGAGGAGAGAGAGAGAGAGAGAGAGAGAGAGAACTGTCCTTTGTTGAGCAGAATGTAACCATAGCCATGAGAGTTAAGCTGAAACGGTCAAATTGAAACAACCTACCCCGTTTAAATCTACTCAACACAATTTCACCCAGAAATAAATCTACCTAGTGTTGATTGTGCAGCTGCTATTAGCCTGATCCCGATTTCTCATTTGAGTGGATTCAAACCTGTTGGATTCTTGCTGGGTGGATTTACGTTGGTCAGACTGGAATTTACACTATAGGTATGCAAATTTACATCTCTATGTAGGTGGAATCACGGCAGTGCAAATTTACACTGGGTGGATTCAAGCCTGAATTTACCCACTAACAAGAAACGCAAAGCCATTATGGCTTATGTGTATGATCTATTTACATTACGTATGACTTTTGTGACAATAAGTAAAGGGTTGGTTTCTGCAGCAGCAAAATCCATGTTTTCTCAAAATGTAAGCATTTTTCACACATCTGTCAACCCTCCCCCCCCTCCCCCCCCCCCCCCCCCCCCCCCCCCGTGACCCTGAGTCAAATAAATTTGTATGCATAGGAAGGTTTTATCATCAGCTACCTTTATGTCAAATTCGATTGAAAAATTTGCAAAAATGTTGAAAATACCAAAAGTTTTATTTTAAAGAAATTCGCATGTTACACACATTTGTCGGCCTCTTGTGACCCTTGACCTTTCCGAGGGGTCATCCAAATTAGTATGCATAGATAGGTCTTACCATCAGGTATCTCTGTACCAAATTTGGGTTTGAAGTTGTGAATAGTATTTGAGGAAAAAAAAACATTTTTTGTCAAAATATGGCTAGTTTGGACCTATTTCCTGAGCTCTTGTGACTCTTGACCTTTCCGAGAGATCAACCAAATTAGTATGCATAGAAAGGTCTTACCATCAGGTATCTCTGTAGCAAGTTTGGGTTTGAAGTTGTGAATAGTATTTGAAAAAAACCAAAACATCTTTAGTCAAAATATGGCTATTTTGGACCTATTTCCTGAGCTCCTGTGACGACCTTTCCGAGGGGTCGTCCAAATTAGTATGCATAGATAGGTCTTAACATCAGGTATCTCTGTAGCAAATTTGGGTTTGAAGTTGTGAATAGTATTTGAAAAAAACATCTTTTGTCAAAATATAGTTATTTTGTTACCTATTTCCTGAGCTCTTGTTACCCTTTACCTTCCCGAGGGAAAGGTCTTATTATCAGGTATCTTTGTACCAAGTTTGGGTTTGAAGTTGTGAATAGTATTTGAGAAAAAAAATTATGTCAAAATATAGCTATTTTGGTACCTGTTTCCTGATCCCCTGTGACCTTGACCTTTGTGATAGGTCACTAAAATTGGTCTTGCCACAAAGTATTCTGGGGCCAAGTTTAAAGACTGTGGCTTGAATAGTCTCTGAGAAAATGCCAACTTTAAAGTTTACCACGGATGACGGAGGACGGACGACAGACGACGGACGGACGACCACTAGCCCAAAACATAGACTCACTTTTGCTTCGCACGTAAGCCAAAAATCAGTTTACCCTGTGCGAATCCGCCCGGGTCGATTTTTTTTTTTTTTTTCTGGAAAGATTCGCGCCGGTCGAATGCAACCTCGCTAGGTAGATTCACGTTCGGCAGATTTTTGCTGGGTTGATTCACGGACATCCTGAGTAGATTTACGCCTAAATACAGCCAAGCTGACCCCTTCAGCCAGACGTAAATGATGGGGCGGTAAGCTTCATTGAAATAAAAAACGGTGGATGCACGCCAGAATTGGAGGGCGTCTGATAGAAACTATTTTCCTTGCTTCATCGGCATCGTCCATCAGTCTGAAACGTCCATCTGCAAGAGGCATAGAGTTTCATACGCCCCTGCAGCTGCAGGGGTTTATAAAACTCTACGCCTCTTGCTAGCTAAAATAACTATTTTGACTTCTATGGCTTGTTGGAGCACTTTTTTTTCTATTGATTTATTGGCGGTCGCCGTTCAGCCAATTTCTTCAGCCTCCAAGAAGTATAGATTCTCATAAGCTCCTGCATGCGCAGGGGCTCATGACGACCTATACCTCTTGCTTCAAGAGACTGGCCAATTTACACCCTCACATTCAGGGTTTAAGTATAGACTTGGCAAGCAGCGTCGCATGTACACTGAGAAACTCAAAACTTTCCGACTTGTGGCAAATGATTTTTCGTCACTTCGATCTTTCAATGTCTGTAAGTAGGGGGATTTTTCTATTAGCGTTACAACTGCCCGCTCCAAGGCGGGCTTCGACTGCAAAACGTTTGCTAACACACCGAGTTGTCAATGTTGCCACACCGCAACTAAGACTTTTCTACCCTTCTTGTCACACAAGCCAAGAGCTTTTCTACTGCCCCTTGTTCGCATCGGCAAAACTCTCCTAGTCCAGCAAAGGGGGCAGTAAGTTCACCGAGTTGTCAATGTTGCCATACCGCACTAAGCTTTCTACCTTCTGTCACCAGCCAGAGCTTTCACGCCCTTGTCGCATCGGCAAAACTCCTGTCCGCAAAGGGGACGTACTGATCGCGGCAGCCGCATCCGGATGCGGCTGGCCGCGAATGAGTTAAAGCGACCTACTTCATGCTGTAAAGGGTTAATAATTTGCCATAATTATATCTCCTTTAAAAATGTTCTTAGTATGTGTAACAATAACGATGGCTAACTCAAATCATGAAGTTTGAATGCCCGTAAACTGACGTAAAAATGAAAGACTTTTCTGGTCTTCTTCTTCTAATATATGTACACAGGAGAGTTCCTTCTGAACGGAGAGTTCCTCCACTCGAAAGGGGGTGGAGAAAAAAAAAAAAAAAACCTGGTCACATGTGCCTACTCATATGGTTTGTTACAAAAAGGGTTAAAAACCAACCAAAAAGAAAAAAGCTTAGTTGAGACAAGACAACACTACAACGCGTTGCGTGGGCGAATTTTAGCAGTCAAAGCCTGCCCATGGTGCAGACCGCTTGAAGTTCGTTCTTTCGTGCAGCCTTTTATTGAAAACCATAGCAAGAACGTTTATGAAGGAGATATTGCGAACTATTATTAATCCTTTGGCTGTCGGTAGCGGTTTCTGTCGCGATGATTCCGGCGGGAATCATCGCGTCAAAAACCGCTACCGACAGCCAAAGGGTTAGTACTTCCCTGCCTGGAGAAGATCGCTTTCATTTTTCATAGACAGCCTCTTCCACTTCAGTGCATGCAAAGATCCTTAGGATCTTTGGTGCAAGACACCCACGCGAGACTGTACAAGAAGCATAGATTCACATCAACTTTTTCCATCTGCAAGAGGCATAGATTCACATGAGCCCCTGCGTCCGCAGGGGCTCATGCGAATCTATGCCTCTTGCGGCGTCGCGTGCAGCAGCAGTCTTGAGAGGGTTGTCACTCTAGCCGCAAATCTTTTCATGGGTGTATGGTATCTGGGTGTTCGGTAAGCTGGCCAGAGATGCGTGGCGTCTGATTGGGGATCATTTTTCATGATTTACTGGGCAGACGCCATTTCAGGGATTAGCGCTGAAGAGTATGTTGTAGCATGAACTGCAAACTCGTCTGATATCATCTGCAAAAGACGCCGGCGCTGGGGAATAACATTCCGTTTATCTCAGCTTTCGGGCTTTTCCTCGGCTTTCGGGATTGAGACAATATACAAAAGCAAAGGAAAACAAAAATTACCAAAAACAAACTGACAGATTACCTTGTACCTGTGGTTGAAGTGACATCATGTTCATTGGCCATACACTGTAAAGTTGATTGATTGATTGTACATCGCTTAATGTCCCGACAGCAACAAGGCTTTCTCAGGACGTGCCTGCACTGCTTGTGAAAAAAAAAAACCCAACTAAACAGAACATACACTGTAAAGTGAATACACATTATCTGATAAACATTTTGTTTTGCAACTAAAGTAAATTATGTGAATCTATTGTGTAACTTTATTTCCTGACAAAACCAACCAAACAAACACCAAACAAACAAACAAAAAGAAACACACCAACAAAAACAACATCAATAATCAACAACATATATCTCAGTGCCCCATTCTCCGTTTACAAATTCACTCAGTGCTTTAATACTTTAATGAGGTATGCTATTTCGTCTTTGTCAAATACACAAAACGCTGCACTCTCAGAAACAGTATGCCACGCATACTCTATACCATAATACCTTGCAGTTTTGTTTATGATCTAGTGTCAACATGAACACAGTGTCACAACAGCCACGAAACACTGCCTTGATCTCTGAAGCAACTTATCTTGTGAGAATGAGACGTTTTACATCTCTGGGTATGTCTGTAATGTGGTGCCAATATGGACATAGCGTCACAACAACCATGATACACTGCCCCCAACTCTCAAATGTAAGTCGTCTACCCAGACAGACGCTATACACTACAACAACATGCTGGGTATGTTAATTCTATAGTGCCAGTATACTTACGGGGCTGGCTTATGGTGTAATGCCAACATTAACAGATAGTGTCACAACAGGCATGAAACACAGCCCCAATCACAGACAGAAGTTATCTGGCTAGACAGAGGCTCAATGGTGAGACAACTTTTTAATCCTACAAATAACTGCCGAGAAAACGGAACACCGCCCAACTGCAAGAGGGATAGATCCTCATGGGCCCCCGCAGTTGCGGGGGCCCATGAGGATCTATACCTCTTGCTGAAACCACTTTGAGTCCACGTTACTTTGATGGCTGGGGGATCCTTGAGGTTCAGATTGCAATCATTTCAAAAACTAAATCTGCGCCCACTGGCTCTGAAGGGGGTAACAAGCTCCAATCATTTGCAAACAGATTCTCATAAGCCTTGCAGCGAATGGCTAGCTCCTCCCAGAAACAAGAGGCTTTGCAGAAAGAAAAAAAAACTAGCTCCAACCAATCGCAAGAGACATTGATTCTCATGAGACCCTGCGGCAGAATAAGCTCGGTGCCTATTTTCCTTCTCACGAGGAGGTTGTAGGGAACTGTGCCTGAGACTAACATGGGACTAGCCGCTCCTGATGGCGCCCGCCAACAACCATTTTCGCAAGTCGTTCAACATTTTTGTTTTCCCATCAGAACGCTTTCTGACCAAGGCAATCCTTCCCTTTTTCTGAGACTGATATGTAGCATATGTGGCATAGATCCTCATGAGTCTATGCAGCCACCACCTGTATGAAGTACAGACACCAGACATGAATGCCCCCTTCAAGACCAGATCAAAAGGAAAGATGACTGCCAAGCGAGTAAAATGCAGAAAACATCTTTAAAAAAAAAAAAAAAAGTTTAGAAAAGACTGCTACAACACAATATTGTGTTGTAACTGTCTTTAATAAGCGTGTTTCTTTCTTCTTCTTCTCGAACGCCGTCACACTTGGAGTTTGGCTCTCAAAATGAAATCTGTGGTCTTCTGTAGCGCCTCCACAGGCCCGTACAGTTTCTCTTGTAGAGTGGCGGGCTTCGGCCATATCTCCTCCCTCAGCGGCTGGTGGTTCCCACAGTCCTGGAGGATGTGCTCTGCGGTCTGCTCTGCTTCTCCACAAGGGCACAGGGGAGATGGCACGAGGTGGAAGCGTCTGTGCAGGTGGAAATTGAGTCGGTTGTGCCCGGTCCTCAGACGAAAGATGGTCACCTGCTCTTGTCTGGACAGCTGATGGTAACTGTCTAGGGGCCGTTGTGGTGGTCTGTACACAGACTTAATGATGGTCTTCATCTCTGTGAAGCTGACTCCATTTTCATCTTGTTCTTTCTCTGCGCCCACTTTTGCCATTCTGTCAGCTTCTTCATTGCCGTAGATGCCACAGTGTGAAGGGATCCACTGCAGCACCAGTCTGGTGCACTTGATGTTTTGCAGTGCCTCTTGTAGACGTGGCAGTTTGCTTGCTGTTGCTGCCTCAAGGACAGACATGGCATCAGTAAGGAAGACAATCTGGGCATCAGGGCCTGCAGTGCCACTAAGGGTGTTAGCTGCGCGGACTAGGGCTTCCACCTCAGCTCTGTAATTTGTGCAGTGAAGGCCTGTTGGTACTGCCTCTGCCTGCCATTTTTCGTTTGGGTACTGAATGTACACCCCAGCCCCTCCATCCTGAACTGCATCTGTGGCTGATCCATCGGTGTATGCCCGTATCCATGCTTCCTGGGGATACTTTTCTTCGAGCATGGCCAGTGTCAGGGCTTTCTTGCTCACAGTGCTGTGCTCATCTCTGGTGGTGATGTAGGGTACCGTGGAAGAGATGGTGATGTTTTCTGGCTTACTTTCCCAAGGTGGAAGGTCGCTAGCAGGATTCAGAGCCTCTACCTGCGCAGGCAGCTTTGCCTGGTGTTTTCTCTGCAGTGCTCTCGTCTCCTTCACAAAGCTTGATCTTTTCAGTCTCCCTGAGGTTGGTTGTTTCATCCTAGCGTTCATAGGATGGTCTTTGGAAGACTTGACCTTTGTGGACTGTATCAAGGCTTTGCAATCTCTTCTCATGCGCAGGGGTGGGATGCCCGTTGTCTCTTCCATCTTTTCAATTGGTGTGGATCTCATTGCGCCGGTGATGATACGCAGTGCCTGGTTCTGAACTCTGTCAATGGTCTGCTGGTGTGACTGGGCTGCCGTCAACCATGCATTAGATCCGTACTCAAGGTGTGGTCTCACTGTGCCTTGATATACATTTTTGAGGATCTTTTCATTGGCTCCCCATTGTGTTCCAGCCAGTTTTCTCATGATGTTCAGCTTTCTTCTAGCTTTCGCTTCTGCATTCCAAATGTGCGGCTTCCACGTCAGCCTCTTGTCAAGGGTGACTCCCAGGTATGTCTGTTGGTCTTCATACCGCAGCGGGGTGTTGCCCAGTGTTAGGTTGCCAGCCTTTGCCTTGTTGGAGAGAGAGAAGAGTGTGGCTGATGATTTTTCTGTGTTGATGGTCACACACCAGTTGTTGGTCCAGTCTGTCAGCCTGTCCAGGGCTAGCTGCATCCTGTATGTAGTTTCTTTCTTCGTTGGGATGTCCTCGTCAAAACGTACAGATCCTCAAAAGCCTCTGCAGCCAATCTGAAAGCTGCATTAACATTATTGCATGGATGTCCTTCCCCAGGAGATTCTCATGAGCGGGTCACCATCTGCAGAAAATACTGACTTGAGAAACGAGTGTCCTTCAGGCAGTACCATCCTCAAGTAGATTAGCGCATAGATTTTCGCGAGCCCAACTAGCCACCGTATGTGGAGGAGCAAATTTGTTTTCTTCCTGACACAGCATGATCTTTGGCGTTCTCTGCTAGACATGCTTCCTGGTTTTATGGCAAGTGACATTTACATCAATTTTCTCCAGGGCAAGGAGGCCATGAGAGATTCCACCAAAGACTGATGTCTGAGTCCCACGGCCCTGATAAGGGAGGAATTGGAATGAAGCATGGGTAATAGCAGATAAACACGAGAAAGCAAAACATAAAACCTGTTTACTTGTGAATCTCTCTCTCTCTATCTCTCTCTCTCTTTCTCTCGTTCTTTTTTGCTTTAGTTAAAATACCAGGAAAAGATTGTAAGACACATTCTTTATGAACCTTAATCTGCCCAGTAAGCAACGGTCCTCGGGCCCACGACGGCGCAGTGGGCCCGCGCACGGCTGTGCGCGGGCCCACTGCGCCCGTCGTGGTCCCGAGGACGTTTTGCTACTGGGGTACATACATGTACATCCTTGAGTAGTACAAGTTTCACCATCATCATCGTCAACATCATAATATTTTCTCTCTCTACCTCTCTCCATACCCCTCCCCCCTCACTCCCTCCCTATGTCAATAGGCGTATGTGCGCGTGTGTGTGTGTGTGTGTGTGTGTGTGTGTGTGTGTGTGTGTGTGTGTGTGTGTGTGTGTGTGTGTGTGTGTGTGTGTGTGAGTTCAGGCGTGCGTTCGCGTGCGTGTAAATAATTTGGCCAGAAACAGAAGCGTGCCGGAATGATTCATGGTCAAGAGAAAACAACAGCTGAGTCCAGGATGAATGATATATGTTTGTTCCACGCCTTCTTCTCTAACGCTCGCGGCATTTGCAGGCTGGCACTAACCCATGTGTGCTATGCAGCAAGTATTACCTGTAGCTGCATGCACAAGCTAGTTAACCTTCTGGCTGTCGAAAATCGCTACCGACAGTCAAAGGGTTAAAGCGATCTGAATGGCTCCGTAGCGTGCGATAAAGCAGAAAAAATACTGGGGGAAATCGGCTTACGCCAGACGATTTAAAACAAGTAAGAAAGTAAGAACCAACCGCACAACAAAACATGAAAGTGTCATTTTGCAAAAGATTGTGTAAGAAGCCTGAGGTGATGTATTATTTAAATTCCAAGACATCACTGATATCACATTGGTTGGCCCCCACGATTCGCTGCGCTGCAGCGAATCGAAGGGGCCAACCAGTGTGAGCTCACTAGTGACAGGCAGAGAAAAAAGCCCACGCAAACCAACGTGATAAATATAATTTCTTTTCAAGGACCTCTGACCAAACATAATCAGTAACCCTTATCCCATAAAGCTATCAAGCACGCACTTGAATGACGCAACGGAAAAAAATGGACGGGAAACCCACGAGGCGGGTGGGGGCGGGGGAGAAAGGGAAGGAGGGAGGAGGGACAGGAAGAGAGACAAGCACTGACAAACAGAACAGAGACGGGCAGGAAAACAGACGGACAAAGACAGACAGGAAGAGACAGGCACAGAGCAGACAGTCAGACACAGACAGACACAGATATTAGTCTCAGCTAGCGTGCGTGTGGGCGTCTCAGATAACCAACCAATACTATTCTCTTACCTTTCCCAATCAGCAAAATTATCCAGATTCCCTTGTGGATAGTTACTCCCCCCCCCCCTCCCCCCCCCCCCCCCCGCAAACCCATCGGCAAGAGGCATAAATTCTCATGAGCCCCCGCACAATGCGGGGGCTCATGAGTATCTATGCCTCTTGTTTCTTCCACGAAGCGTCGTTGCATTTTCCTGCAAACCCCCAATTCGCACAAATTTTCCCCCGGCGAGAACCGTGCCATCTGAAACTCAGTTAACGACGATTATATATTTTTGCGTCTTTTCAGAATAGACCCTCCCTCTGCGGGGCTCATGAGGATCTATCGATGTCTACTGTTTGACATCCGTTTTGTCAGCCAGCGCAAGTGACTGGATTGTCAGTCCATAAATAATGGACAAAGTTCTTTGTGTCGCCTCTGATCGCAATGTGACCTTTCCATACCGAAGGGAAAATGCAAGACCCTGATGAGGATCTAAGCCAGCTGACTCAGCCAGCGGAGGTGGCTAGTAGTTCACTGTGGAAAGATCTATCAATTGTCTTTGATCGAAATAGGAACTTCGATACCTGACCCCAACTATCAAGAACCTACCAGAGAGACGTAGATATATCAAGAGATTTCTCACGCGCACAAGAAATATAGGTCCCCCCCCCCTCCCCCCCCCCCCCCCCCCGCACCAGCATCAACAGTAAGGATTGTCCACTGAGATCAAATCGACCACGATAGTTCCAGGGTTGTGCCAGGAAATATTTGTGCCTCCATCGACCATGACGGTTTAAGGGTGGTGCCAGAATAGATTGGCGCCTATAGGCGCCAATCTATTCTGGCATCACCCTTAAACTGGCACCATATAGGCGCCAAATGGTGCCTATAGGCGCCAAGCTGTTCTGGCGTCACCCTTAAACTGGCATCCTATAGGCGCAAAATGGTGCCTATAGGCGCCAAGCTGTTCTGGCGTCACCCTTGCACTATTATGGTGGATTTGCTTCTGTTGGCCAATCTGAAGTTCGGGCTGATCATACATGTCCGTAACACAAACGACTTGAACGAAATTAATCGGAAATTATCGCGGGTTAAGCAGATTTGGCATAATTAAAACAGCAAACTGCTAACTTTAGCCAGATTTAGATTATGAGAGTGGGAAGGGTGGAGGCGGAGGGGGGGGGGGCGCACATAATAAGCCACGTCAGAACTGCTGCTGCTGGTTATAAAAAGCTTCTGCTGCAGATGATGTTAGCGACGACGACGATGACGACGATGATGATGATGGTGGTGGTGGTGATTGATGATGATGATGATGATAGTGGTAATCAAGATGACCAGACTCCAGCAGAATATAAAAGGGACAAATTATACATCGATCGATGCTCACACAATACCACAGGCACTGGACGGTGAACAGACTGACAGTGGTCACACCTCGCGCCCTCAAACCCCTACTGGGGGAAATACGGTGGGTTTTGAGCCCGCGATCGATGTATATAGGCCGGTTGACATCGGAGCGAAGACTTGAAACACTTTTCTGTACCACTTTAAGAATAAATATCATTCAGAGCCAATAGGCCGGTTGACATCGGAGCGAAGACTTGAAACACTTTTCTGTACCACTTTAAGAATAAATATCATTCAGAGCCAATAGGCCGTTTGACATCGGAGCAAAGAAACACTTTTCTGTACCACTTTAAGAATAAAATATCATTCAGAGCCAATAGGCCGTTTGACATCGGAGCGAAGACTTGAAACACTTTTCTGTACCACTTTAAGAATAAATATCATTCAGAGCCAATAGGCCGATTGACATCGGAGCGAAGAAACACTTTTCTGTACCACTTTAAGAATAAATATCATTCAGAGCCCAATAGACCGGTTGCGAGTTCCCAAGCAGCGCGAGAATGCTCGCTGGATTACGCGAGCCGAGACAAGACTTGGCTAGCCACGAAATGTCGGCAACTCGGCTATAGTCTAGCAGCTGCCCTTCATAGACGATCAGCCGTTTACGAGATAGTGATTTTCTAGAGAGTAACAAAGGTTTGGGTATATCAAAATGAAGTCTAGTATGAATAAAAGCAGTGCGCACTCGTTTTAAACCGCCGGAGGATGGAGACATTTTTCTGTAGCACATTTTGTTTCCAGTATGGCTGCAGACGAAACCAGGATCTTACCGCCATGTTTACAGGGGATCAGTAGTTTACACGGGTCTCATTGTTCCTGTATTCAGTGGTAGTATGCACTATATGTCACTTAAAAGGATTTCATTTTTTAAAGTAATATTTTCACACTTAGATATATTAAGAGAAGAAACAATTACGAAAACGCTTGCCTCGTACCTGCAAACCATTGTTACTCTTTTGACGAACTACTTAGTCTGCAGAAATTGCGAAAAGCTGCTGGACTACTAGTTGTTACGCTTAGCCGATACTGTTTTGCGGTGAATCACATACAACATGCGGGGAATTTAAGCTCAGATTGACAAAGAACTGTCGACGCCAATTGCTTCCTGATCATGCAGCTGTTACAATACAACCTTTTTTTTTTAATTTTTGGCGAAAAACCCCCTGAGGAAACGATCTCGCAACATTCATGAAAACTGCATCTGGCGATGAAGCCAGTCACGGTGGCTTCGGAAAATGGTCTGCCAGGTCGTTTCACTAGCTAGTGTGATTATTTAACTATATACCAAACAGTAGATGCATTTTGTTCAAGTAAACTCTGCTTATATTTGGCAATTTCACAGAAATAATTTGTTTATAAATGTTTTCCTGCTCGCACTGCCAGTGCCGATCATCCACAGTGACGCGCTGTCTTGTCCACAGTCCACTGCACTATCTCGCCTCTCGCACTAAAGAGCAGGCTAGTTTGGGGAACTCGCAACCGGCCTATTGACCTAATGTGCGCTATTTTAACTTTACCCCAATGATTTGTTGATTTTACTGTTCAGTCGTAAAAATGTGGTCAAAAAGAAATAAAGCAGTCATCTTCAATACCCTTTAACTATCAGTCAAATTTATTTCAAGCCATGGGTGTATCAGGATGAACAGGGTTAAACAAGGCATTCACGGCGACTAGAACAAATACTGCTCTACTGTACTTTCATACGCATCACGTCAAAACGCAATTTCTACCCTAGCCTGTGGGCTGTTGCACTATTCTAGAGTCATTATACATCACAGGCGCCTATTCACACAGACACAAGAGACACGTTTGTTCCCTTGAAAAGGAAACCCATGCATTAATGATAAAACTGTCATCACGATAGCTTTGCTCGGTTTAAAAGTCGTGGACCAAACCCGGGATAACATCTCCCTTTCAAGAACATCTAGGACTTATATCTGTCAGCAAGAGGCATGGATTCTCATGAGCCCTTGCAGCTGCAAGGGTTCATGTGAATCCATGCCCCTTGTACACATGTGGCATGTCATGGTGTGGGATCGTTTGTCTAGATAATGATAAATTCAACGCGCGTCTGTTCTGAACAAATTGTCGCTCTGTTGGGCGTTACGGTGCTTTTGGTGATAGAACTATAGGATAGTTAAAAACCATTTAGCCACGACGCTCTACAACCGGAGATCGATAGGGTTGCATCAGATTAGCTTGGTGCTTTCAGACACTACCCTTGATCATGGTCGATCTTTCTCCTGGAACTGATACACAGTTGTTAAGTAACGCTTCTAAACTTTGGGAAAAGCGGCCTTGCGGTTATATCGGTTAATTTTGCATGGTAGTGCAGTGCCGTAGGAACCGAACGAGCCGGGCTCTACCTCGTCCAGTTTAGGGCCTACAAACCCCCATCTAACCTGATTTTTTTTTTTTTTTTTACAGTAGGCCATTCAGCAGAAATTGAGCATTCATGGCTTTTTTGCCCCCCCCCCCCCCCCCCCCACCCCCAACAAAAAAAAAAAAAAAGATTTTAAAAGACAGGTGAACACAGAAGGGAAGTCTTGAAGGGCAAAACGTGTCACTTGCCATTAAAGGCCCACTACCGCCGTAACTGTTCAAATATGCACTTGTGTAACAGACGGTCAGGAAAGCTACACACTGGTCTAGTTGTGGCGCATTTAGACACAAGACAATGCACTTTAGCACACGTCGTCTTTATATCAAGTAACCTGACAATGACTCCACTCTGTTGTAGAAATACAACTCTAACAGTGCGAGGAACTGCTACAAAATAGACTGACACGCTAACGGCAGCGCACTAATAAATGAGTGCGATTATGCGTGTGCTTTTACTGCGTGTCCAAACTGCTGTTAAAGTTCATTAGGTGTGTCGACATGGCATAACAAACACAAATGGTGCTGAAATGTGTCTTCAGATTGATGCGTAATGGTGCTTTGAAGGCCATCATTGGCTACGGCCACCTAACTGATGAGAGAGAAGAACCCGACGAAGAAAGAAACACGCTTATAAAGACAGTTACAACACCACAACTGTGCTGTAACTGTCTTTACTAAGCGTGTTTCTTTCTTTGTCGGGTTCTTCTCTGTACTTCACGCGCTTGGCAGTCATCCTTTTGGTCTGTAGTTCAGCTAAACCATGGTCTTAACTCTTTTAGCCCCGGGACCATGCAGCAGGAGATAGATTGATCATGATAATTCAAGGGTAGTGCCAGATGAGCTTGGCGCCTTCAGGCGCCAAGCTCATCTGGCACTACCCTTGAATTATCATGATCAATCTATCTGCTACAACTGGTACATAGTATTAGGCAATACCTCCAAAATTTGAGAAAATGGGACCTTGGGGCGAAAAGGGTTAAAACGATGGTCTTTAATGACAAGTGAGCTCTCATAAGGGTGGTCGTTTATAACAGGATCTGATGTACTTTCTCTGATAATCTTCGCGCACACGACTCACCAGCTCAGCGGTAAGCGGCGGCTCCTGGCTGTGCTGACTGCCTGACGTGGCCACCTCCAACACCTTCTGCGGGTTTAAATCCACAATGGCGCCCATAAGGCTTGACGGCTGAAAAACACACACACACAAGAAATCGAAATTTGTTTTGAAATAAAATAAAGCAGCTACTGAATATGAAACCACATATAATTGAAACAAAAAAGAAAAAAAAGAAAAGAAAAGGCCAGACTTAAAGCGATCTCCTCCAGGGCGAGCCTTGATTTGTTAACATTTGCCGATAGCGTTGTCTGTCAGTGCCGTCCTGCCTGAACCACAGCATTTTTACTCTTCCTTTGACCATTGGCGCGAGTAAGCCAGAGGTTTTCTACTGGACCTTATCCGCATCAGGGGAACTCTCCTACATGCAAAGGAGAGGGAAGAGCACAAAAGTCGTTCATTTTACGACTTTCAAACTTAATAATTAATGGTGTGCCAGATGGTGTGCTGAAGAGGTCGCCAAGACCGAAACAGCTGTCCACACCGGATAAATATCTGGACCCCCCCTTGGGGGGGGACCTAGATTTAAATTTCCATGCACTGAGTGGCTGGAACAGTGGGATATGTGATACGCCCCCTTTCGGGGGGGGGGGGGGGGGGGCTTCCATATGCATTGCTTTCAGCCACTTTTTTTAGCGCCCCCTCTCTTTCCTATCTCTTTTTTTTTTTGTGTGTGTGCTTTGGCCACAGTAGATCTATGATCACTGGTCGATCATGCACACTTCTCTCCCCTGACAGTGCTACTATCTACTTTACTTTGTCTCCTTCCTAAAATATTAGCACTGGCAGTCTCCCCTTTTCTTTTCATTTAATAATTAAAGTTCGCCCTTTGCTGCAACGTTATTGTGAAGCTTACTAAGAACATAATATACAAAGGTGATATTGCGAGTGCGTCCATGTAACTCCTTGTGTCCCAGATACGACATACCCACATTTTGGAGTTGTCCTCTGAGGACTGCATTACAATTTAGGAGACAGAACGACCATGATAGTTCAAGGGTGGTGCCAGAATAGCTTGGCGCCTATAGGCGCCAAGCTATTCTGGCACCACCCTTTAACTATCATGGTCGAGCCATATCTTGCTGTGGTGTGTCGGGGCTGAATGAGTTAAAGCTAGACCTCTTGTCCCGCATTATTGTAAGAAACACTGAAAACATTTATAAAGGAGAAATTGCGATCTATTAACCCTTTTTGCCTGGCACGTGTACCTTTAAAGCTAGACCTTTCGTCCAGCATTACTGCAAGACACACTGAGAACATCTACAAAGGAGACATTGCCAACTATTACCTCTTTATTGCCTGGAGCAAGTCCCTTTAACGTCAGCCCTTTCGTCCAGCATTAATGTAAGATATACTAAAAAAAATTATAAAGGAGATAATGCATAATTAACCCTTTAACCCCGGGGACCCGGCAGCAGGAGATGGATTGATCATGATAATTCAAGGGTCGTGCCAGATGAGCTTGGCGCCTTTAGGCGCCAAGCTCATCTGGCACGACCCTTGAATTAGCATGATCAATCCATCTCCTACAACTGGTACATAGTCTTTAGGCAATACCTCCAAAATTTGAGACAATGGGACCTTGGGGCTCAAAGGGTTAAGGAGATAATCAAACAAACCTTTATTGCCGGGTCTAGGTCTTTTGTCCAGAATTTCTATAAGGCATACAAAGAACATCTGTAAAGGAGACAATGTGAACTATTTAACCCTTTACTGCCTGGACTAGGTCCCTTTAAAGTCAGCCCTTTTGGGCAGCATACTTGTAAGACATACACACAGCATTTACAAAGGCGACATTGCAAACTATTCCTTACTGCCTGTAGCAGGTTGCATATAAGCGAAAAAGAAAAAGAAAAAAAAAATAACACAGCGGTCGTATAAAGAAGAGTGCACATGTACCGAGATAATGCGACCGCGTTGGCTCAAGGTTGGTGGCACATCAGCTAGGCGCCTTCCCAGGCGCTTAGCTGATGTGCCACTAACCTTGAGCTCTCATACATTCGATCCATCTCCCATACTTTGCAAGCAGGTCAAGCAACAAAGCAGTAATTCTACTACATGAGCACGTACTAAAATGACGCGTGCGCGTAAAATAATTCCATAAACAGCCAGTACAGCAGAACCTGTTTTGAGCGACCACCCTTATGAGAGATAACCTGTCAATAAAGACCATCATTCAGGTGGCTGTAGCTGTGACTGTGGCTGTAGCCATCTAAATGATGGTCTTTAATGACAGGAGACACTTTGCGCCCTTCATGTTTCTGTTGAAAGAGCATCTGTCCTTTTCAGACCACTTTTTTTCTTGCGTAAAGGTGCTTACGCCAAACACGTTCTGATCACTGCGGGTTCTGCCGTATGATTTATGTAGTTAATAAGGTCCAAGAATTATACCAAGGTTTCCCTCGTCAAAACGCCAAGTCAATTTATCGGCGCACGCAGAATCATCATCACCTTTGCAATTTGCAGCAAGGAATGGAATAAACATCCCCACTCCATCCCCCACCACCACCGGAGTGTATAACCATTACGCAAAACATCCTAGGTCCGACGTCGGCCGCAGTGGGCCCGCGCACAGCCGTGCGCGGACTCACTGTGGACGTCGTCGGCCCGAAGACCTTTGCTTACTGGGTGCGGACCTACTACCACCAGTCGGGGCTCATAAGAGCCTATGCCTCTTCCCCCTACCACCAGTCGGGGCTCATAAGGGCCTATGCCTCTTCCCCCTACCACCAGTCGGGGCTCATAAAGGCCTATGCCTCTTCCCCCTACCACCAGTCGGGGCTCATAAGGGCCTATGCCTCTTCCCCCTACCACCAGTCGGGGCTCATAAGGGCCTATGCCTCTTCCCCCTACCACCAGTCGGGGCTCATAAAGGCCTATGCCTCTTCCCCCTACCACCAGTCGGGGCTCATAAAGGCCTATGCCTCTTCCCCCTACCACCAGTCGGGGCTCATAAGGGCCTATGCCTCTTCCCCCTACCACCAGTCGGGGCTCATAAGGGCCTATGCCTCTTCCCCCTACCACCAGTCGGGGCTCATAAAGGCCTATGCCTCTTCCCCCTACCACCAGTCGGGGCTCATAAGGGCCTATGCCTCTTCCCCCTACCACCAGTCGGGGCTCATAAGGGCCTATGCCTCTTCCCCCTACCACCAGTCGGGGCTCATAAGGGCCTATGCCTCTTCCCCCTACCACCAGTCGGGGCTCATAAAGGCCTATGCCTCTTCCCCCTACCACCAGTCGGGGCTCATAAGGGCCTATGCCTCTTCCCCCTACCACCAGTCGGGGCTCATAAAGGCCTATGCCTCTTCCCCCTACCACCAGTCGGGGCTCATAAGGGCCTATGCCTAATACGTTACCCACATCATCTTTGTGAGCTCACGAGAATCTTTGCCTCTACCCCCACCATCAGTGAGGAGTTATGAGGATCTATGCCTCCATCCCTCTGACCAGTGGGAGCTCGTGAGGATCTGTGCCTCTAACCCCATCATCATTGTGGCCTCATGAAGATCTTTGCCTGTACCCCCACCACCAGTGAGGATCCACGACTAACACCTCCACCAGTGAAGGCTCATGAGGACCTATGCCTCTACCCCCACCACCGGTAGGGATTCCTGACTAACATTACCAGTGAGGGCTCAAGAAGATCCATGACTAACAACACCATCAGTGAGGGCTCATGGCGATCTATGACCACCAAAGGAAGCTCATAAGGCTCTTGGACCCTTGCTCACCGCGCTTCGGTACTGTGCATTGTATGTGTTAACGCGGCAAGGCGAACGCTAGCCAGCTGCAAGAGACATAAACCCTCATGAGCCCCCGCAGTCGCGAGGGCTCATGAGGATTTATGTCTCTTGACAGTACCACGTTCTTTATGCCTAATTATCTCCCCCTTACATCTCGGTTCTTCACGCGAAGGTCGGTCAGTCTGCAGTCGTTTTCAGACTCGAAATTCGTGATCACTGGCAGCGAAGTGGTTAATTTACTCTCGTGGCTCTGAAGGAAATGAGTTTAATTCTCCCTCCCCGCAAAAACACTCCAGCGGGAGGTCTGTAGTTGACAGAGAATCGAAGCTGGCTCAAGAAAATCTGCTACGGAGAGAAAAACAGGTGGAAACGGAGACTTCTAAATTGTTAAAGACTCCTTGGTAAAACTCTTCAGACACCACAGCGGGAGCGGGAGATGGATCGACCATGTTGTGCCAGACTAGCTTGGCACCTCGCCGGCCCAACAAAATCTGGCGGTGGCAAGGAGAGAAAGCATATGGAGGCCGGGACCTCGAAATTAAAAACAAAAAATCCTTGAAAACATCTGCAAACGGCCCAGCAGGAATTAGATCGGCCATGGTAGTTCAAGAGTAATGCCAGATAAGCTTGAAGCCAAGGTAAACGTTTAAGGTTTTGGGCTTAACGTCTCTGGCCACCTCGAAGGTGATTTCACAGACGTGTCACGAGACTGGGAACAAATTTTGACACCACGAGCGTTCACACCCACGACCTTGCGATTGAGGGTCCAGCGCTCTACCACGCCAGCTACTTAGGTTCCCTGCAGCCAAGATAGACACTACAACAGGAGACGGATCGGCCGTGAGAGTTCAAGGGTAGTGCCAGATTAGCTTGGCGCCTGAAGAGGCGCCAAGCTATTCTTGCACCACCCTTGAGCTATCATGTCAATCCACCTCCCGCAATCGGTAAACCGTCCTTGTGGACACTGCCAATGTTGATAAGGCACTACATGTAAGCCTATTAGGTGTGAATGCTTTACTCTACATCCCAGACCAAAAAACGTGACTGTCATTGCCGAGGCTGTAAAGAGCAAAGAAATACCCAATAAAGAAGAAACACACTTAGAATGTTCAAGCACAACACAGTCCAACAATTATCGGGCTAAAACTCTTTTTTAAAATAGCCATACGGACATATATATATACAATGCATATTTTATCTTTCCTAGATCGACCATGGCCGATAGGTCAAGGGTAGTGCCAGAATAGCTTGGCGCCTTGCGGCGCCAAGCTATTCTGTCACTACCCTTGAATTATTAATCATGGTCGATCTGTCTCCAGAACTATTACACTTATCGCCTAAGAACGAAATGCAGTCTACTGCATTTCTGTCTGTGTGTCTATTTTGAAATAGTGTCCTTTTTAAGCGAGTTTCTTCTCTGTTGGGCATTTCGTTACTGTAAATCGCAAGTTCACAGCCACAGGGCAATCGTCAATGTAGATCGGAAGTCCTCGTAAAGAGAACGTAGAACGGGTCACGCAGCGAGAGGAGATTTTTTTCTTTCTCCATGAGGCTATCGAGAAGCGATTAGTCCCTTCACTGCCGAGAAAGAAAAATTGAACTGCAAGAGGCATAAATCCTCATGAGCCCCGGCAGCCGCGGGGGCTCATGCCCGCATCTTGCAGAAACCATTTTGTACCCTGGACGTTGAGTTTAAGATGATTTTAAAAAACACAGTCTGCGTCAACTGGAAGTGAAGGGGTTAAATCAAAGATGCACCGAAAGAGGACAGGGCGAGTGAGCGGTTACATCACCGCGGGTAAAACGCCACCGCAAGTGCCAACGCGATCGAACCGCTCCTTCCCAAGACCACCCCAACCCCCGGCACACCCTCCCCGCCAACACCACAAACAAATCTAATTTGAAGGGGAAAGCTCACTGTTAAAGCTTACTGCTGTCTTAAATCTTTGATTAAAATCGTAACGGACACTGCACATGGGGAAAAAGCAAGTTTCAATTGGACAAACTTCTTCCCCAGCTCTGCTATACATACCACCTCCCTCTCTGCCTACCCCTAACCCCCACCCCCACCCCGCCCTCAAAAAAGAGGGTGTGTTACAGTAATGTAAATCTTTGATTAAAATCGATAGAGGTACAGGACTCGAGCATGGCAGGTCCCGGGCGCCTGTTTAAATAATAAAAAGAAAGAAACTAGCGCTGATTGAAAAACTTGACAAGGAAGGGCGAGGGAGGACGGACGTAGTGGCACATCCAACTCTATTTACTAGCAACAGGCATAGATTTTTATGAGCCAGCGCGGGCAGCATGGCTCGGGGGAATCTACGTCTCTTTCTGGCACAATTCGGCTGTTTTGGTGTCTTCAGATTAAAGACTGATGCCGTATTACCGATTCCGCCCTTACACAAGACAAGAAGCTATAGATCGACCATGATAGTTCAAGGGTGTTGCCAGAATAGTTTGGCGCCTCGAGACGGGTTTAGCGATTCAGCCCAATCACATTAAACTAAAAAGAATGTGTGGATCGACCATAATAGTTCAAGGGTGGTGCCAGAATAGCTTCGCGCCTCCAGGCGCCAAGTTATTATGGCCACTACCCTTGGACTATCATGGTCGATTAGAGGTATAAAGATATTCTAGTCACCACCCCAGACCTATCATGGCCGATTATCGGCGTCATGCTATTCTGACCACCACCCGTGAACTAGCATGGTCGATTAGACTAGCGGCGCCTTGCTATTCTGTCTACGATCCTTCAACGATCATGGTCGATTAGAGGCGCCTAACTATTTTGGAACCACCCTTGAACTAACATGTCAGTCAGCGATGTCGTATTATTCTTGAATCAACTACTACCACGGTCAATCTTTCACCAGAACTGTCATGCAGTCAGCCTTCAAACGACAGCTCCCAGGATTTGGGAATGTCCACCCCCACCCTTGTCCACCCACCTAGTCCTCAAAGTGTCAAGACAGCCGATGACTGAACGTCCTAAATCATTTCATCCAGATTCAGCCCTGTCCTCAAATGGCTGCAGCAAACGATACCCATCTAGCGTGGTGCGTGGATTCTCATGAACCCCGCAAGTTGCAGGCGGTCATGAGGATCTCCCCCGCTTGCTAGGCTCACGAGGAATTACGCCTCGCTGAATAAATCCCATTGTTTACACATCGACTAAATTTTTAGGAAAAGAGCGGAAGAAGGAGAGACAGAGAACCGATCCCGTCCAGAAAATCTGAGATTCAATAAGGTCCATGGCTAAGCTGAAAGGGTCAGCCGCATGAGCGAGCTTAGTCCTGCGCCAGCCACTAAGCAAGGTGTTCCGCTATAGCAGAGCAACTTGCTTAGTGGCTGGCGCAGGACTAAGCTCATTCGTACAACTGGCACAAGGTTACTGCGGACTCCACCCAACTGCAAGATGTCTGGATCCCCGCGAGCCCCCGCAGACTTGTTCGGCTCATGAGGATCTATGCCCAATGCTGAATCAGTTTAATTACTTCACCACCGATTGATTTTTTAAGGAAAAGGTGAGGCAGGAGTGATACAGGAACCGATCCCACCCAGAAATTCTGTGAATGCACAATGTCCTGCCAATGTTTCCCATCTGAAAGAAGCGCAGATCCTCATGAGCCCCCGCAGTCTGCGGGGGCTGAGGATCTATGCCTCGTGCAGTGTCCATTTTACCACTTTAGCGTCGACTGAATTAAATTTGGAAACAAAATGACAGAATGGGATCAGAAAACAAGAGCGAGAGTACACGCCCCATTCCAAACAAATGTGATTTCAGAAGTCAAGGACCTCTTGCGATGAGGTTCAGGTTGCAGAAGGAAAAGGACCTCTTGCAAAGACCCTTCATCAGGCTCATGAGGATCTATGCTTCTTGCTGAACTGATCTGCTTCCCTACTTCAGCTTTGACTGAATTAAACAACTTGAATGGAGAGGAAGAGAAGGTTCAGAGTGCCAGAGGACCTGTCCTCTCCAGAATATCTGTGATTCCAGAAGATGGAAAAGGGGACACAACTAGGGGAAAGGGGATATAACTAACCCTCTGGCTGTCGGTAGCGGTTTTAGTCGCGATGATTCCTGCAGGAATCATCGCGACAAAAACCGCTACTGACAGCCAAAGGGTTAACATTTCACGACGCCTCAGGATGATGATAGCGTGATATTCACAAAGGTTACGCATAATTTCTTGCCGGCATCATGGCATCATCAACATTCATGAGGCAAACGCACATGTTGAAGTCTGTGACTTGAACAGTGTTTGAGAAAATGCCAAAGTTTAAGTTTAGCACCGACGATGGACAGACGACATATGGCTCAGTACATGTCACATTTGCTATCGCACGTGAACCAAATACACCACAACCCCGATCTGAATAAGGAATAACATTACCACCATCGACAACATGAACAAGAATAACAGCTAGCACACACACACACACACACACACACAAACACACACACACACACACACACACACACACACACACACACACACACACACGCACACACGCACACACACACACACACACACACGCACGCACGCTAACCGAAACAACCAACCAGAAATATATTTATACCTTTTTAATCTCGCCACAATATCTCGCGAGAAAAGGTTGCAGACAGTGACTGAATACCCGGGTCGCTTCGAGTATCACATCCAGCGATCTGCGTCCTATGCTAACCTCAAAACACCACCTTAATTCAACTTCACAGCTGAAGCCCATCACAGTCAGCAAGAGGTATAAATTTACATGAGCCCCTGCGGATGCAGGGGCTCATGTAAATCCATGCCTCTTGCACGTGGCATGGTTAGGTGAGGGACTGATCTGGACACGTTCCCCTTGGGTTCGTGGTGTTGGCGTGGAACACAGCACAACCATCACCCCTGGGTACAAAACGCATGGAGGATCATCTATCTGCGAGGCATTGATCCTCATCAGCTCTCGTAGTCTAGAGACAGTTACCCACCTGCAACAGGCATAGATCCTCATAAGCCCCCGCAGATTGCGAGGGCTCATGACGATCTACGCCTCCTGGTGTCTACATTTATGTATCCGGACAAGATCATGTACAGCTTCTTCTAATAGCTAATATTTGGTAACGTGAATACTCTGTCTCTACACCTCATCTCCCTCCAAAATATAGAGAACCTCATGAGTCCCAAATATTGCTGAGGTTTATAACGACATATTCCCTTCCCTAAATCCCATTTACATCCGCGTTCTATGATCATAGCATGTCATCAGTCCGTTCCATAGATGACCTTTTACTCTGACATGAGTGCCCACTAATCTGCTGAGGCATAGATCCTCAAATGTCCGTAACATGCCAGGGCTCACGATAATCTATGCCTCTTGCTGCCGTGATTATTATTTGTGTTTCTCTCACTGGGTACCTCATTTGGATTTCAATGAGTGATGACATGAAAACCAAATCGATGCGGTCTGTCAGACGATCCGCAAAGGTTGAAACGGCTCTGACCCAGGAAGTCAAAAAGCCAGCAAGTACATTTATATGAAAAGCGAGATTTTCATTGTATTACAATGAAAATGTCGCTTTTCACACAAATCCACTTACTGTCTTCCTGCCTTCCTAGGGCACAGCTCTATACAATTACAGACCACCAAAAGAAGCAAAAACCCAGATGCCAGCTAGATTGAGACTAGAGGCAACAAAATACTTCTCGCTCACAAAAACCAAGATCCGTTTTTCACGCAGAATATAGCCCTGTATGTGTGTAAGCCGTAAGGTCCAAAATCACAGACCAGCACAAATATATATCTGGTTTCCTTACACGGCGGAGGCTAACGGTGAAAGCAACAGCAACAATCTGCTGATCAATTCTTTGTACAGCCCACACCGCACGCTTTCCACTATCATTCGTCCTGTCCTCCAAGCGGCACAGATCTATACAGAGGCTCCCAAGAATTTATTCCGTTGCAAGAGCTCATGAGCATCTATGCTTCTTGCGCTTGCCTAAAAAAAGGGGTCTGGTCGAGGGCCTGTCAGTCACCAAACCGTGTGTTTTAGCTCGGACTTTCTGTGGCGTATGAATATCATATTCACACGCAATCTCGCAAATGGCCTGGAGGTCTCTCGGCGTTCACCTCATCTGCCGTTTCAATTCCAACACAGGTCTAGGAATCCTTCACGAGTTAAGTCCCCATCGCAGCGGCTACTCTGTGGGAAAACGTAACCTTAAATAGTAACTATTTCCATCATAAGAGATACTGTTAAGCCACCCATTAAAAGGATGAACTGACGCTTCGACGTCTCCGCGAACTGAATCTTCGCAAATACACATATTCAGAGATCCTTTGATCCATTTAGCACCAACGCCCTACAGCAGGAGATGGACGGACCATGATAATCCAAGCGCCAAGCTAATCTGGCACTACCCTTGAATTATCATGGTCCATCCATCTCCTTCGACTGGTACACAGTCGTTAGGCCATGCCTTCAAAACAAGGGAAATGCAGCCATGGGGTTAAATGGGTTAAGTTTACAAACACGTTCACGATCACAACTCGATGTGGATGACCTCAGGCGCGTTCAGTCGAACTCTGCAACACTGCCAGAATAAAGGAAGGGACACATACCTTAGTTGTGATCTATACATGATTAAGCATTTCAAGTTGATCCTATAGTCAGCACCAAGCAAAGATCTTCTGAGCCGATGTTAGCCACTTGTAAAGATTTTGGTTACAGCTTCAGCAAATTCGACCAAACCTTCCCTGAAGCCAGCAAATACATCCCAGAAGATATGACTGAATATGTTGATGCTTCCGAGAAGTGTCTGAACTAGGTTCGCGACGGGGAAGCTCATCTGATTAACTCATTCAAGGTGCCCCAAATCAATAGCTGCGGAAGTGTCTATACACTTTAGCAGCTATTGATGCGGGGCACCTTGAATGAGTTACGAACGGGCTTTATAGGTGGTTTTGATGTAAGATTCCTGTTGGCAGCTATCACAGGGTCTCTTTCGTGGAAAACAGATACCAATCGGTAACTATTTCCTAAAGGAGAGATGCTCTTCATTTAGGATTTCTGGACCTGTGATACCAAACTCTGACATCTGATGAAAAAAAGGATGCCTCATACTACAGCAGCGCATGTCTTAAGCGACCACCCTCATGACTGCGAATCGCCTGTCGTTGAATACCATCATTTAGGTGGCGGTAGCGACACGTCTAGAATGTGTTAACTGACCCCAGGCGTGAAAGAGTAAGTGAATATAACACGAGTAAAATTCGTCCATGTTCTCTTTCTCTCTCTGTCTGTCTGTCTGTCTGTGTGTGTGTGTGTGTGTGTGTGTGTGTGTGTGTGTGTGTGTGTGTGTGTGTGTGTGTGTGTGTGTGTGTGTGTGTGAGAGAGAGAGAGAGAGAGAGAGAGAGAGAGAGAGAGAGAGAGAGAGAGAGCAGGGATAGAAAGCAGGGAGGGTGGGGGATGTCACTGACTTCAGATTCACACTCAAGTAAACGAGAGTGGCAAAGCCATCATGGCGCATGTGCATGACAGACCCACACAGTCATTTATCTGCTCACTTTTCTTCTGTTCTTCTGTGACCTTTCGGAAAGATCACTGTGCCAAGTTCCACTTACAGCCGTTTCATTGTCGACCTTCCTTGGTTCTCAACCTTCATTAGCGTCGATAGTTTGAATGGTCTCGGAGAAAATGCCAATGTTAACCCCTTCCCTGCGAGGAACATTGAGCACCACCCAAGAGGTAAGAGGTATAGGGCTCGGGAAGCTGACGTCATCACGCCATTCGTGGCGGCTATCTTGAGAGGATTCGCGACTTATGCGCTCATCGGGAAATCGCAGGACAATGTCAGGAAAGTCCTGACGTGCTATAGGCAATAACAGCAAGTATTGTCATCACCGTAGAATCTGTTTTTGTTTGTTTTCAAAGAGGAAGAAACATGAAAAAAAAAAGTGTTAAAACGCTACTTCGCTACTATCTGAAGTCTATCGCGTCCTCTCATGATGGCGGCGCGGCAGACGACGTTCCTAGGCAACGCGGGGAACTTCGCGAGCACTATAGGTTCTGTTGACACCGTCGAGGAACTTACACCTCAGATGTCACAGTGAAATCTTGCAAGTGGCAGACTCACTCGTCTCCAATACCACTAACACTGTGGTCATGTAGTGGGTTGTGGTGGTTTTTTTTTTTTTTTTTTTTTTTTTGTTGTTGTTTTTTCTGCACGATTGTCATAATTGTCATAATGTGGCTAAAATCCCAACGAAAGAAAATTTGTCGGCCAGACTGACACAATAAAGTTTTTGAATTTGAATTTGAATTTGAATGAGCTGCGGGAATAGACCGACCCACTCTTTGTGTAAAATGTCACTCAAACTGCGCGCGCATCATCTCTCGACCAATCAGCGCTCTGTAGAACCATGTGCTTCTGCGTGCGACGACGAGGTGCGGCAAAACAACCGATTTTGATGCTTGCCAGACATGGGACAGAGTCAGTGTTTTCCGTTATTTTAGCCAATTTCGGCGGCATTGGAGATGCCTGAAAATCACTGTTGCTATGGGGAGTGTAATCATATTCTTGATACCCCAATCGATACTGATCCAGGTGTACATTTTTCCATTCAAAAAGTCTTTATCACGACTGGCAGACACGACAGAATGGATAGAAGCTTGTGGTCGTCAACATGATAACCGAACCCTGAGAGAATCACAAGACATCACTACGCATAGTGCTCGAATATAAAATATCTGCTTTTCCGTGTTCTACCATATTCTTCATAATCATAGACTGACTTGATCGCTTGTATAGGGCTCGAGAAGCTGACGTCATCACGCCAGTCGTGGCGTCCATCTTGTGAGGATACGGGACTAAGCGCTCATAGAGGAATCGCAGTTTTTGTAATGTCAGGAAAGTCCTGACGTACTATAAGCAATAACAGCAAGTCTTGCCATCACTGTAGGAAACCGCTCACCAGAATCTGTTTTTGTTTGTTTTCAAAGAGGAAGAAAAATGAAGAAAAACGTGTGAAAGACTATTTTGCTACTATCTCATGACTATGGAATCTCTTAAGATGGCGGTTGACGCGCCGACGCTGCTAGGCAACGCGGGGAACTTCCCGAGCCCTATTCACAGTTGATCGGCTAAATTGCATGGTAGATCTGTCAGTTGTGTGTGAAGTGCATGTACTCTGAACCCGCATGGCTGGGGTGAGAGACACCTCAATGGTGTAAAGAGACTAGCACTAGCAGCAGTTTCTCAAGGGAGGGGAATGTGTTGGGGGGGGGGGGGGGGTATCTAAAATGTTAAAGGCCCACTACCACCGTAACTGCTCAAAGATACACGTCTGTAACAGACGGTTACGAAACGTTCATCACAGGTCTATAAGTTATGGTTCATTTAGACAGGAGAATCCAATTCAGCACACGTCGTCTTTATATCTGACAATGACTCCACTCCGTTCTAGAAATACAACGCTTTCAGTACGAGAAACAGCTAAAAATAGACTGACACGCTAACGGCAATGCAGAATAAGTAAGTGCGATTACGGTTGTGTTTTTGCTGCGTGTCCAAACTACTGTTAAAGTTCATTAGGCCTGTCGATAAGGCAAAGTAAACACAAATGGTGCTGAAATATGTCTTCAGATTTATGCGTAATGGAACTTTAAGCGTTTTTCTGCTAGTGTTTGGCATGCACACAGAAAATTGTACTGATGATTGCGTTTAGATTTCTTTTCAAAGTTAGGTATGCCCACGTGTAGGTAGGATCACCCATAAGTTGTAAACACGTAAAAACTGATATTACTATTGGAAAGAGCTCATGTATAGTCGTGCAAAATTTCACAGCTCTACCTTTGATAGTTTATGAAAAATCACAATTGAATTTGGCAAAATTGAGACGATTTGCGCATTTCATAAAATGCCAAGTTTAAGGTCGCATAACTACATAATCTCTAGACTGACAATATCCCCACTTGCTGTACTGATTAGACCCAATACCTAGTTTGTACTGATCTTTTTACAGCTCGTGTAATCGTGTACTTTTAAAGAATATAACATCCTAAAAATGGTGAAACAAAAATCAACAAAGGCATGCTTTGGATAGCGCTTGACTATACTACCAGTCTACACTCGTGCTATTCTCCATAAAGCACTGCCAACACCCTAGCCGAACTCGACAAAAGAGGTGGTGCCTAAATCTTCCCACCGAGAAAGTGGGTCGGCCCACTGCGGGGGCTCATGAGGATCGATGCCTCTTGAATTTGTATCCATGTTTCTTGGCCGGTTGTGCCTTTTGGTCTCTGAAGTAACACAGCTTTCAGAGACAAATTATGCGTCCACTCACAGGGAAGGGGTTACCCCTTTTCATCCTAATACACGTTTGCTTTAACTCATTCTACCCCAGACACACCACAGGAAAATAAGGATCGACCATGACAGTTCAAGGGTGATGCCAGAATAGCTTGGCGCCTATGGGCGCCAAGCTATTCTGGCATCACCCTTGAACTATCATGGTCCATCTGTGTCCTGGCACTGCAATGCAGTCTTCAGAGGACAAGGGCAAAATTTAAGGATCTCGGTGTTGGGGTAGAATGAGTTAAATAAATGTTACTATGATAGTGCAAGCGTGGTGTCAGAATAGCGTGGCGCCCGAGGCGCCAAGCTAATCTGGCACCAACCTTGAACTAAAATAGCACAATAAGCATAATTTAAAAAATTCAGCCTCAGGACGTAATGGGTTAAAGTTTACCACGGACATGAGACGACGAACCGTTTGGGAACACAAACTCGCTTTTGCTTGTGCGTGGCAACAAGGGAAGTTTGGACAAAAACTAATTCTTTAAGACATTTTGCTTTAGGGTTTTTCTGAACTTGTTTAACTCTTCCAGTTTAAAAAGCTTTTTATTTAAATAAAAATAAACTAAATAAATAACCGTAGCCAGACAGTAAAACTTTCAAAAAATATATTTTTTTAAAAATTCTTAAAACATAAACAAAATTTAAGTTCTGAGTTCAGAGACACAGACGCTTCAAATGTGAGATTTTTATTGTCACTTGTCGTAAAATGTGACATGTCTCTCAAACCAGTGCTGCGGACTGACTATCCGAAAACACCGCCTGCCTTAAAAAAAAAAAATAATGGGCTAGCAAGAGGCACAGATCCTCAATAACCCCCGCGTTTGCGGGGGTTCTTGATGATCTATGCCTCTTGCAGTTGCAAGCTATTCACACGAATCACTGCAAACCAGCGTGCGTCTGATGCCCCTGTCACGTGTCAGTGGAACTCTTCCCACATACAAAGGGCAAGAAGACTCACAAACCATAATAGGTGAGGCTAGCGCTGGTAGAATTGTACACATACCAAGGGGAATTACTCAGCGCTGGACAGACAAACAGTTAGATCCCTTGCCCCCTCCTATCAGGCACCTAATCGCGATTGGTGCCTGATAGGAGGCGGCAGAGGATCCAACTATTTGTCTGTCCAGCCGCGCTGAGTAATTCCCCTTGGTATGTGTACAAAGGGCAAGAAGGGCACACGAAAGTCTTTTACTCTACGACATTCAAACTTGAAGACGAGTTAGCCCTTTTGTGCAGCACTATTGTTAGGCATGCTAAGAGCATTTATAAAGAAGATAACAGAAACAATTAACACTTGAATGTCTGGAGCAGGTCGCTTAACCCTTATCATTCGGAATACACCAGTGTGTGAAATAAGTTTGACTAAAATAGTTCACATTTAGGGACGTGTCCTTCTTGCCCTTTGTACACATCTGGCACCACCCTTGAACTAAAGCCATTGGTCTATATCCTTATCCGTAAGTACAATAATGTAGCTTGCGTACGGCAGTGTTCAAATTTCAAGCTTTTAGCCGCAGCATAATATGGGTTGAAGAATAATTATGAACGAAATCCCTCGAAACACCTTTGAAGGGAGTCTTCGCAATCGAAATGTAAAAGCCCTTTCAATTTACACGGTGGCTGGGGAATCCTGCGGCAATTAACAAGAAATACTGAACACCAACTGCAAGAGGTATAGATCCTCCTGAGCCCCCGCAGTTGCGGGGGCTCATGAGGATCTATGCCTCTTGTTGAACCCACTCTGCAGCCATGTTCCCTTGACGGCTGGCGATCTTTGACACTGAATTTATGCTTTCAAAAACACAATCTGAGTCCGCTGGCAATGAAGCGCCTAATTATTTCCTTCTGGAACTTATTTCGAACTCAACCTGCTGCATTATTTTACAAGTGCAGAAGAGGCATAAACAAAGCGCACCAGATCGAACCAATGCCACGATCAATGCCCAGTAGCGTAGGAACCCCACGAGAGACAGGTGGTCCCGCCATACCGCCTCAGACCTCTAGACGAAAGATGATTTTGGAGCGAAGAATTTCCCAATAAAGGGAGAAACAAGCTTCGAAAAAGATGAGTACAACGCAGTCTAATTCATTTTCGGGTTAAAAACTTTTGTGTTTTCAAAACAGACAGACTGAATGGAGTACATGCAGGCTGCATATCATATCCAGTGAAGAAAGAAGCAACTCTTTTGGTCCACCTTATTTTCCCTGTGTAGTGGGCCACACTTGGTTACACGTCGGACCTACCTCTTCCAACTGCTTGGCTTCAGCATGTCTTTTTAACCCCTTCACCACCCTGAGAAACCTTGAACAACACGCAACTGCAAGAGGTATAGATCCTCATGAGCCCCCGCAGTTGCGGGGGCTCATGAGGATCTATGCCTCTTGCTGAAACCCTTGTGTGGCCATATTCCTTACAATGATTTCAGAAACACAATATGCGTCCACTGGCCGAGAAGGTGTTCAAACTCAGAGCATGAACGAATCTACTCAAAACCCAGTAGGCAAAGGCCACTGCGCGGGCCCACCGCGGGCAACTTCGGTCTGACAGCCTTTTGCATGCTGGGGTGTGCCTCTTATAACTGCGGTCCGGAAATTCTTCCCCTCCCACCACGTTCTGCCGTTTCGTTGTTAGACATAATAATAGTCACACCTCCTCCATCCAAAAATCTTCCTACATCACTGATATCTTTCGCATTTTTAGCAATTTCAAAGAGGCTTTGACTCAACTTTTTCCATTGGCTGAATTTGTTCCAAATTGCAAAACTTCCTGAAACCTACAACTTGCATAATCGTCGATTTACGGGTTTTTGTGACATTTATTGGAAGTTCTCTTGAAAGCTAAACTCAGGCCAACGAGACAGTAACACGAGCCTGAAAAAAACAATGTGCTATTCACACTTATTGAATAGCCAACAAAGAAAGAAACACGCTTAGAAAGGACAAGAGCAAAACAGATTTATAAGCGTGTTTCTTTCCTGGGTATTTGACTACTTTTTTGAAGTTCACACGCTTGGCAGTCACCTTTTTCTGGGTTTCGTTCAAACATTTTCCCAGCAATGACTTAGCAAGCGGCATAGCCTGGCAGGGCCCCACCACATGGAATGTTAGCTGTTGAACGCTCCTCTCGGAGAGGCATGAGATGATCGTTGCGCAGATGCTCACTTCTTAACCATTTAGCCCCCACGCCCTACAGCAGGAGATGGGTTGACCATGATAATTCAAGGGTAGTGCCAGATTAGCTTGGCGCCTGAAGGCGCCAAGCTAATCTGGCACTACCCTTGAATTATCATGCTCAATCTATCTCCTGTAGCTGCTGGTACATAGTCGTTATGTGGCACCTCCAAATTTTGAGAAATGTGGGATTATATGGGTTAAACGTTAGTAGTAAACAGCACCTAGGTAGGTCAGATCTGAGAATCCAGCGTGCAGTCAAGTCGCTTTAAAGTAGTACCATTACGCATAAATCTGAAGACACACTTCAGCACCAGTTGTATTTGTTATGCCTTTCTAAAGAACGTTAACAGCAGTCTGGGCACGCAGCAAAAGCACACGCGTAATCGAACTTATTTATTCTGCGCTGCCGTTAAAATGTCAGTCTATGTTTAGCTGTGTCTCGCACTGACAGCGTTGTATTTCTAGAACGGAGTTAGTGGAAACACTGTCAGGTTACTTGATATAAAAAACGTGTGCTGAACTGGATTCACCTGTGTCTAAATGAACCATAAACTAGACCTGTATGTAGCATTTCGTAACCATCTGTTACCGAAGTGTGTCTTTGAACAGTTACGGCGGTAGTGGGCCTTCATTTCGATTCTCTCCTACACAACACTAAAGAACACACTGAAATCCTACTTCGAAGATTCCAAGGACGTATTGTTTTCGATTCTCATCACCCGTCGTTGTAAAAAAAAAAAAACAAAACAACAACAAAAAACACTGACCCATGTCATTTACCGCCTCAAAGTCGAGCCAAACGGTCTGTCGGGTCCCACTTTTGACCTCACCAAATCGTGCGCACAACGGGGTGCACCGCCCGTGAGCAGTACCAGGAATTCGCTTCAGTTATTCCCTACGTCCTGCGAATCTTCAAAATAGGATTTCAGTGTGTTGTGTGTAGGAGAATCTACAACTGAGATAACGCGGCTGGACTGCAGCATGTTGGCTTTTAAGATGTGACGTACCAAGGTAGATCACATCTGAGAAGCCAGCATGCAGTACGCAAACGGCTATCAGGCCGAAGTCGGCCGCAGTGGGCCCGTGCACAGTCGTGTTAGTGCAGTCCACAGTCGTGTTAGTGCAGTCCACAGTCGTGTTAGTGCAGTCCACAGTCGTGTTAGTGCAGTCTACAGTCGTGTTAGTGCAGTCCACAGTCGTGTTAGTGCAGTCCACAGTCGTGTTAGTGCAGTCCACAGTCGTGTTAGTGCAGTCCACAGTCGTGTTAGTGCAGTCCACAGTCGTGCGCGGGCCCACTGCGGCCGACTTTGGTCCGACGGGCTTTGCGTGCTGGGTTCGTGCTATTTACTGCTACCGGTGTTATGAGGTGACCAGTTACCAACGATCATCCCATCCCTGTGACTGACAACAGAAAACATTGTGCAGTCGTGGGATGTTTGGGCTCAAGAGAATCCAACAGACGTAGGTCAAAAGAATGTGCACCAATTTGACACAATCTTCGAATTAAAAAGGCGGACAAACATGCGACAAAGGCGCAATGGTTGAATTTCAAAAGGACGGACAGGTATGCAGTACATGCACGAAGTTGACACTGACAATCCTTGAATTAAACGGACGAACAAACATGGGGCATAGACACAATCACTTCATTGAAACGACGGACAAACAATTTTTGTCTTGCTACAATTTGTGTGAAATCCGTTCGGCTTGGCATAGATGCATCATATACGTCAGAGCCGGTTGAATGGGGAAATAAATATATGGCATGCACCGAAGTTGGAACATCTGCCGTTATTTGGCAAGAGCCAGCACGTACATTTTTGAGAACAGCGAGATGTCACTGTTATACAATGAAAACCTCGCTTTTCTGAAACATGAATATTCTTGTTCTGCGAAATAAGCCATTTTTGAGAGAGAAGCGAGATTTTACTGTACAAGAACGGACTTATCGGATTTTGGCAAATAACGACAGACGGCGCTGTTTTCATTAATCTTGAACAAACGTCAAAATATTGATTAGGTCGGTACGTTCAGCAAAGCCGTTTTGAAATGTCTAATTTTTGGATTCGGTCTGGCCATTTGATGCGTTTCCATAACCCTTTCGCTGCCAGCGTCTAAAATCACCGTACACTGACCAACATTCGCGTGAAGAACACAATGTAACGGGGATCGAAAGCTGGCATACAGAACAAGAGACATAAATCCTCATGAGCCCCCGCGACTGCGGAGGCTCATGAGGGTTTATGTCTTTTGCAGATGGCGTTTCTTCAACATTGCCAGGCCGTTAAGGCGTTAGCCGCCATGTGCATGCATCTGTACTGTTTAAAAGGCTATTTTTTGTGTGTTTTGTGTGTGTGTTTTTTTTTATTTTTATAAACCGCACGCGAGAATGGAAGACAAAAGAATATTATTTTTAACAGAATCGTGTTCTCGTGAGATGAGCTTTAAGCAGGAAGAATACGCTTACAGACACTGTCTTCTTCAGCGAGTTTGCTGATTTTCTTGAACATTGCAATGCATTGAGTGGGAACCTTGTGATTGTTGGTGATTTTAACATTCACTATGACTGTGCTTCCAGCACCAACACATCCTATGTCGTGGATCTGCTGCAGACTTTTGGTCTGTCTCAGGGTGTGCGCCAGCCGACTCACAACAAGGGACACATTCTTGACTGGGTTGTGTACAGAGAAGAGGATTCTATTTTTCGGTCCGCCTGTGTGAGCCATTCCTTGTCCTCCGACCATCTTGCTGTCATGTGCCTGCTGAATATTGCAAAGCCTCGTCCGCCTCCAGTATCACAAGAAACTTGAAAGGGATCGACCGGGACAAGTTCAGGACCGATGTCGCCGCTTTTGTCTCTGGCCACCCACACGCCTCGGCTGATAAGCTGAACGCTGGACTGAGGACCCTGCTAGACCAGCACGCCCCGGCTACTCGTCGCAAGGTGACCCAGCGCCTCTCCACACCCTAGTTCCCATCCGTGGTCTGAACCGCACGCCTTAAAGGAGAGACGTCATGCTGAGCGACTTTGGCTTAAGTCAGGACTGACAGTGCAAAAACAGATTTTCAGTCAGTTGAAGCACAGAGTCACGCGTCTGACAGACCATGCAAAAACTGTGTTTTATTGTTCTAAGGTTGCTGCTGCTGGTACATGCAAAGAATTGGTTTGCATTGCCAACAGCCTTATGGGAAAGGTCAGGTCACTTGTACTTCCGAGCACCCGTCCAACCCAAGTTCTTCCAAAGCTTTTCTCAGATTACTTTAGTGACAAAGTCGAAAGCATCCGTGACAATATTGATAAATGTGCCGATGCTGGTATGAAAAACTATCCATCTTTTTCAGGTCTGCTTCTGGCATGTTTTTGTCCTGTAACGGAGAAATTTGTGCATGAAACCATGATTAAAATGTCGCCCAAAACGTGTGACCTCGACCCTGTCCCCTCATCTTTTCTACTTAAAGTACTTGAATGTTGCGGAGAGATTGTGCCAGCTGTCACAGAAATTGTAAACCATTCTCTTAGAACAGGTGTTTCAAAACTGCCATTGCAAAACCTCTTTTAAAGAAGCCCACTCTTGACCCAAATGATCTGAAAAATTACAGACCTGTATCTAACCTCACATTTCTTACAAAATTACTAGAGTAAATAGATTTGTTGCAGTTATTCGACCATATCAAAAGAAATGACCTCTGGCACTTTTTCAATCCGCCTACCGCCCCGGTCACAGCACCGAGACCGTGTTGCTTTGTGTCGTGAACGACCTCCTCACCGCCAGTGATGAAGATAATGTTTCTGTTCTGGCCCTTCTTGATTTGAGCGCAGCTTTTGACACGATAGATCACCAGCTTCTCATTCAACGTTTAGACTCTGTTTTTGGCATCAAGAGTACGGCTTTACACTTTTTTTTAGTATTACCTCTTTGGAAGAGAGCAAGTAGTGTATGTGTTGGAAGTAGAGTCCGATCCCACTGAGCTTGTGTACGGTGTTCCCCAAGGCTCTGTTTTGGGGCCGATCCTTTCTACATTGTATACCCAGCCTTTATCTAGTGTTATCAAATGCCACTCTGTTTCTCACCATTTGTATGCTAATGACACGGAGCTGTATGCCAGTGCCCAACGCAAACATGTTAGTCAGATGTTCCAGTCTTTAGAGTCCTGTGTTACAGAATTGGACCACACAAAAATTGTAAATCAATAGTGACAAAACTGACGCCTTAAGATTTTCTTGTTCAGCCTCCATTGATCTCACAGACTCGATCAGGGTTGGTCAGAACAGTATCCCCTTTTCCGAGTCGGACCGTAATCTTGGTGTTATCTTTGACAACAGGCTGACCATGAGAGAGCATGTCAAAAAGGTTTGCCAATGTTCCTTCTTTGAATTGAGAAAAGATCTGTTCAATTCGACACCTTCTCACTACCGAAGCAACTAAAACGCTTGTTACCTCCCTTGTTCTTTCACGCATTGATTTTTGTAATTCCCTTTTGGCTCGTGTTCCTCAGAATTTTCTTGATAAACTTCAAAGAGTTATGAACTGCTCTGCCCGACTATTTACAGAGTACCCAAACGTGAGCACATAACACCCTTACGTGTTGACCTGCACTGGTTGCCTGTATCTCAAAGAATTGTGTAAAAGTTCTCTGTTATTTGTTACAATGATATTACCGGTTCTGCTCCGATCCCCCATATTTGTCCGACCTGGTTCATATTTACACGCCTTCAAGATCCCTCCGTTCAGCATCAGGCACGCGTATTTTCAGGGTTCCTAGGCGAAAGAAGTCTAGCCAGGGCCAGCGTGCCTTTTCTTATTTAGATCCAGTCACCTAGAACGATCTTCCAGCCCATGTCAGACATGCTCCAACTCTGCTTTTAAATCACTGCTCAAGACCTATCTGTTTTCTTAAGCATATAGTTAGATGCATTTTCAGTGCGTTAGCAATCTTTGGCAGTAACTGTTCTTGTAACGGTGTGTGTGTGTGTGTGTGTGTGTGTGTGTGTGTGTGTGTGTGTGTGTGTGTGTGTGTGTGTGTGTATGTGCGAGTGTGAGCTTTTGATGTGGCCACACAGGGCAATTAGGTTACGCCCCCTTTTCACACACTGTTATCTGTTAGCCTCTTGCAGCATAAAACTATGAACGAAGAACCTTTCTGCCAAAACAAAAAATCCACGCGAAGCACATCACAGGAGAAACATTTTCAACAATTCTTAAAAAAATTAAGAGTTAGCATTTTTCACAACACTCGAATGCACTAAGTACCCCATGGCAAAACTGTCGTCTGCAAGCCTGCATACAACCGTGCACATGCCCCCATTAGGCTCCCATGAACACACTAGGTCGACTAAAATTACCCAGATTTTGCTCTTTTTCACACCACCTGTCATGCCTTTTGTTGCTCAAAACGCCAAAAAAGGCAAACATTTGAAGTTTTACCTCCTAAAACGATGGCAAAAAGGGAGGAAATTTTTAAAACTATTTCTTGCGGAAAAGTTACTACATGCACCGGAAGCAATTGCCCTGTGTGGCCTGTGTGTCACTTCAGTTTTTGTAACATTTATTGTAGCGTTTTCTTTCTTGTACATTTTGTTCTGTGATTTTTGATCTTGTAAAGCGCTTAGAGCACCATTCATTAATGGAGGTTGAGCGCTATATAAATGTACGTTATTATTATTATTATTATTATTATTATTATTATTACTGTTTTGGATCTTTTGTTTATTCTAGCATTTAATCGCACGATCGAGGCTGTGAGTGTGCGTGCGTGCGTAGGCGTCCTTTGAGCAATTTTCAGTCGTTGTTGTGTTTTTTTTTTCGTCGCTAGTCCTCGTTTCGTCGTTTAGTTGTCACAGATACCAGTATTTCTGTTGCACCACTTTTTGGATATCACGAAATGACCTCACAACTTGAAAAACAATCCAGCGTCAGCTCGTGGTTTATTTCCGCCTGACAAAAAGAAACGGTGTCACGTTTCTTTTGTCAGGTCGAACTAAACCATGAATTGACACTGCACTGTTTTTCTCTCTGGAATACCGGCTAAACAAGAGTGATCAACTCAGTGACACAAGGCCAATAATGGCGGCGGCTACAGGACGTTTGATGACACTTCCAAGGCTGTCACGAACAAAAAGGATCAAAACTCCGCGGACAAAAACAACTAGGAATCCAATATCCACGCACAATGAAAATGCAATCTAACCATACGGGAGATGAGAGGCCGATTTTGTCGAGACATGAAAAAAAACGCACGGGTAATATCTGCGAAAATCAAAATGCAATCTAATGCAACGCGAGATGAGAGATCGAATGTATCATGTGTAGGAACAGGCACATGTTGACACAACCGCTGAACAAAAGAAAACAACAAAGGTGGATTACCGTAAAGAAGGGGTTAACGGGTCTAGCACCTGGTTGTCTCCCTCGATTCGCTACCGCTGTAGCGAATCGAGGGAGACAACCAGTGTGCGGGTCTATTTGTCTGTCGGTCTGTCCAGCGCTGTCCGTCCCCCAGGATGTATACAATCTATCAACGTGTGACTCACCTATATGGTCTGCAGTTTATTTTCATAACAAGGCTCGACGTTAAACTCTGTCTGTATGAGATATGATTTGCAAAACCAAAGATGTTCAGCGTTGCACCCGAAAAAGTGCAACGCCAAATGTGATGGTCATGACACAAATGGTTAGACCAAATATAGGTGTAACGCGAAACTTGACTGGTCTTGCCGATCACAAGCAGAAGCAACACGAAACGTGATTGGTCTTACCGAATATATATCTCACTGAAATCGAGTTTAATGTCAAACCTTGGTGCATCAGGCTCACTCCAAGGTAAACGAAATAACAATTTATGGTCGCGTCACCCACCGCCTGTGACCGAACACAGCAACGCTATTTCCTGTCCATGGTAAATGTCGGGACAGTTTGCAACATCCTTGTGAATTTGTTAGGACCGTACACTGTAGGTGAACTGTTATCCATCACAAACACGCATCACGACAATAGTGAGGTTTCGTTTGCAACGAGCGACTACCAACAACGAGCGACTACCAACAACGAGCGACTACCAACAACGAGCGACTACCAACAACGAGCGACTACCAACAACGAACGACTACCAACAACGAGCGACTACCAACAACGAGCGACTACCAACAACGAGCGACTACCAAAAACGAGCGACTACCAACAACGAACGACTACCAACAACGAACGACTACCAACAACGAGCGACTACCAACAACGAGCGACTACCAACAACGAGCGACTACCAACAACGAGCGACTACCAAAAACGAGCGACTACCAACAACGAACGACTACCAACAACGAGCGACTACCAACAACGAACGACTACCAACAACGAGCGACTACCAACAACGAACCACTACCAACAACGAGCGACTACCAACAACGAACGACTACCAACAACGAGCGACTACCAAACAACGAGCGAGAGCGAAATCACGGTGGATGACGGACCTGCTTGTTTCATAAGCATGGACAATCCAGACCAAAAAGGTGACTGCCAAGCGTGTAAAATGCAACAAGTACCCAACAGAAAAAGAAACACGCTTAGAAAAGATAGTTACAACACAATTTATTAATATTTCGGGTGAATACCCTTTTTTAAAATAGACAAACAAATACAGAGATCAGTCCCTACTTAACTTATCTTCATTTATCGCAGAAGGAATGTGGCAATTTTGTTTATTTTGAAAAAGGTTATTTAACCGAAATATTAATAAATTGTGTTGTAACTCTTTTCTAAGCGTGTTTTTTTTCTCCTCTGGTCACTTCGTTGCATAAGCATGGACAACGCTCCAAACATCTCCAAGAGGCATAGATCCTCATGAGCCCGGGCTCATGCGGATCTATGCCTCTTGCAGATGTTTGGAGCGTTAGCTGATCCAGGAGGAACTGTGTGTCCTGGAGATGTCTGGAGTGTTGTGTTTGATTATGGTACAAGCTGATCCAGGAGGAACTGTGTGTCCTGGAGATGTCTGGAGTGTTGTGTTTGATTATGGTACAAGCTGATCCAGGAGGAACTGTGTGTCCTGGAGATGTCTGGAGTGTTGTGTTTGATTATGGTACAAGCTGATCCAGGAGGAACTGTGTGTCCTGGAGATGTCTGGAGTGTTGTGTTTGATTATGGTACAAGCTGATCCAGGAGGAACTGTGTGTCCTGGAGATGTCTGGAGTGTTGTGTTTGATTATGGTACAAGCTGATCCAGGAGGAACTGTGTGTCCTGGAGATGTCTGGAGTGTTGTCTTTGCTTGTGGTACACGCTGGTTATCCGCCGTGAATTCGCTCTTGTTCGTTGCTGGCAATCGCTCGTTGTAAACGAAATCTCACTACATTATCTATCACTAAAATCGAAATACATTAGTCATGCGTTATTATCTTTACTTAACCCCTTCACTACGAGTGGACGCAGACTGTGTGTTTGAAATTCAGTGTGTCTAAGATCCCCCTCCTCCCCCCCCCCCCCCCCACCCCACCCCGTCAAATGAACATAACTTCAAAGTGGTTTCAACCAGAGACACAAGATGGAAATGTGGGCGCCAAGTTATTCTGGCATCACCCTTGAACTAGATTCAAGATTCAACTAATTCAAGCAATTTATTGTCCATTAAAAGATATTTGTCTTTGCCTTCCGAGCGTAGGTCAAGGTTAAAAACAATATCTCAATTACAAATCAAACAAACAACATGGCTAAATCTCTGACTAGACAAAAATATAAAATAGTACGTTTTGACACTAACATCATACGCACGCCCAGACACACGCACAGACTCACAAACTTAGTTTATGGCAGTACAGCCCTCTGAAGGCAAAACACGGCAAGTCCAGTATGACTATGTTGGAGCTATCCTGTTTGTCCCCAAAGGGAACTGTAGGTCAGTAGGTGTGAGTCTGCTCAGCTGGAAAGTCACGTGCAATCCTGAGGGCTGGGGGTTACAGTTTAGACTCGTTCAACAACTGTATTGCTTGTGCGGAATGAAAGAGAGTTTGAATTTGTTCCTGTTACATTTCGGGCAGCGATTGCGTCTTTTGGAGCGAACGAGTTCAAAATGCGAGTGAAGTGGGTGGGTTGGGTCACTCATGATTGCACGTGCTTTCCTAGCCAACGCTCTCTGAATCAGTTGTAGGAGGCTGTTGATAGATAAGCCAATGATTTTGGCGGCCGTCTTGATAACGCGGTGCAGCACGTTATTGTTTGCTGTAAACAATGCGGGAAAGAAACAGGTCGTGCAGAATGACAAAACAGACTCACTGATGCTGACATACAAAAGTGACAGCAGTTTGGGGCTCACGTTAAAGATCTTAGTTTCCTCAGTATGTACAGTCTTTGTTGGCACTTTTTTAAAACAGTCTGCACAAGTGGGCCAAAGGTAAGTTTAGAATCAAGAGTCACGCCCAAATATTTGAAACTGTCAACAATTTCTACAGTTTTACCATCGATGGTTATGTCGCCGTCAAAGTGGCCCTTGTTGCGGAAATCAAAGACCATCTCCTTTGTCTTGGGAACACTTAATTCCAACAAATTCTCTTGGCACCACGCAGACAGGTCGGCTACTGTCCTTATACACACTGAAGGACTCGCTGTTGGTAATCACTGCCATGTCGACAACAACCTCGACGAAGGAGTTGGTGTCGTTTTTACTGCGACAGTCGTTGGTGTACAGTGAGTAGATTACGGGGCTTGCCACACAGCCCTGTGGGGCGCCCGTGTTGGTGGTGATGCTGGGGGAAAGGGTGTCGCCCACTCTAACACGCTGGGGTCTGTCACTGAGAAAGCTGTACACCTAATGGATGAAGGTAGGTGGAACTTGTAGATCTAGCAGCTTCTCAAGCATTTTGTGGCGCTGAATGGTATTGAATGCGCTTAAATAATCCACAAAGAGCACACGTGCGTAGGTAGGTGTCTGGAATGTCCAGATGACTGATAAGTAAATGAAGCAGGGTGGCCACCACATCCTCCACACCACGTCCATGCCGGTAGGCAAACTGGTAAGGGTCCAGCTTGCCTGCACAATTGGCGCGAGTTTACGGAGGATCAGCTTTTCAAGGGATTTCATGGGTAGTGAGGTGAGGTCTATGGGTCTGTAGTCATTCAGTTCTTTAGGAGACGGTTTTTTGGGGACAGAAGCGATGGTGCTTGACTTCCACAGGATGGGTACAACCCTGAAGTTTACGGATGCCTGATAGAGGGGCTGGTATGCAGGTGACATCTCACTTGCACAGCACCGGAGGAAACGACCCGACACGTTGTTAAGTCCATCTGCCTTCCTGACGTCGGTACGTTGGAACAGTCGGGTGACATCGTCCTCGGTGATGGCGCCGGGGATGGGGTGCGGGACAGTATCCAGGAGCTTCATACACTCGGGAGTGAAGTCGTGCACGTCGAACCGTGCGTAGAACTGATTCAGGTCCGCTGCGTCGGGCATGTTAGCCGTAGGGTGACGAGTATTGGCCGGGTCGGGACAACCGCCCATCAGTTTCAGGTTCCTGAATGCCTCTCGGGTGTTCATACACATATACTGTCTCTCCACTTTGTCGTTAAAGTTCTGCTTGGCTTTTCCAAGTTCAACCCTAAGTGCGACATTAGCCTCTCTGAATGCTGTTTTTTCGCCCGACTCAGTGAAAGGCCGCTTGCATATGACGCACTGCCTCTCGCACGTCTTTGGAAATCCACGGTTTTGAATTTGAGTACACTGTTATTGCTTTTCCGGAATGACAGTGTTCTGGCAGAATTTAATATAGCCCGTAATGTCTTCTGCTCCCTTGTTTATATCCTGGGTGCTCTCGAGAAAGACACCCCAATCGGTACTAGCGAAACACTCCCTTTGAATTGTTCCACGGCATCATCGGACCACAGCTTGATCTTTTTCCCGACAGGCGGCACCCGCTTCAATGTTTGGCGGTATTTGGGCAGGAGGTGGATTATGTTGTGGTCTGCCTGTCCAAGGGGCGCCAGACACTGTGACTTGTACGAGCCAAGCACAGAAAAATAACACAGGTCTATCGTCTTGTTGTGGCGGGTGGGGCAACTGACCTCCTGACCGAATGCCGGCAATACACTGTCGAGTGCGCAAGAGTTAACGTCACCCACGATGAGCACGGGTGCATCTGGATAACGCACTTGCTGTCTGCATACCGATGCGGCAATGAGGTCAGCCGCTACTTTCACGTTCGCTGACGGCGGGACTGACATCCACACTGCACAGTATCAGGTTGGTGAATTCTCGGAGCAGATAGAAAGGTCGCAGGGAAACTGCCATGAATTCAACGTCAGGCGTGCACAGTGTGTCTCTGATCGTATAGTTTGTACACCAGTCCTGATTTATGTACACACATACACCCCCTCCTTTCTCCATGGTCGATCTGTGTCCTCCACGGCAATGCAGTCTTCAGAGGAAAACGGCAAAATTTGGGGATTTCGGTGTTGCGGTAGAATGAGTTAACTCATTCTACCCCAGACGCACCACAGCAAGATAAGAATCGAACATGATAGTTCAAGGGTGATGCCAGAATAGCTTGGCGCCTATGGGCGCCAAGCTATTCTGGCATCACCCTTGAACTATCATGGTCGATCTGTGACCTGCAATGCAATGCAGTCTTCAGAGGACAAGGGCAACATTTGGGGATTTCGGTGTTGGGGTACAATGAGTTAAACCATAAAAAACAACAGGCACATATCCTCGTGAGTCCCCCCCCCCCCCCCCCCAGCAACTGTGCGAAGGCGCATGAGGATCTATACCTCTTGCACTTTGTGTTCAATTTTTCGGATGTGAAGGGGTTAAAATTATCAACACCACCATCCTACCCACCCACCCTTGTAGAAACAGACAAGAAGTTAAAAGGACATACGCGTTGTTTGTCCTGCCTGACGTGCCTTGGCTTTTTTCTTGAAAAACCCTCCCCTAAGCTCAGCTGTATGTCACTCTACCCCCAAATTTTGCCGTTTTCCTCTGAAGACTGCATTGCCGTGGAGGACACAGATCTCTCTCTCTCTCTCTCTCCCCCCCCCCCCCCCCCCCCCCCCCCGAGAGCCCTAAATTCTTTTTGTGCAGTACGGTTCTGGAATTGTAAATTACCCGGGGCACACGACACTGCAGTAAATCAAGCAAAGCGCCCAAAATTAATCCGAACGCGAGCTTTTTTCCCAGCATCCTTAGGCCAAAATGGTGGACGAAAACGAAGACATATTGGGAAATTAGATCCTGGTGCGGAAATTGATCGAAGTGAGCAAATTTACAGAAGTGTTGCGGGACCTGGAAGAGAGAGGTTGGGGGTTGTCGGGAGGGAGTAAGTAAATAAAGCAATAGCATGCTCTTCTGCAATAGGGGGAGAAAATATAAAAAAGAATTATATGATACCGGTGCACCGCAGCGACGGCTAATGTATAGAACTTTGAAAACTTCAATATTACATGAATCGATACTTTGACAGTTCAAGTGTGGTGCCTGACATGTATATAAAACCAGGAGACAGGGATCGATCATGATACTTCAAGGGTGGTGCCAGGAAATCCTGGCGCCTAGAGGCGCCAAGATTTTTTTGCATCATCCTTGAAGTTTCAAGGATATAAAACCTGAACTGAATGGTCGCTATAGAACAGCTCTCAAATTCGGAGATGTTGACAGTAAGGCCCAGTGTGCGAAAGCAGCAGCCCGTTCCACAAGCTCGAGTAGAGAAAAGCACGGTAATTATTTCTTCTAGTCACTGTAACATGTAAACAGTGAATAGAGGAAATAAATATACTGAGGAGCAAAAGAAATGCCACATTTTTGGGTCATCGGAAACACTTTGGTGTTTCCGATGATTCCAAAAATGTCGCATTTCTGTTGCTCCTCAGTATATTTTCCAATGATACGCATGATGAAAACGTATTTCGCTACCCCAGCCTGTGGTCCATTCAAGTCCTTCCGGCTTCCAAATAGTGATCGATTGATTTATCGACTTTGCCTAACGTTCCAGTACTGTTCAAACAGTTCACAACATGAATCAGGCACAGCCCATGTGAGGTCACTACATTACTATGTTAAAGAAAGGTGCAGCGAAATACTTAACTTTTTTTTTTTTACTTTGCGCGATCATAGATCTATGTGCAGTTTGTTAACAACAACAAAAATTATCAGCATGGAAACAAACGCCATGTTTGCTGAGACACTGGACACGTACTGAAATAGTTCACAGGATTCCTTTGTATCACAGATATAATTTTTGTTTACGATCAGTGAGCCTGAAAATCCTGAGAAGTAAGCTTTATAAAAAAAAAAATTAAAAAGAAAATCAGGGCAGGGATTAATAAAAATAAATAATAAATAAATAAATTGTACAGTAATGGAAACGACCGCAGCAAAAGTGATCCGACTGCAAGACTCCAGATACAGACATCTTCATAAGAGCACACAGGCTTCAGGGTGTTTATGAGGATCTATGCTTCTTGCTGACCCAATTTGTGTCTGACGTAAACTCCTGTCGAGTGTTCTATATTCAGTTTATTATTCTATGCCTTTTGAAAGAAAAACAGAAATAGTGTTATGTGTGCATAATGCGGGTGTGCGTGCCAGCCTTCACAAAAATTAGCCTACAGGAAATCCGAAAGGGACAACAAAAATAGCTCACAGTGCATATCATATTATGTGACTCCAGGATACTGACTGGACAGTGCCTTCTATAGCAAACAATTAATGACGTAAATCTCCCTCAGTCTCTGTCTCTCCCCCATTCCCTCTCCACCCCCACCCCACTCCCCCAAAGCCAATGTCCTGCACAATTCATTGGCAGACCAAGAGGGCATTCCACAAACGAGAAATGGCCAGAAACCAACGTTATGTTCGGTGACTTCAGAGATTGATTGTGTGTGTGTGTGTGTGTGTGTGTGTGTGTGTGTGTGTGTGTGTGTGTGTGTGTGTGTGTGTGTGTGTGTGTGTGTGTGTGTGTGTGTGTGTGTGTGTGTGTGCATGCGTGCGTGCGCGCTGATCTGTGATTTTGGACCTGACGACGATAGGCCGTCAGGTCCAAAATCACAGATCAGCATACATTATATGTGGTTTACTCTCTAATCTGCAGGGGAAAAAAACATCAAAAATGTACAAGCCTTCACACCAGAGGTTACCTGACCAGTCACAAGAACGTTGACCCTGCCTTTTCTAATTTAGGGGCAGACGCCACGAATGTACAAGCTTATTCCTCAACGTCCAATGGCTTCACTAGTTTTCACCCCATCCGCACCATCCTTTTAACTCATTCACCCTCTCGGCCGTATTTCCCCAATTTTGGAGGCGTCATCTAATGACTATGCACAAGTTGCAGGAGATGGATCGACCATTTTAATTCAAGGGTAGTGCCAGATTAGCTTGGCGCCGACAGGCGCCAAGCTAATCTGGCACTAAACTTGAACTAGCATGGTCGATCCATCTCCTGCTGTAGTGCGTCGGGGCTGAATGGGTTAAAAGCGTTCCGTTCGAGGAAGATGAAAAGCGTTAAAAAATGTACAAGCCTCCACACCAGAAGTTATATCTGTGACCAGCTATAAGAACGTCAGTTGACTTTGCTTTTTCTTTTTCGGGACAGAGGTAAAAGATTTACAAGTTTGTTCACCGAGTTCAATGGCTTCATATTTTTCACCCTATCTGAACCCATCCGCTTTTCTTTTCTTTTTTCTAAAGCGTGTATACAAAATATCATCAGTCAGTGACACATCCGCAGTCTAGTTGCACAAATCCAAATACAGATTTATGCAAAGGCGTCCCCCGCGCAATATTTGTATAACTATCATCGTCACCTGCTATTGCTGAACGGTTCTTGGCGGTGTCGGGTGATTCAAGTAAAGGGCCAGCCGCTATCAGACAATCAAACATTCATTTGCCAGTAGCGCATACTGCGCGAAAGTCACATCTATCAGGGGACAGAATCGGACGTCAGGTCAGGACCCCAGTTACTGTACTTAGAAGGGAAAGCAATTTGCGCGCCGTACCCCCATAGCAGTAGCACTCGTAAGATTAGTATATTCTGGATAACTTCTCAAAATCTGAGAATATACAATGGGTCGATCGTTCCAGCAAGAGGCATGGATTCTCATGAGCCCCTGCGGGTGCAGGGGCTCTTGAGAATATATGCCTCTTGCAGAGAGAAGGAGATTGAATGTGGGACTGACCGATACAGAAATCCAAGGCCCGTCTTTGATGGTGGTCATAATTGGTGCTCGTGCGAGGACTTCTAGATTAGCAATTAGAATGCGTCTTTGCAGCCGAGACGCACGGACAAAATGTGGTCAGCAAGAGGCACAGATTCTCATAAGCCCAGCATGGTGCCGGGGGCTCATGCGGATCTATGCCTCTTGCAAACGGGTGTTTGGTACAGGAGTACTGCGTCCAGAAGTAAAGTTCTTTTGCCGTGAATTAAGTCGGGAGAGGAAGCCGCCCTTGCTAAAGTTCTTTCACAGTTACAGGCGACCTGTCTGGCTTGCGGTTCAGTTCTTGCAAGTCAGTGACGTAGGATCCGGGGGACCCCCCCACCCCCATTCCCCAGTACGCAAAGATCCTCGGATCCACGACGCCTGCAGTGGGCCCGCGCACGACTGTGCGCGGGCCCACTGCGGTCGTCGTGGACTTAAGACGTTTTGCTAGTGGGGCCTTTTCGGAGGTTTGACTCTTGCTTGCCTCTGTCCCCCCCACCCCCCATCCCACCCCACCCCCACCCCCCCACCCCCCCAATGAAAAATATATTCACACTTTCTTACGACCATTCAACAAATAATCTCTTGAAATTCTCCAATTGCTGTTGATCCCTGAAGACAGGGACCAGCACAAGAGAAAGGTCAAGAATGAATCAATGATAATTCAAGGGTGTTGCCAGAACAACGTGGCGCCTCGAGGCTTCCGCTAAACAAGTCGAATTTTTTTTTTTTAATTCTAAAGTTGTCCTCTGAGGGCTACAGCATAACCTGTTTTCAGCGACCACCCTTAAGAGAGACCATCTGTTATGTAAGACCCTCATTTAGGTGGCTGTAGCCACATAAATGATGGTCTTTGCTGACAATTTTTGCCCTTCACAAGACCTCCTGAGCGAGCACCTGTTTTTGTAAACTTAAAAAAAAAAAAAATGTTGTCGCTGCACATGGCCGTGTGAGTTAAAGGTTGCTATCAGTTCAGCTTAGTTGGTGCCCCTAACACCAACCTTTAACTATCACGGTCGATCCACATCATGACCAGGGCTGAATGGACCGTCTGCGGATGAACATCAGCGTAAGTCACACGTGTAGTGATGACCGGGACAGTCTAAAGTACAAAGGATGACAGAAACGGCACTGGGGCCAGCAAGAGGCATACATCCTCATGAGCCCCCGCTGAAAGCGGGGGCTCATGAGGATATAAGCCTCTTGCAGACAGACCACGGTCGTTCCAGAAATCCCGTGGGACAAGACCCTATCTCCGCAAGGAGCGAAAAATGTCTCTCGTTCTGAGCTGCTTATACAACGGCGTCAACTGTGCTGGTGAAAGAAAACCTAATTATTCATTAGCATACGTGCGCGGCCGGCGTGCGTCAATAGTAAATCCCTCCGAGACACGAAATAGTTCCGGTGGGTAAGCTTATTCAGTGTCTCTTTCGCTCCCCACTCCGACTGACTGAAGGCATAACAACCACGGCAGCGAAAAAAAAGCAGGAGATGGACTGACAATGACAGTTCAAGACTCTTAATTAATTGGCGTTCATTGAAGTTGGTAAAAACTGCGCGTTTTCCTTGTGCAAACAGCAGATAAAAAGCACGGACAAACATGTGATATCGCATGTTTGTCCAGGCTTTTAATCCACTGTTTGCGCCAAACAGGTAAAATTTAGGACATACTGCTCATAAAAATCATCTATTACGGGTAAACGTCCTACGGAAGTCAGACGATACAAATAGCACTACTAATAATGATAATACTAATAATAACAATGATGATGATAATAATAATAATGTGCACTTTCACATGAATGCTCTCAGCGCCGCACAGCTACCATACTGGTACTCCAATTAACCCATTTAACTTGACGTCAACATTTCCCAAATTTTGGAATGTCACCTAACGACCATGTACCAGTTGCAGGAGATGGATCAACCATAATAAATCAAGGGTAGTGCCAGATTAGCTTGGCGTCATCAGGCGCCAAGCAAATCTGACACTACCCTTGAATTATCATGGTCGACCCATTTTCTATTGTAGGGCGTCGAGGTTAAATGGGTTAACAAACATAATAATACAATACAAATCGTGGACATCTCTTGGAACAAAGATCATAAGGCACTTCCCTCCAGCTGTAGACCTTGATCTATCTTCTGTGACTTTAATGTTCTTATTTGGACCAAGGAGTATTAGGGCTAGTCTTCAGCTGGTCAGAGAATATCACACAATTGCAGTCAACGATTGAAAGCCCAAATCCATCCAATAACTTTTAACTCGTTCCATCCTGACACTGTTGCATGAAATAAATTTGACTGATAGTTCAAGGGTAGTGCCAGAATAGCTTGGCGCCAAGCTATTCTGGAACTACCCTTGAACTGAAATGGTTGATCTGTCTCCTAATCTGTGACGGATATATAGGACAATACACACACAAAAATCAGCCTCGGGATTTCATGGGTTATTAATCACTACCGTTCAGCTATTACGGTTGACCCATCTCCTGTAATTTGCAGATAATGACATCACATGGGCTAGTACAGCACCGCCTGATTTGAGCGACCAGCCTTATGAGACTAAGCTTCCCTGTTTTAAAGAAAAAGTGTCCCATGTCGTTTAAAACCACCAATTAGGTGGCTGCAGCCACCCCATGTTGGTCTTTAATGACAGGTGGCATGTTGGTCTATAATGGCAGGTGACACTGTTTCCCTTTCAACACTTCTCTTAAGAGAGCGCCTGTCTTCTTTTAAGACCTTTTTTTTTTTCTTACAAAATAAAATTTGGTTGCTCACAACAGGTTCTACCCTACTTATCCCCGTATCACACAATTCTAAGTTACATGCCACTGGCGTTGACAAGAAAAAAATAATAATTGCATGCCGTTCTGTGATGCTGGAACTTCTGGCTATAATAATGGTTATAACTGTGTGCAGGTCTGTGATTTTACACTCTACGGATCTAGGCTGGAAGGTCCAGAATCATATACCAGCTCACATATATGATGTGCGTGTCCATGAGAATAACACGTTCACTGCCGAGAAAAGGCGAACCCGCTCCAAGTGCAAGAGGTATAGATCTTCATGAGTGCCCACATTTGCGGGGACTCACGAGGATCTATGCCTCTTGCTGACACCACTTTGTATCCATTTTCCTTTGGCGGCCGGAGACCTTGGACGTTGAACAATTATTTTATAAAAGCGCTCTGCTCGATGGGGGGTTTTGATTGCTAGTAAAATGCGCCAATACACCGGGCTATGCGTGTTGTATTGCCTAAAATAAGTCTTTTCTGCCCTTCTTTTCACAATCTATGTGAATAGGCACAAGTACCGGAGGCTCTCCGCTGCCATTTCAGCTAAACGGAAGGAATTCCCCTGCGTACAAAGGCGCCGCAGAAGAAGAGCATGAAGGTCTTTCACTTTACGACAATCAAACTTCATAACCAAAGTTCTTCCTTTTGTCCAGCGTTATTGTAAATCAAACTTCATAACCAAAGTTCTTCCTTTTGTCCAGCGTTATTGTAAATCAAACTTCATAACCAAAGTTCTTCCTTTCGTCCAGCGTTATTGTAAATCAAACTTCATAACCAAAGTTCTTCCTTTCGTCCAGCGTTATTGTAAATCAAACTTCATAACCAAAGTTCTTCCTTTCGTCCAGCGTTATTGTAAATCAAACTTCATAACCAACGTTCTTCCTTTCGTCCAGCGTTATTGTAAATCAAACTTCATAACCAAAGTTCTTCCTTTCGTCCAGCGTTATTGTAAATCAAACTTTATAACCAAAGTTCTTCCTTTCGTCCAGCGTTATTGTAAATCAAACTTCATAACCAAAGTTCTTCCTTTCGTCCAGCGTTATTGTAAGACGTACTAAAAACGTTCATAAAGGAGACGTTGAAAACTATTTCACCCATTACTGTGTGAATCAGGTCGCCGCTTTACAATGCACAATCTCCGACCCATTACACCCTGAGATTGAATTTTTTTTCTTCAGATTAGTGAGGTGTCCTGTAAAGGCTACATTACAGTTCCGGCGATAGATGGACCATGATACATGTAGTTCAAAGGTGGTTCCAGAACAGCTTGGCGCCCATGGGCGCCAAGCTGTTCTGAAACCACCCTTGAACTATCATGGTGAAATGTATCTCGTCAGGGCGTATCAGGACTGAAAGGGTTAAATCAGTCAAGCTAAAAGGTTAGAGCTAGAACGGGCGGGGCCGATGGCATGGTTCCGGAACTGACTCCGACCTCCACTCCCGTCCCTTCTTTTTTTCCCCCCGACACAAAAGGAAAAAGAAAAAGCCGTAACATCGATCCGATCCAAAGTCAAAGTACCGGTACCCCGACTGATTTCTTCATTGCTCTGCCTCGTGTTAAGTACCAGACAATGTGTGTTGTGTCAGCGGAGATAAAAAGCCACACTGGCTGTCTCCCTCGATTCACTGCGCGTAAAAGCGCAGCCGGCGAATCGAAGGGGACAACCAATGTCGCAGCCATACTAGAATATCACAACAATAATCTGATCTGTCTGTGTGGCTGTGACAATCGTTGATAGCCATCAGCCCAACTGCAGCCAAATCAATACATTCATACAAAACAAGTAATGATCTATGATTTTGGATCTTACAGCCTGAAAGCCGTAAGATCCAAAATCACAGACCAGCACACAGCTGTTGCTTGTGGTCTTGACAGAGGCAGCAACAAAAATGTTGATACTACTGACAGCAAATTGTCAATAATTAGAACAGTACACATACCAAGGGGAATTGCTCAGTGCTAGACATACAGTTGTCATTGCATGTGGCGTTTTCGAAGTCTGCTTGGCATTTCATACAGAGACCACATCACGAACCAGGAAGTGGGAAGCAGAATCAGGCAAGCCATCGGGCCCTACTAGCCTTTGTGAGAAAAAAAAAAGCAAACTGAAGTGGTATGGGCATGTCACGCGTTCAGCAGGGCTTGCCAAAACAATCCTGCAATGCACTGTGCAAGGAGGACGACGGATGATGATGATGAAACTTTATTTATCAACGGTAAAAAGTTTTGGCAGAAACAAATCGTCATTTTACAAACTTGCCGTTGCTAACATCTACAATATAAAATAGGTTAAACAAAAATAATAATAATAATAATAAAGACATCATATTTACACACATTATTTCATGCAACAATTTTTTTTAAATAGAAACAATAATAATTAAAAAATATTATATAGACAATGTAATAGTAAAACTCAACATTCATCTTATACCACACACACACCCACACACCCACCCACACACACACACACACACACACACACACACACACACACACACACACAAACACTATACATAAATGCATGTGGTACATGAAAGTATTAACCATCAGGGTTTGTTTAAAGAAGTGCCCAGTGATGTTATGTTTGGTTCATCAGGTAATCGAAAAGTTTCGTTTTAAAGATTCCAAGCGAGGCTATAGTCTTCAAATGTGAAGAAATAGTGTTCCATACAAACGGTCCAAAAAATGATAAACTAGTTTTAAAGAGGTCAATTCTAGGCAGAGGTAGGGGTAAAGTATTGTTCCTTTAGGTCCGTTCGCGTTCTTGCTATGGCATACATTTGGTGGTTAGCTACTGCGGTGTCATGTTATTTAATATCTTGTGCATGAGGATGCATTTGTTAAAACTAAATTGTTGACGCAGGCCGAGAATGTTTAGATGTCTAAATTTGTCTGAGGTAGGAAGGGGCCGCGTATCTATCATTTTGACAGCTCTTTTATATATAGAGTTTAATCTGTTCATGTGAACATCACTACAACCGTCCCATACTGTGGAGACATAATCAACGTGAGACTTGATATGGGCATGAAAAAACAGTTTACGAGTATGTGTATCCGTTACTTGTCTAAGCTGGGACAACAGGAAAGTGTTTTTAGCAATGGTTTTACAGACTGTATTTATATGCGTCTCCCAACTTAGTTGTTCGTCAACGTGTATTCCCAAGAATTTACGCTCTGTGACTTGTTCTATCGGTTTAGCGTTCAGTTGTAAATGTAACGGCTGTGGTCGGCGTTGGTGTTTTTGTCGTGTAGTGATTAAAATACTCTTTGTTTTTCCTGGATGAAGAACCATATGATTCACTGTGCACTAGTGAGAAACCTCGCTGAGACTACTTTGTAAGCTAAGGTTAATGTCAGCTGTTTTTTTTTTTAACCGGAAACATGGAGGCTCGTATCGTCCGCAAACAGGTTGCAGTTGACATCAGTAAGGCAAATCATTAATAAATATTATAAATAGAAGAGGTCCCAAGATCGATCCCTGGGGGACACCGTAGTTAACTTGTCCTTGTTTAGAGTATTTTCCATGGGTATATACCTTTGTTTCCTGTCTTTTAGGTATGATCTAAAGAATGCTATGGCGGTTTCACTTATATGGTATGCTGCTAGCTTCTTTAAGAGAATGTTATTGTCGACAAGATCAAATGCTTTTTGTAGGTCTAAGAAAACAGCTCCAGACATCAGGTTTTTATTTATTGATTCCAGCCAGCTGTCTATAATATGTGTCAGTGCTGACTGACATGAATGTTTCGGTCTAAAGCCGGACTGATGAATATTCATTAAATTGCCCTTTTCTTGAAAATCGAGGGGTTTTTGTATGTGTTTTTCAAGGGGCTTTGACAGGGCCGACAAAAGTGAGATAGGACGGTAGTTATTGACATCTTCAAGATCTTTTGTTTTAGGGATTGGAATTACCTTGGCCTCTTTGAAAATAGTTGGAAACGTGCTGTGTTTTATACAGAGGTTAAAGATATAAGTAAGTGCCTCTAAAGTATATGGTAGTGACATTTTCAGAATTTTGTTGTTGATACCATCCATCCCGGTGGACTTTTTGTTCGGCATGCTAGAAATAAATTTGCCAACTTCAGCGACGGTAATATCAGGAATGATGAATGCCTGCAGTATGTTTTGCCTCACAGTATTTTACCAGTACACTAGGAACTTGGTACTCTGCGTTACTACTTGCAGCTGACTGAGCAAATGTTTCAGTTGTCGATAGAAAGTGATTATTTAATATATGAGCTGACAAATGGGATGGAATTTCAGGGGCTGATTTACCCTTCGTTATAACGTTCAGGGCTTTCCAAACCGATGCTGTATCTTTTTTGTCCCTAATCATTTCCTGGAAGAACAGTTTTTTACGCTCTCACTAGGTATTTAACACGATTTCGTTGTTTCTTATAGTCATCAAACTGTTTTTCTTTCTTAAGTTTGTCTCTAAATGACATGGCCTGTTTGATATCTACTGTTAACCAGGGTGGCAGGGTAGAGTGCTCAACTCCTTTTTCTCGTATGGGCGCATGCTTATTTAGGACCCCAAAGAACAGATCCATCCAGTAATAATAATAATAATAATAATAATAATTACGGTATTTATAATGCGCTTATCTTATAATAATTATAACTCTAAGCGCGCACTCACAACTCGCACACGCATGCGCACGCTTTAGACAATGACTCACGTAACACAAATAGTGAAGATACCTTACGACGGTCAGCTTGGGGTGGGGAGTGTGGTGATATAGTGCTAGAACTGTTGAAAGAGGTGAGTTTTGAGGGCGGACTGGAAGGAGGAGAGCGAGTGTTTCTGACGGAGAGAGAGTGGGAGAGTGTTCCAGGTAGATGGACCGTATAGGCCTACTGAGAAGGAGCGGGGGCCGAAAGTGCTGAGTTTGGTGCGGAGGATGAGGAGGCGGAGAGGGTCGGAGGCGGAGCGGAGGGAGCGGGGAGGAGTGTAGGGGTAAAGTAAGTTGGAGAGATAGGCAGGAGCGTAGTTGTTCAGGGATTTGTAGCAGAAAGACAGAATCTTGTATTGGATGCGTTGGGGGATGGGGAGCCAGTGAAGGAGCTTGACACGGCACAGTCAGGAGAAGTGTGGTTATACACGTCACTGAAAGGGGTATTGCTCAGATCCCGCAGGAAGTCACTGTTGTTAAATTTTTGGAAAGAACGATACTTCATTGTTTTATGTCTCTTTTTGTTCTCTTTGTCTAGTTTCATGGAGACTGCAACATACTTGATTATGTTCGCCGACAGGTAAGGAGGGAACATGTACATTTGATATTTTATCATCATTTGTCACGTAAATATGATCAATCAGGGTTGAAGATGTAGATGTGGTTCTAGTGGGGGTTTTAACTAAATGTTCTAAACCGAATAGTGCTGTTGTTGACGCCCATGCAGCGACCCTTTAGATTTAGAAAGATCGATATTAAAATCGCCCAAAAGAACAACGTCAGCTTTATTTTGATGTACGCTATCCATCATTGTTACGTAGTCATCATACCAGTCCCAGCTGGCTGCGGGATTTCTATAAATAAAGCCAATGATGACGGGGGTGATTTAGCTGTTTTCACTTCTACCCCCACAAGCTTTCCACTTGAGCTGACTCTAAGTCTTGTCGCCGTTACCAAGTATTGAATTATGTGTGTGTGTGTGTGTGTGTGTGTGTGTGTGTGTGTGTGTGTGTGTGTGTGTGTGTGTGTGTGTGTGTGTGTGTGTGTATGTGTATATATATATATATATATATATATATATATATATATATATATATATATATATATATATTGATTGATTGATTGATTGTACATTGCTTAACGTCCCGACAGCAACAAGGCTTTCTCAGGACGTGCCTGCACTGCTTGTGAAAAAAAATAAAAATAAACAGAACATTGAATGTATGCTGCCAGCCGGTCAAATACATTAAATAAACCTAACACATAGGGCCTAAATAAAGCTAAGACCATTTAGCAACACACATCCAATATCAAGAGCTACAGGCAGTGCAGACAGTAGGGAGAGTTTTAAAAAGGCAAATACAGGTGAATGGACAAAGGGTAGACAGAAACACATGCCCCAGAATAGAGAGAAAAACCCACCCTGTGAGGCTGACCAGGGTGACACTGGGAACTAAAAAATACCTAACCCCACCCAAGTCCCCCAGGGCAGACCCGGGTGGGGTTATATATATACAGACAGACAGACAGACAGACAGACAGACATATTGCTAGTCCAGTGTGTTGAGGGTTTGAGGCATCATTGCGGAGTACTGAGAAGTTTGGGACAGAAATGGAGTTATCCCTTATTGAACTTTTAAGCCTTGACTCTTACTTACTTACTTACGCCTGTCACCCCTACCCGGGTATAGGCCGTCGACGAGAGACCTCCAGCAGCTCCTGTCCTGTGCTTCTCCTTCGATTCTACTCCAGGTGGTTCCCAGTCTCTTGATGTCTGCTTGGAGGTCTCGACGCCAGGAGTTTCTCGGCCTACCTCTTTTCCTCTTTCCCTGGGGGTTCCATGACAATGCCTGCCTAGTGATGCTGGAAACTGGCTTTCTCAGACTGTGACCGATCCATCCCCATCTTCTTCGCCCAATTTCATTCTCTGCTGTTATCTGCTCTGTTCTCTCCCAGAGTCTGACGTTGCTGATCTTCTCTGGCCAGTGGATTTTCAAAATTCTTCTAAGGCAACTGTTCATGAAGGTCTGTACTCTGTTGACTGTGGTTTTTGTCAACCTCCAAGTCTCTGCTCCATATAGGAGAACTGCTTTTACATTGGAGTTGAAAATCCGGACTTTGGTGTGTTGTGACAGCTCTCTGGAACTCCACACTTTTTTCAACTGGAGAAAGGCTGCTCTGGCTTTACCGATTCGTGCTCTGACATCTGCATCAGTGCCGCCTTTTTTGTCTATGATGCTCCCGAGATAGGTGAAGGACTCCACCTCCTCCAACGGGGTGCCAGCATGCAAGACTGGTTCTTCCCTGGTTGCGTTCAGCCTCATTGTCTTTGTTTTCTGTTTGTGAATGGTGAGGCCCACTTGAGACGAGATGTCAGCAAGCCTCGTGGTCTTGTCCTGCACTTGTTGATGAGTGTGGGACAGTAATGCCAAGTCGTCTGCAAAATCGAGGTCGTCAAGCTGTGTCCACAGTGTCCACTGTATTCCACTTCGTCTGTGCTCTGTGGTCATCTTCATGACCCAGTCTATGGCCAGTAGGAAGAGGAACGGAGACAGCAGACACCCCTGCCTGACACCAGTTCTGACCTGGAGCTCCCTGGTGAACTGCCCTTCGTGGATCACGCGACATGTCATGCCATCGTAGCTGCTCTTGATCAGGCGGACGAGCTTTGCGGGTACACCGTAGTGTCGTAGGAGTTTCCACAGAGTCTCTCGGTCCACACTGTCAAATGCTTTCTCATAATCCACAAAGTTGACGTACAGCGGGGAGCTCCACTCCAGAGACTGTTCCACGATGATGCGGAGAGTGGCGATCTGGTCTGTACATGATCGGTTCTTCCTGAATCCTGCTTGCTGGTCTCTCAGCTGGGGGTCAACGGAGCTCTTCATTCTCTCCAGGATGATCCTGTTGAAGACCTTTCCTGGTACTGACAGCAAGGTGATTCCTCTCTAGTTGGAACACTTGCTGAGGTCGCCTTTCTTGGGAAGCTTGATTAGGTACCCCTCCTTCCAGTCAGCCGGCATCACCTCCTCTTCCCAGATCTTTCCAAACAGTGGGTACAGCATCTCCACTTTTGTCTCTAGGTCTGCTTTCAGAGACTCCACTGGGATGCCATCTGGGCCTGCTGCTTTGCCGTTCTTCAAAAATGCCACTGCTCTTCTGATCTCTTTCCGGCTGGGTCTGTCACAGCTGATGGGTAGGTCGGTCTCTGCCGGCTGGATGTCTGGGGGGTCGGGTGGGCTAGGTCTGTTCAGTAACTCTTCAAAATACTCGGCCCATCTGTCGAGTTGGTCTGCTCTGTCTGCAATAGGCTTGCCTTCTTTGTCTTTTACTGGTCTTTCTGTATGGCCATACTTGCCTGACAATCTTCTGGTAATGTCGTAGAGCTGTTTCATGTTGCCGCTGCCTGCTGCCTTTTCTGCCTCTGCTGCCAGGCTGTCTGTGTAGGCCCTCTTGTCTGCCCTGATACTCCTCTTCACCTCGCGGTTGGCTTCTGAGTATTCCCCCTGTGCCCTTACTTTGGCTGCTCTCGTGCGACTGTTGTTGACAACTGCTTTCTTCTGCTTCCTCACTTCTATGTTCTTCAAGGTCTGTGCCGACAGCCAGTCCTTGTGATGGTGTTTCCTGAACCCTACAGTATCTTTGCAGGTTGAGTTCAGCGCCTCTCTAACTGCCTTCCACTGCTGCTCTGTGGTGACCGCCTCCTCTTCATTTACTAGCTCCTGTAGCGCTTGAAACCGGTTGGACAGCACCAGTTTGAACTCTTCTCTAACTCCAGTTTCTCTCAGGAGGCCTACATTATAGCGCTGTCTTCTTGTCGTCTCTGTGCGGCTTTTCTTTAGCTTGAGCTTCATTCTTAAGGTAAGCAGATGGTGGTCTGAGGCGACATCTGCTCCCCTCCTCACTCGAACATCTTGAAGGGATCTTCTAAATTTCTTGCTAATGCAGATATGGTCTATTTGGTTCTCTGAAGCCTTGACTCGGACACACCAAAAGATGGAAATGTAAAGGCGTGTTTAGGAACACAGATAAATCTGGCACCTTGTTAACTAGATAGTATATGTTAAGATGGCCAATTCTCAGTTCGTCTGTTTGTTTCGGAACAGTATTTAGATTACGATTTTACATGTCGGTAACAACGCAACTGTAACGAGAGATATACTAGAGATATAGTCTGAGTTCAGCAGGATGTTTACGGTTTTCTTGCTTGGTTATGTCAACAAAAAAATAACAAAATCAACAACTGTAAAAGAAAACAAATAAAAAGTAACTTGTCAAAGAAACTATGCACGTTCATCTGCGACAAAGTTCGTAATACACAAAGCTGTTTTAACGACTTCAAAATAAGAAGAAAAAACAAAAACGAATTTAAAGTCTAAGAAAATGGTTTAACTACAAATAATTTCAAAAATCGCTAAGTAAAAAAAAAGTATATTTAAATCGAGAAATGATAATAGCAGATTGGGAATTACTGTCAATAATTGGTCCACAAAACGCGCACAGTGGAACTTTATCAAAAAAGAAGAAACTGATGCAAATCACGACTCCAACACACGCTGTCAAAATGAGAAGGGCGTGTCCTACTAATTCATACACTGTCGAAATGGCTATCACCTAGGGACGCGTGTCCTAATTTCCGGCGCGTGGAAAGGAAAGGGAGGAAAAGATGGGAGGACAATATCTCAGAGTGGACAGGACTGAGGCTGGGTGATACGCTAAGAATGGCAGAGAACAGCAGAGAGGAATGGACGGAGATGGTTGCCAATCCATCAGTGGTGCCCCAACGGTCGGCAAGACTACGGGAGATAGACAGACAGACAGACAGACAGACCGACAGACCGACAAACCGACCGACCGACAGACAGACAGACAGACAGATAGATAGATAGATAGATAGATAGATAGATAGATAGATAGATAGATAGATAGATAGATAGATAGATAGATAGATAGATAGATAGATAGATAGATAGATAGACATACAGTTAGCTCCCCTGCCCCCTCTTATCAGGTACCTAATCGATCTTTTTCTGGAAAATAAGAAGTATAGGCAGAAGAAACACACATACACAAACAAGAAGGTGCACTACTAAATGTAGTCGGGTAAATACCTCGAAAACCAACTGACATCAGATGCACAAGACAATTTACAACAACGTCACGATACAAATTTTGCCTCGAGTTATAGAATACTCACAAACCAGATAGGTGAGGCTAGTGTTGGTAGTAAATAAAGAGAGCCAATTTTAAAAAGCACAGTCCTCGATCGCGAAATGTTTGGTTATAGTCGTTGTCCGACACTCAAAACACACAAACCCAACGATGCAATGTCTGCATAGCAAATATACTGACGCGCACAAGAAATGCAACATTTTAGGAATCATCGGAAACACTAAAAGAAATGCGACATTTTGGGGATCATTAGAAACACTTTTTAAGACCCACTACCGCCGTAACTTTTTAAGATACTCTTCTGTTACAGATGGTTACGTAATGCTACACACAGGTCTAGCTATGGTTCATTTAGACACAGAAGAATCCAGTTCAGCACAACATGCCGTCTTTATATCAAGTAATCTGACCATGATCCATTCCGTTCTATACATTTATTCAACGCTATCAGTGCGAGAAACTGCTGATTGACATGCTAACGCCGGACTGCACAGAATAAATAAGTGCGATTACACGTGTGCTTTTACTGCGTGTCTAAACTGCTGTTAAATTTGATTAGGAGTGTCAACAAGACATAACAAACATAAATGATGCCGAAATGTGTCTCCAGATTTATGTTGTGCAATGGTACTTTAAGTGTCTCCGATGATTTTAAAAATGTCACATTTCTTTTGCTCGTCAGTATAAGCAACATTGCCAATAAACAACATGCAAAGTGGTCGCATAATGTTTTGGTTCTAATTTGGATTCAGTCTTACTTAACTCATTGGAGACGCGCCGTATACGGATATGCGGTGATTCGCCGCGTCTCCGTATACGACACGTCTCCAATGAGTTAACATTATGAAATACACTGCATGTATGTGCCTGGCGGTGCTCTGTACTTGATGAAAATATCTGATTGAAAATGAATAGTTACCTGTGTGTGAAAATTAATAGTTACATGTACCTGTGTGTGACACAAACCTGAAAATGCACATTCCTCATGCTAGCAAAGATCCTAAATACCAACATGCTTTATCTGCTGTATTTTATGAACAACAAAATAAGATGCAACAAACAAAAGTTTTGATTCAAAACAAGGCCTGCTGTTCCCATAACAGCATTTACCCTTTTCACCCTAAACTCTACAGGGGCCACACTGGCTGACAAAATCTGCACAAGATTCACAGTTCAAAAGGTCATCTGAAATTATATTAGATTTCCAAAAAGGAACAACTGTGCAGCGAAACACATAACACATCATAGCCCAAATGCCCAATGCACTCCCACCTGGGCAAATCCGACCTGAAACACAGTGATCCATAAGAGGATCGACAAGAGGTATAGATCCTCATGAGCCCCCCACAATTGCGGGGGCTCATGAGGATCTATGCCTCTTGTAGATGTGGGGTGGTATTGCTGCATAAACTGAAATGAAAGGGGGAAAAGCCCCAAAGGGCGGTCTGACACTCATGAAATTTACATCAGGATCAGACAAGATAACCACCAACCGGCCGGTCAGGAACAACCCCTCAGGCTGATGTCGGCTGTTCCTGGCCCACACACCGCTATGAATGGACACAGTCGTAGACGTGAGCCCAAAGAAGTTACGCTTGCTGGCAAGCAAGGAACATAAAAAGCTACATCTTCCAATTAATGGCTGGCATTTGCAGTGCACCACAAAACACTGAGGAGTTGGGAAATTTCTACGGAAATTTATAATTCAAGAGTTTGTCTTTTGAGACCAAAACTGATGCCACTGCACCGGCACAAATTTCTTCAACTAAAACACTCTGCTGCATGATATTACTGAATACACAGGTTTGCTTGAGCAAACTAAATTTCTAAGGCTGTTCTTTCTTTGCAATTTTCAACAAAACCAACACAACAATGATGCAAATGCAAATTACACTGACAGACTTTATGCCTCCCAGATACCACTTTATACAGAGGTCGACCTGGACAGTCAAACTTCGCAAGATATGCACTCTTAATGTGTATCGCCAGCAACGCCACCCAAGTTCAGCAAGTGATTTTCATGAATAATGCATTTTGCCAAATGGAAATAAACTGGAGGGCAGCCAGGATGTCTGTTGCTTAGTATCTGGCATATGGCTAACGGCAGGGTAAACTTGTTGATTTGTAAAAATTTCATGGGGAGACGGCCTACCTCTTACATCTCCAACAAGCAATGGGTCGGTGTGCATGGTCTAAGTGCGGCTGATGCTGGCCCGATGACATATTGCTTACTCGGACATCTACCAGAACAGTTCAAGCGCAGTGTCTAATTATCTAAATTACTATTAAACCATTTAACCATGAGGCTGCATTTCTCAAATTTTGGAGTGTTACATAACGACATTGTACCAGTTGCAGGAGATAGATTAACAATGATAATTAAAGGGTAGTGCCAGATTAGCTTCCAAGCTAATCTGGCACTACCTATGAAATATCATGGCAAAACCGTCTACTGCAACTGGTACATGTTAATCAAAATCTGATGTCTGGCTGGCCAATAAAACTGTAAAAGCATTTTATGTAAACAGACCACACACACCAACTTGATTTTTGTTCGACACGACTTTTGATTTTTAAGGACCATCATCAACTCAAGTGAACTCGAGTCTTAAGCCAAACTGGACAACTAGTTTAAAAGATAGACAGATAGACATTGCAAATCCACTACAGCCTCTCTCCACCTTCCACCCCTGTTAAAACATGGCGAGAAAAAAGTCTGAATTCTACAGTGTACACTCTGCTCTATATTGATTAGAAAACCCTCTGCATGATGGAAATTGTTTATGAGGATTGGAGAAGCAAATTATGAAATTGAATTTGTGATTAATTGGATTGCCAGAGCTTGCTGAAATTAATTAAAATGCTAGTCAAGTGGATTAATCAATATAAAAGTAATAGTAAAAAATGACATTCAGTGCAAATAAGTCAGAAATTTTATTACTGGATTAAAGGTGTTGCTGCTTACGGTCACCCTACAAGTATAGAACAAAAACTAAAATGAAAAAAAAACAAAAACCAATAACGTGAGATTGAAATTGAAAATTAAGGCCATGACAACTTTGGTTCTGAGCTCAGAAAATAAATCCAGTAGTTTGGTATGGATGAAAGAGGGTGGTGGTGGAGGAGTGCATACTAACCATTTGGCTGTTGGTAGGTATTTTAGTTGGTGATTCCTGCACAAATGACCTCAAAAAAAAAGCACAGCCAACAACCTAAGAGTTAAAGCACCATTACACCAGACAAATTTCTGCGCCATTTGTTTTTATTATGCCTTGTCAACACATCTCATGAACTTCTACAGATAGTGTACTGAGCTGAGTCATTGTCAAATTATTTGATATTAAGACTGCATGTGCTGAACATGATTCTCCTGTGTCTAAATAAACCATAACTAGACCTGTGTGTCACACTTCATAACCAACTGTTTCAGGATCTTAGAACAGTTACAGGGGTAGTGGGCCTTAAAGAATCATGGCACATTAACAAAGTACAGATACAGCGTTTGTATTCAGATTAACGCCTCTGCCAGTGTTGCTTTTCATTTTTTGGCAATAAACTGAAACTGAAAGCGTGGTGGAGCACAGTAGATCTCAGTATGGTTCTTAACTGTGACATTAATTAACTAAAGTTTTTCATGTGGAACACAGCGACAGTCACAAACAATAACATACAGTTTACCACTCTGTATACCAGTATCAGACCATTATCAAACAACTTTCACTATCAAATCCATCTAACGGAGAAAAGGAATTGTGTAAGATTTGAAACATCTTTCAGTGGTAACTCCATCTCCAGCAAGGGCACTCCACAATTAAATATACACCGACTAGTACTATTTAGAGTTACAGTAGTTAACCCATTACATCCTGAGGCTGATTTTTGGCTCACATGTGAAGCAAAAGTGAGTCTATGTTTTGGGCCAGTGGTCGTCCGTCCCTCATCTGTCGTCCGTGGTAAACTTTAACATTGGCATTTTCTTGGAGACTATTCAAGCCACATTCTTCAAACTTGGCCCAAGGATATTTTCTGGTAAGACCTTTCTAAACATACCGATTTGAGTGACCTCTCACAAAGGTCAAGGTCACATGGATCAGACAAAGGAGGAGAACAGCAGAAAAGTCTTTCTGATTTTACAACATTCAAACTTTACAAGTTATAGCAGTCTGCTCCATGGCAGATTTGGATTGCAAAAATTGGATAATGAAAGGGGTTATCTCTTATGAGTATATCTCTGAGAAGATTGATTGATTGATTGATTGTACATTGCTTAACGTCCCGACAGCAACAAGGCTTTCTCATGACGTGCCTGCACTGCTTGTGAAAAAAAATAAACAGAACATTGAATGTATGTCACCAGCCGGTCAAATACATTAAATAAACCTAACACATGGGGCCTAAATAAAGCTAAGACCATTTAGCAACACACATCCAATATCAAGAGCTACAGGCAGTGCAGACAGTAGGGAGAGTTTTAAAAAGGCAAATACAGGTGAATGGACAAAGGGTAGACAGAAACACATGCCCCAGAATAGAGAGAAAAAAGGGATGGCAGCAGGAGCAGACAACATCCCTGCAGAACTAGTCCAAGAAGGGGGAGAAGACATGATAAGCGCCTTACTATCTGCAATAAGATCTGGCAGTCAGGGGAATGGTCACACCATGGACCCAAACACTTATAATAACTCTCCCGAAAAAAGGCAACTTACAACACACGATCAGTTTTATATGCCACCCAAGCAAAGTCATGTTAAAGATCCTACTGAACAGGCTGAAGCCACAGGCAGAGGAAATTATAGCTGAGGAACAGGCAGGCTTCAGACCAGGGTGCAGCACAACTGAGCAGATCTATAACCTGAGAGTTCTATGTGAGAGATACCTCCAGCACCAGCAATACCTCTATCATGTCTTTGTGGATTTTAAGAAGGCGCTTGACAGGGTGCGGCATGCAGCCCTTTGGTCCACCATGAAGCTGTACAACATCAATGCCAATGTGATCAAAGTAACAGAAAACCTTTACAACAAGGCCACTAGCGCAGTCTGCTTCAAGGGCAAAATAGGAAATTGGTTTAGGATAACAGTCGGAGTCAGACAAGGCTGCTTGCTCTCACCTACTCTTTTCAACATCTTCCTGGAAAGAATCATGACGGACGTGCTGAAAGATCATGAAGGAACTGTCAGTATTGGAGGCAGAATAATCAAGAACTTGCGCTTCGCGGAAGACATTGATGGCCTTGCAGGAACAGAGGAGGATCTGGCTCAGCTGGTGGTAAATGACTAATAATGCCAGTGGCATTGAAATCATGGTTAGAGGCCAAAAACTGGAAACAATTAAGAAATTCAAATACTTAGGAGCCACTGTGACAGATGAGGGATCAAAACCAGAAATACTGTCCAGGATCGCGCAGACAACAACAGTGCTGACAAGACTGAAAACCATATGGAAGGACAGAAACAGCACACTCTACTCCAAGATCTCTACTCCAAGATCAGACTGATGGGCTCCTTAGTCAACTCAGTGTTCTTATATGCCTGTGAGTCATGGACCCTCACAGCAGACCTCGAAAGGAGGATACAAGCCACTGAAATGAGATGTTTTTGAAGGCTGCTTGGCATTTCATACAGAGATCACATCACGAACGAGGAAGTGCGAAGCAGAATCAGGCAAGCCATGGGGCCCAAAGAAGACCTATTAGCCATCATGAAAAGAAGAAAACTGAAGTGGTATGGGCATGTCACACGCGATCAGCAGGGCTCAGCTATCTGGTTTGTGAGTTGCCAAGACAATCCTGCAAGGCACTGTGCAAGGAGGGCGAAGGAGAGGAAGACAGAGAAAAAGATGGGATTGATTGTACATTGCTTAACGTCCCAACAGCAACAAGGCTTTCTTAGGACATGCCTGCACTGCTTGTGAAAAAAAATAAACAGAACGTTGAATGTATGTCGCCAGCCGGTCAAATACATTAAATAAACCTAACACATGGGGTCTAAATAAAGCTATGAGAGCAACACACATCCAATATCAAGAGCTACAGGCAGTGCAGACAGTAGGGAGAGTTTTAAAAAGGCAAATACAGGTGAATGGACAAAGGGTAGACAGAAACACATGCCCCAGAATAGAGAGAAAACCCCACCCTGTGGGGCTGACCAGGGTGACCCTGGGAACTAAAAAATACCTAACCCCACCCAAGTCCCCCAGGGCAGACCTGGGTGGGGTAGAGAAAGATGGGAGGACAATATCTCAGAGTGGACAGGACTGAAGCTGAGCGACACACTAAGAATGGCAGAGAACAGAGTGGAATGGAGGGAGCTAGTTGCCAAGTCATCAGTGGTGCCCCAACAGTCGGCAAGACTACAGGATAGATAGATAGAGAGAGTGAGTATATATACATGTAACCCATGGTGTTGTTTTTTTTACTGCCCCTTGTGTGTAACGGAAGACTTAACTCTTCTGTGAACAAAGGAGAAAAAGATTAGAAATGTCTTTTTATTTTACGACATGTATTCAAATGTAATAAGTCAGCCCTTGTGTCCAGCAGTACTGCAAGACATGCTAAGAACATTTATAAAGTAAACATTGAAAACTATTAATCCTTTATTGCCTGGAGCAGGTCCCTTTAAGTTTGTACTTTCGTGCAGTATTATTTTAACCCATTTAGCCCGGACACACTACACCAGGAGATGGATCTATCATAATTATTCAAGGACGGTGCCAGATCAGCTAGGTGCCTATAGGCACCAATCAAATCTGCCACTAGTAAGTAGTATACCCTTTAATTATCTGGTCAATGCATCCCGTGCAACTGGTACTAGTTGTTAGGTGGCACTGCCAAAATTTGGGGAATGCCACCCTGGGGTTAAAATGGGTTAAGACACACTAGGATCATTTGTAAAGAAGCCATGTACAGACTATGAACCCTGTATGCCCCCTAAATCCTGAAGCTGATTTTTTAAAAAATTTGCTGATTGTCCTATAAAGACTACATTAAAGCTCTGGAGACAGATCAATCACTTAGTTCAAGGGTGGTGCCAAACTATTCTAGCACCACCCTTGAACTACCATAGTCAAAATTAATTTATGCCGAGCAATGGGCATATCTGAATGAAAAGGGTTAATGGGTACATACATTACATGTATTAGACTAACAATAATGTATGGATTGTCTCAGCCATGTTTGAAAGATCATAATGTAATGCAGCACTGTCACTATTTCAGTTCCATCTTTTTGGTATATATTTGCCCAATGTTCCACCTGGTGTCAGTTTTGCATACATGTATGGAACTGTACATTAAACACCAGACAACGCCTCTATCTGATGTCTATGATAAAACAATGTGAAAGTAACATGTACACCTTTAACCCATTACATCCTGAGACTGATTTTTTAAAAATTTATTTATTATCTTTTGAAGGCTACATTACAGATTATGAGATAGATCAAGCATATCACTTCAAGTGTGGTGCCAGAATAGCTTGGCACCTCAGGCGCCAAGCTATTCTGGCACCACCCTTGCAAGATCATAGTCAAATGTATTTCAAGCAATGGGTGTATCACCATCTGGATGAAAAGGATTAACACTGACAGCTGAAACTGGCAATCCGCAATCTGACAAGCACCTGACTGAAGCTGCATGACTCTCTCTCTCTCTCTCTCTCTCTGAATCTCTCGATCACTGTGGCACACAAAAACCGTGCCTTGATCGAACTGTCTCTGGTAAACTGTAAACTCTGTGGCAGGTGATGGACTTTTCGTTAGCGTTGCCCCAGGCAATTTTATCGACAAGCGGACACCTGTGCTAACTGCCAATCTCCCACACGACAGATTCCACTTGCAAGCGGCACAGGTTTTCAAGAGCCTCTGCAGCTGCATGGGCTTATGAGAATTTGTGCCTCTTGCAAGCTGAGATCGGGTAAAACGTCCTCCGAAAACGACAGTTATGATACCAAGGCTTCAAGACTGCAGATCTAACAGACCCAGCCATGCAAGCGATCGCATTTGCAGATTTGTACGATGTGTTTCTGCAACGTTGATCGACCTGCCAACAAATTCTCGATACTGTTCGCACATATGGAAACAGCTACGCAAACAGAATGAACAGGTTTACTTACCTCCATCTTTGAGGCTGATTCTAACACATCGGCTGTACGTGTACCGTGTTGTTCTGGTGGTTGCCTGTGTACTGCCGCTTCCCAGCCAAGCATGCATGCATCTGCCAATGATCTAAATTTAGCTTCGCACGCGCGTCGTGCTTGCGCCACTCTAGCACGCACGCGCGACGGAGAACTTTGTTACTGCATGCGCGTGTGAAAACGTGCGTGGTGCCGGTGAAAGGCCGGTTTTGTTAATTAGTGATCGCTCCTCACATCAGCACAGTATGAAGTGCACCGAGGGGGAAGGGGGGGGGGGCGCTGCCCCCCCCCCCTCTTGCCTGTTCCCCTCGCCCACCCTTCATTGACTGAACTTTGCAAGTGGGCCCCCTCTATCCCCCACCTCCGCCAATTAACAATATCTTCCTCAGTATACCGGACCACTGGAAACTGGATCAAAAGAACTGACAAGCATATCTTGGAACTCACAACTAAGAGGATTTTTGAAAAGTGTTTTATTTCTCCTGAAACCAAAGTGATCGCATATATAGATCATTGGACAAGTTCACGCTCAATTTCTAGCGCCGACAGACCAATTCACAAAACTGTCAGAGCCGGACGTCTTGGTCTCTGGCTATTTATCTGAGGCCGAGTCAGTGGCACAGGGCGTGCGAACAAGCTTGGACACTGCGACCTACCGCTGAGTACGGATGCTCGAGACTCGATGACGCAGAGTGATGTCTTACTGAAACTCATGCATGCGATAAATATCACCGAAAAAAATGCAAGTGATTTCGCTGTGTCGTGTACTGTCAACAGTGGATCGATAAATGAACCACTGATTCTAGCGTAGGAAACAGACAGCTTGTATTTTAAAGTTGAAAAGCGTCTCACCAGGCTGTTTCTGTCTCTTGTTTGTTCCAAGCTACAGACTGATAATTGTTGCTTCAAAACTGCATGGTCTTTCAAAAATATCCTGACTAAATCGAAACCAGTCACAAAGAAAAAGTGTGTAGTGTGTGTGTGTGTGTGTGTTCGTGCGTGCGTGCGTGCGCCTGTGCCGCGTGTGTGTGTGTGTGTGTGCCCCGTGTGTGTGTGTGTGTGTGTGTGTGTGTGTGTGTGTGTGTGTGTGTGTGTGTGGCCGGGTGGGGGTGGGGGGTGGGATGCAGTTATCTACGATAAAGTACATCCCGACATCCTACAGCCGTTATTGGCTTCCATTTTGCTTTTTTTTTTCTGTGACTTTTAGTTCTGACAGTTTTCTGTGGGGTAGTTCTGGATCAGCTTATTGCCTCAAGGCGGCAGCACCCTTGCATTCCGCACTAGTATTTCCTGTCTGAATACAAATTCACGCGTGCGACGATAGTCGAAAAAAACTTCAATTTCAATTTAACTCATTCAGCCCGACGACCGTAATTCCCAAATTTTGGAGGCGTCATCTAATGACTAAGCACCAGTTGCAGGAGATGGATCGACCATGATAATTCAAGGGCAGTGCCAGATTAGCTTGGCGCATGCATGGCCGACAGGCAAGCGCCAAGGTAATCTGGCACTGCCCTTGAATTATCATGGTCATGTCGACCCATCTCCTGCTGTAGCCTGGCGTCAGGGCTGAATGGGTTAATCGTGTGTCAGCATTCTATGTGATTTGAACTTGAATTAGCCGTTTTGCCCTGGAAAGTCGACTTGCTTTTTACAGATTAATGAAAGAATATCAAATATCATACAAATCATGTTATTAAAACGATTCAGAGTTTCAAAAAAACTATGTAAGGTAGTCCCAAAGAACGGACATTAAACATGAGGATATCGTAATAACTCCAGATATTGTCAAGAAAAAATTAAAAGAATTAAATCCTTCCAAAGCTCAAGGTCCAGAATGAGTTGGCAGAACCACTTTACGGCAGCACATTATTTACAAAGTTTTCCCTTAAATCAGCTATTGTACCGCAAGACTGGGGAACCCGCGCAGAGGCCGGGTAAGTGCTATTTTTAAAAAAGGCCGTTCTAGGTCACATGCAGGAAACTACAGACCAGTAAGTTTAACGTGTATAGTATTAAAGTTTTAGAGTCTATAGTCCGAGACGAGATCGTTAATCATTTTACTGTGAATAATATGTACACTGAATGCCAACATGGTTTTAGAAAGAAACGATCATGTGTTACTCAATTACTACAGGTTATGGATGATATAACTTCCTTACTTGACAACAACAACAAAAAAAAAACGGTTGACATCATATACTTAGACTTTAGAAAAGCATTTGACACTGTTCCTCATGAAAGGCTTCTTCAGAAGCTAGACTGTAGAGGCCTATAGTGTATGTGGAAACATTTCCAACTGGATAAGAAGTCAGTTTCTTACGTGAAAGAGAACAAGTGGTAAAGGTTGGAACGCAAAATCAGACAAAATAAAGGTGCTGAGCGGTATGCCTCAAGGAAGCATCCTAGGACCTATATTACTTACGACTATTTATAAATGACTTGCCAGACTGTTAATAGCATGTGCAAAATATTCGCAGACGATACTAAAATCTATAATGAATCGAGCAATAAAGACGTGTTGCAGTATGATTTGGATCACTTGCAAGCCGTCCGACACAAGGGACTTGCATTTTAGAGTACGGAGAAATGCAAGGTCTTGCATGCTGGAAGGAACAATCCTGATCATGATTACTTGATGAAAGTTAACAGCGACATTAAAAAGGTGGTATCTTGTGAGGAGGCAAGAGACTTAGGTCAGTGTTGTTTTTGATAAAGTTCTATATTTTGACCCCCATATCATGGCATTCAGAACTGTATCAATAAGGCCAACAAAATGGTTGGAGTCAGTAGTTAAGAGAGCCTTTAATTATTGGATAAGGACATTTTTAGTAAACTGTATAAATCACTAGTCAGACCACATTTAGAATATGCAAACACTGTATGGTACCCAGGTTTAAAGAGACAATCGGTTGCACTGTTCGACATCTGCTGACTGTTGAAGTTACCAAAACACTTGTTACCTCCCTTGTGCTGTCCCCAATAGACTAATGATTGCAATTCTCTTTTGTCCGATGTTCCGCAAAATCTTCTTGACCAAATCCAGACGGAGTCATGAACTGTGCTGCACGTCTGATTTTTCGTGTACCAAAACGTGAACACATTATGCCTCTACTAGCTGATTTGCACTGACTGCCACTGAGTTTCATAAGGCAGAATTCAGTATAAAGTCTGTGTTATTTGTTTCACATCATCTCTGGTTCTGCCCCTCCTTACTTATCTGATCTTGTCCAGCTGTATACACCGTCACGCTCACTACGCTCTGCTTCAGACACTCGTGTTTTCCGCATCCCTAGATGTAATAAGGTCACTCAAGGTCATCGTGCATTTTCGTATTTTTAGTGGTCCCATTACATGGAACGATCTCCCAGCTGATGTGCGTCACTCATCATCTCTTTCCATTTTCAAATCCAAGCTTAAAACAAACCTTTTCTCTGTTGCATATACGTAAAGACCGTTTTGTCTGCCGGCTCATCATGTGTGTTGTGTGTGTGTGTGTGTGTGTGTGTGTGTGTGTGTGTGTGTGTGTGTGTGTGTGTGTGTGTGTGTGTGTGTGTGTGTGCGTGTGTGTCAGTGTGTGTGTGTGTGTGTGTGTGTGTGTGTGTGTGTGTGTGTGTGTGTGTGTGTGAGAGAGAGAGAGAGAGAGAGAGAGAGAGAGAGAGAGAGAGAGAGAGAGAGAGAGAGAGAGAGAGGTTTTTTTTAGGGGCTCCTTGTAAATCAATGTATTTTTGTTGTTGTGTGTGCTTGTTTTTTGTATTTTGCTTCATTGTGTTTCATTACTGCGATTGTAAAGCGCCTAGAGCACCTTGGTGAGTAGGCGCTATATAAATTACCTTTATTATTATTATTACTCAAAAGGGTACAGAGACGAGCAACAAAGCTGGTTAAAGAATGTAGAAATATGACTTACTTAGACAGACTCAAATGCTTTGGACTACACTCCTTACGTGGACGTAGAATACGTGGAGACATAATCCAAGTTTTTAAAATTTATAATGGCATCCTCGACGACCTAAATTGGAACGACTATTTTGCAGCACCATTTTGTGACAGAACCTGAAACTCTGAAGGGAAAATCTTTGTACGGCACTGGAACACTAACCTGCAGAAGTTTTGTTTTTCTAACAGAGTTGCCATTGTTTGGAATGAGTTACCAGTTTCATTTTTTTTAAAGCACCTAATATAAATTCTTTTAAAATCCAGCTGGACGAATTACCAAAATTTAAATGAGAGACATATTCCTACGATGAATGATTTATAGCCGGAAAATTTGCATGTATATCAGACCCATAAAGTAATTAAAGAAAGAAAGGACATTTGCAAAGGCCTCACGGCCTATTTTGTCCTCACAATACTATTACTACTACTACTACTATGAGCTCTCACCAAGTGAATTAAAAACAAATGCCGCTAAGACTTCAGGGCGTGTATACTGACGAGCAAAAATAAGGTGCAACATTTCTGATATCGTGTTTCCGATGATGCCAAAAATGTCGCATTTCTTTTGCTCGTCAGTATACTACATGCACTCAAACTTAACAACCAATACAGAATGTATGCCGCTCACGGCCGAGTCGGAGACAGCCGGTGTGGGGTACTAAAAACACACCCGTAAGCATTAAATCGCTTTGACCCTTCCCGAAAAGACGATCCGTAGTAGTCCCAAGCTCGGCATGTATCAGGTAATCAGGCAATTCATTTACGTGTCCAAGCAGCTAAATTAAAGATGAAAATGCGCCACTGATTGTGCATTACGCCGAGTGCCAACTCATGCAACTGTCACCAATTCAAAATTACCAAGAGGCTATTTGCCTCGAACGACACCCGCGTGACGCTCTGAAAGCCAGACTGAGGTTGATAGGTAGAACTCACTTACCTCTGGCCTCAGTGCTGCCTACCAGGCTATAGTAATTAGTATAATATTAAATTGAACACCCGGCCGTGGCTTCGTGCACTCAGTCGAGGCACACAGTCTTCATGACTCGAACCCCCAGATACGCGATGGTTCATAAAGATTAGTCAGCCTGCCTCTTTCAGATATGCCGCGTTTTCTCAACAAGTGTTGTTTTCCGTTCTTATCGTACGTGTAGACTCGTGCCTAAATTTGTTCCTTTTAGGCACAAAGGCCAGCAAGAGGCGTGACTCTTCATGAATTGACCCCGCCCCCCCCCCCCCCCACCTCCCCCTCCCCATAATAAAGATCTATGCCTCGTGCAAATGTGTGAGATTTCTACAAGAGTGCTGTTTTTTTGCTTTCTTTGACTGGAGTGAAAACCCATACTTTTGTTCGGACTAATATAACAGGTTTATTGGAGGCAACAAGAGGCAAATAATCTTCACTGCCACACGCATTATATCAGGCCGGGGCTTATGATGATCTATGCCACTTGCAGATTGTTGGTGTTCGCTTCATCATTTTTTTTAAAAAATTTGTATTATTATTATAACTATTGCAGTCATCATGCTGCGTGTTTTAAACTGATATCGGTGACCTCTCAGTGCCACACACGGCCCCGCCAAGCACTGACGCGGCCCTCACCGCCGTTCTATGTAAGCTTACTCCCGTTACATTTGTCTTGAGAATGGATGGATGTATCGATCGATTAATCAAACGTACCTTTTTAGAGTCCTGATTGTATATTGTCAGTCGGCATGTATCTGGTCGTTGGCTGTCTTCAGTAATGTAGCCGATGGGGAAGAGGTGGGGGTTCCGAACTCAGTCCCCGGCCAAACGGGACTTTGTTACAGCATTGTAACCCTTTAAGCCCAGGGACCCTGCAGCACTGGAGATGGATTGATCATGATAATTCAAGGGCACTGAAGGTGCCAACCTCATCTGGCACTACTGAAACGGGCCCTTGACTGAACTTTTTTTTAATCATGATCAATCCATCTCCTACAACTGGTATATAGTCGTTAGGCAACACCTCCAGAATGTGAGAAATGGGACTAGACCTTGAGGCTAAACTGAAGGTTTAAAGAATTTTAGGATCCTCATGATGGACAGACAGAGTCAGTTAAGAATATGTCGTCTCTCAACATTTCCGAAACAAAACCGCTGACCAGCCAGCACCAAAGAGCCAGATTATTATGAGCCCTTACGACCGCAAGGACTCTTTCTGACGGAGGTGGAGTTAATTTACATCCTTAGACTCAGTCCCGCGGCGGAGGGTCGACGCTGAAGTCCTCCGCAGTACTGTGATCTATGAATATTCATGAATAAAGTTCACTGGGCTCTGGTGGGCTGTAAGTTGGACCCCCGCCCCCACTCCCGGCTGTCCCCTCCCCCCCCCCCCCCCTTCTGGACGCGTTACTCCGTACCGGCCTCTCAGTCCGGCACGGATCTACCCCTGAACCTAGTGATGTCAAGGATCCCAGGTAAACCCTCAATACTGAAAGACTCCTTACTAACATGTGTCATAAGTTGTTGTGTTTTCGTTCTTTCCGACTGGTCTTTATTTTTTTAGTCTTTTGTTTTGTTAATTTCATTTCTTTCACTGCATGCTTTAGTGTCAGTGCCAGTGCTTTGTTTTGTTTACTTGTTTCCATCAGTGTTGACAGTGAAGTTGCTTGTTTGTTTTGTACTGTTTGTTTATATATGTGTTGACAGTTGAATTTTAGTAGAAGTTGACCGTCGAAGGTGATGACGGATTCAGTCACTACTACTGACTAGAAGCTTGAAATGATGTTCAGTCACAACACTGCATGGCGGCCGGATGACTATGGCTTATAGGACAGTTAAACTGCCGGCCCCAGTGTCACGTAGTGACTGACCAATCAAGCTCTAAATTGAAATGGCATCTGATAACAGTGATTTCAGTTATGCGCTTACCAAAGACCTACTGAGCTTGAACTGTTTTCAATGTATTCTAAAAATGTATTAAAACTAAACTACTAAGTTTAGTACCAAAAATCCCACTTTCGAAATCATAATCTATTTCCGGTTGTATTGACCAATCAGCAAACGGATCAGCATTTAGTGCGGAAAGTCAAAGATGGCACCTTCCTTGGTCAGCGTGGACGATTGATCTAAGTAACAGGTTTTTTTCCCCATCAAAGATTAGAGTTTAAGGTGAACAAGTTTAACTATGCAATGTGGGAATGGTATTAATCTTACCTGTTTTGTTTCAGTGCGCTAGCAGTCTGTATCTTTTGTAGACCGCTATCATTGCTCGTTCCGCACCTCAAAAACCAAAACATTGCAGTTGATCTGTGGTGAAGGATTGGTGACATCAACAAGATCAGAGTATATTTTTGTAATGGTCATAATGGTGTATTATTGCGGATGTCGAAAACTTTCCCGATAAAAGTTAATTAACGAGATTTCATTATATTGGTGGTCGATTTAGTCCTTTTTATTTTGATAGTGAAATATTATAATGTTTATATTAATAATAATAAAGTTTCTTGAATAGTAATTTACTTGGATCCATTTGTATTTCAGACAGAAACATGGGGGAGTTCAAGGTTCATCATGTCCGTTTCTTTGAGTACACACCACAGGCTATTAACTGTCTGGCGTATGAGAAAACATCACAGCGACTGGCAGTGTCAAGGTATACATGTACACAATCACCTTTCACAGTATGCAGACCGTCAACAGACCCGACACTGGTCACACTTGGACCATGTACATTTATGCTTGGGCCAATTGTGGCCAACATCAGCCTGATAGCATTTTGTTTACAGGGGTTGACTTTCATATTGGTGACGGTTCATCCATTTAGGTTTGATCAGGATGGCTCAGGGGTAGTGTCAGATTACTCATGTGCCTAGGAAGATGTCAGGCTAATCTGATGACATCCTTGAAATATCTGAGTTGCTAATCGATCCTCCACAACTGGTACACAATCATCAAAGGGTATTGGACAGATTGTGTTAAAGTCTTTTTTAGAAAACTGTGGTTGCCAATTCCCTCAAACTAGACTGCTCTCTTGTGCAAGAGGCGAGAAAGCGCAGTGGACTACGGACAAATAGAGCGCATCAATGTGGACAATCTTGCCTAATATTAATATCACTTTCACTAGTTCATTTTCCCAGCCATGCACAATTCATCACCAATGTCACGTGTGTGTGTGTGTGTGCGCGCGTGTGTGTGTGTGCGCGCATTGTGCGTGTGTGTGTGTGCGTGTTGGCTGTTAGCCTTTTTATTGTATCAGCACTTCTTCTTGAACGCCGTCATTGTATCAGCGCTTAGAGCTACTTTTAGAAAAAGCGCTTAACAAATCTCCTTTATTATTAATATTATTATTATTATCATGAATAAAATACATCTACTGTTAGTATAACGAAGTTGAATAGTTTTATTACTTTTTAGCTATTGACTCGATATGATAGACCACTTTCCGAAGCCACTCCGACTGACTTCATCACCATATGCAGGTTAAATGTCTAGAAGTACCCAACGGAGAAAGAAACACGCTTAGAAAAAACGGTACAACACAATTTATTAATATTTCGGGTAAATACCCTTTGTCAAAATAGACAAACAAACAGAGACATTAGCCGCTACTTATCTTTAGATGCAGAAGGAATGTGGCTAATGTCTCTGTTTGTTTGTCTATTTTGACAAAGGGTATTTACCCGAAATATTAATAAATTGTGTTGTACCGTTTTTTCTAAGCGTGTTTCTTTCTCCGTTGGGTACTTCTTTGCATTTCACACGCTTGGCAGTCACCTTTTTGGTCTGGATAGGTTAAATGTCTGTTGAGAGATTGTTTTCCTCCGCATTATTGCCACAAAATTTGAAGGAAAAATTGTATTGTAACAACTGTATTAACTGGAACTGAAGCAATCGTTGACAGTTCTTTGTCAATCTGAGCTTAAATTTTGTCGCATTATATTGCATGTGATTCACAGCAAGACAGTATTGGCTAAGTGTAACTGCAAACCGAGTTGCCCACATTGTCTTGCAGTGTCTAGTCTGCTCAAAGTCATGACATCTAGTGAGCATTCTCGAGAACTCGTAACCAACCTTTTAAGAGGTGAATGAGACCCTTCACTGCTGAGATAAACTGAACATGACTCGACCCCAAGAGACATAGATCGTCTTGAGACTCTGTACTTGTGGGGGCTCATGAGGACCTATGCCTCATGCTAATGCTACTTTATATCCTTTGGATAGCTGGGGCTCTTTGGTATTGCATCAACAAATACTTTAACCATTTTCATCCTCATACAGCTATTGCTTGGCATAACTTTGACTAAGATAGTTCAAGGGTGGTGCCAGAATAGCTTGACGCCTCTGGCGCCAAGCTATTCTGGCACCACCCTTGAACTGAAATGGTTGATACATCTCCTAATTTGTAATGTAGCCTTCATAGGACAATAGGCAAATTTTGAAAAACACAGCCTGTGACTGCTGGCATGAAAGCAGTGTTTTACAACTTGATGCACAGTATGTGCATGGTAACATGGCATGTGTTTGTAAGGGGCTGGGCCCACGCTACCAGAATTTGCCACTAGCAATGTGTGGTAAGCAACAATTTGCCTCCTGCCACATCGGCTTTGTGGCACACGTTTCAATGTGCGCGCAATGTGTTGTACTGACTGACCTGCCATTACCATATATGGAACAGCTCTCACGGCATGCCCGATTGAAATATTCGGAGCTGCGGGAGTCGCATATGCAAGGGAACTCTCAGACAAGGTTGATCAATTTACTCACTGGAGACGTGCCGCATACGGATACGCAGCTATTTGCAGCGTTTCCACATGCGGCGCATCTCCAATGAGTTAACAGTCTCAAAGCCGTCGCTCAGCTTCTCCGCCATTTTTTCCGGCTCGCCGGAAGATGAAGAAACGGGAAGTGGCGCAAGAACACAGCTGATTGGCTGAGAGGCGGCAACATTGCTCGAGCCTTGCCGGCTACCACAAAAAAATAGACACGGTTTGTATCGGGTCGCAATTTGTGGCGGCAATATTGTAGGCGCCCCTAATTGTGGCGGCAACATTGCCGCCACAAAATTTGCGCCCGACAATAGGTGTTTGTGGTAGCGTGTGCCCAGCTTCTAAGTACTATTTGTATCCTCCATGCAGGTCAGACGGATCAGTAGAGATCTGGAGTAAATCTGACAACTGGTTCCAGGAGAAGGTAAGTCAGCAGCTAATCTGTAACACTTTGGGTGTCGGTAGCAGTTTTAGTCATGATGATTCCTGCAGAAATCATCATGACTAAAACCTTTACTGACACGAAAAGGGCTAATACAGGTCAGGCTCAGTATATCGCGGTACCTGGGAGCCATCAAGTTGTACCACATTATTTGCCATTGCATTATCATATGACTTATTTTACATAGACGTGTGTGTAAAAAGACCCTACTTGGTCAGCAGAAGGTCCTCAGGTTAATGTCAGCTTTAGCTGGCGTCCTCATGGCAGTGCTTGGGCCAGCTAAGGTTGACATTGATAGAAGGATCTTTTGCTCACCAGGCATCCCTGTGGGTGCCAGAGACATGTGCTTATTATATCAGATAGCACTGTATACAGGAGTGTGGAATATGGAGGCTAACCTGTACTTTTTCATTGAAACAATTACAACTTACAGTGATTGAGGGATGCCAGTAAGCACTTGACAAATTGTATATCAACCATCTTCTGTAGCAGATTCTAAAATTATCAATATGATCAAGATTTTTGCAACGGCAGTAATAAAATACAGGCTTTCCGCAAAGATTTAAATTTGTCCGACATGGGGATGGACAGCATGGCAAATATTTGTCCGTGGTGCTCTATGGTCTGTCGCATAATGGGTAGACCATCGAAACCGATGATGTCGTCATTGTGCATGACTTCTATTTGTGGGTGCGGGAGTGGCTGGCCAAGCCACACCTGCGAGGGCAATGGGGGCACTGGAACATAGCTGTGGGGAGAGTCGACGCTGTCTTTCTGCAAGCTCTGGCACTGGTGATCCGTTCGCGCCGATTGTGTTCAAAGAGCGGCATGCCAGCCGGATCTGTCTTATGCTTGAGCTTCAAGTTCCTTTACCGGGAAGACGCAGTGCTTGAGGCTGTCTCTTATGCAGTCTTTGAAGCGTTTTTGTTTCCTCAAAAACATTACCGATGACATGACTTTATGGAAATGTCTACTTCTAGCTCAATTTTAGCCTACTTACCCGTTGTGTGCCCACACAACCCGGGAGGCACTCGGGGAACCCCCCCTAGAGGGGCCGAGAGTTGTCTCCCGTTTCCCGCCTTACCAGCTCCGGTCACGAGACCGGCCAGTTTTGCTACTTCGCTCGTACAGAGAAGACGTGTCTGGCCTTGCGCTCGCGCCGCTTCGACCGGTCCTTCTCTTGCCTACGCTCGTTGCCTCTTCGTGTGCTCTGCGCCTCCTAGCGCTGACCTGCCTTCTTGTGCCCTGCCTCTGCTGGCGTCGTTCTGCTGCTCTCCTCTAGGCTGTGGAGGTGTATGACTACCCTTCCCCCTGTTCCCGATTCGTCTCGGAGGTAAGGTAGTGGTAGTTTCCCACAGCCGGCCCTCGGGCCGAGAGCCGGCTACCGTTGGGCTTTCCTTTCGGCTTGGCTACTACGTGGGCGCCAGTTGTTGAGCTTACGCTTCGGCGCCTTGCACGACCTTTTTTACGAGTCTCCTCGAGGGACGTCGCCTTCCCTCCTTTGGTATTTCACTGTTACGAGAAGACGTTGCCTTGTAGACTAGGGTTTCTGTTCTCGTAGGGCCTTCGGGCACCCACACTCCGTTCGTCTACCTTAAAGGCCCTTTAGCTCTGGGAGACTGTAGCCACTATTTACGCGCCGGTGGTTACAGCGCTTGGAGTACCTTGGTGTGGGGCTAGGCTCCCTTGTCCGCCTTTGCGACCTTGTGCTCTTTGTCTGTTGCAGGAACCAAATGCTTACCTGCTCTCAATGCGGCGACTTCAAGTGGCCGACGGACGACCATGCGGTCTGCCTCCCCTGCTCGGGCAGCGCCTCGGACCATCTCTGCGATGTCTGTGCGACCTGGCCGGAGATCCGTTGGTCTGACCTCTGGAGTTTTTACCGGCGAGAGCGACCTCCGTCTGCTATCTCTCGTCCCACTCCTGTTGACGTCGCCCCTGTGGTAACGACCGCTCTTCCTCGCCTCGGCCTCTCGGAACGGATTGATCGTCGGGACCCTGCGTTGTTCGCTGACCAGAGGACTGCCACTGCTGCCACGCCCACTGACCCTTCCGGAGGGTCTGTTTGCCGGCAAAGCGCCCGCCTCACTGAGCCCGGCCTGCAGCAGTTCGCCACGAGCCGTCCCACGTTGACTGGCCTTGCTCCTCTCTCTCTCCACGATAAGCCCGCTGATCCTTCCGGAGGATCTGTACACCGGCATAGAGCCCTTCTCACTGAGTCAGGCCAGGAGAGACGTCAGCCTCAACCTACGCGACACAGTCGCGCCCCCGACCTTTCCCGTTCCTCCGTCAGTGCTAGACACTCGCGCTCGCCCGCGAGCGCCGCCGGAAGGATCGTTCCCCCCGCCGGGAGCGTCGCCGCTCCCCCCGCCTCTCCTCGTCGCGCGCTCGGTCGCGCTCGCCTTCGCACCGTTCGATGCGTTCGCCGCGTCACCGCCATCATCGACCTTCTTCCCGTGATCGGCACTCCTCTTCGGTTGTCCGCCGTACTTCACCCAGACGTCGTTCCCGCGCACCGGACAGGACCCCTCCTCGCTCCTTCCCGCGTTCGCCTCGGCGATCCCCGCCTCCGTCGTCGCTGCCGGCTCATGCCCGGGCTTCCCGTGAGGTTCGAGATGCGCCCCCGCCCAAGCTTCGACCTTCCTTGGTGCCTCACCCGCCTTCTCGCCAACCCCTGGACGAAGAAGCCCTCAGCTTGCTGCTCGAAGACTCCGTCTCAGCCCTGTTGGAGGAGGATGCTCGCTCCCTTTCGCCCTCCGACGTCGGTGATGATGTCCCCTCGACCCTTCCGTCGTCGTCCCGGGCGGAGACCCTCCTAGCCTTGGATGAAGCCGCCAGGATCATCGCGGCCACTCTGCCAGCGGACTCCTGCCCAGCCTCTCCCCCCCTGAAGAGGAAGGTCTCGGCCTTTGTGGATGCCGAGCGTCAGGTGAAGAGGTTCAAGTCGCTTCCCCAGCCGCCTGGATTTAAGGAGCTGCGAGATGTCTTCTCAGCGCACCTGCAACTTCCAGCGTCTCGAGAGCCGATGTTCTTCTCCGATCGTCGCTGGCCGGCTGGCCTGGACATCGCCTTCCGTCGGGATTGGTATGCCGGTCATTCCCAGGCTTTCTCCATCCCTCTTCCTGCGATCGACCCCCCGGCCATGTCGCAAGCTGGCGGCTCCGCCCTCCTTCGCCGTTCTTTCCCTCGTGGCCTGGATTTGACTGCGTCTCTGGTGCGGAACACCTTAGCCTGCGCTGGGTTCCTGGAGCTGCTCACTCAAGCCCTGGTTCGTCGTGTGGAAGACGCTTGGCATCCTTCTATCACGCCTCTCCTTGGGGATTTACTCGTCTTAGCGGAAGTCGCCAACCGAGCCGCCTACCACTCGTCCGTTAACGCTATGGCTGCCTCCGCCAACTGTGACCTGATGCGTCGAGACGCCCTTCTGCTTGCCTGCCGAGGGATACCACCTGACCTGCGTGCGCAGCTTCGTCGTGCTCCGCTGGGTGGCCCCCTGCTTTTCGGCGACACCTGGTCATCCGTTCGAGCCTCCAACCCCGACCGCTGGCCTGTGAGTGCTCCTCCTCCCCGCCGCTTTCCGTCCTCCCGCCAGGCTAGGGGTCGCGCCTCGCGGTCGGTTAGACCCGCTGCTGCGTCAGCCCCTGCTTCGGCCCCTGAGCAGGCCCCCGCCTTTGGCCGTCCTAGACCCTCCAGGGCCCGTGTCCCCGCCTGGCCCCGTCCCGCCCGGCGACCGGGTCGCGGGCGGGCTACCTGACTGCCCCCCAGCCTTACCCCCACCGACCACTTCGGGGTCTCCGGTCGGTGGGAGGCTAGCCTTTTTCAGCGGAAATTGGCTCATACTCTTTCCCGACGACCCCTGGATTTGCGACACCGTCTCGGCCGGCCTCCAGATCGCCTTTCGCAGCCCGCCTCCTTTGCGTCGCTCCCCCCTTTGGACCGAGATCCCAGCGATCCGTTGAAGGCCTCCGCTCTTCGGGGAGAGGTCTCCTCCCTCCTGAGGAAGCCGCCACGGAGGTGGTACGCGTCCCCTACTCCCCAGCCTTCTACAGCCGCTTGTTCGTCGTTCCGAAGCCTGGAGGGAGATGGCGACCGGTGATCGATCTCTCGGCCCTGAACAAGTACATTACGGCCCCCTCCTTCCAGACGGAGACTGCTCGAGCCCTGAGAGCCGCGGTCCAGCCTCTGAACTTCGCAGTCAGCCTGGACCTTTCAGATGCGTACCTGCATGTCCCGATGTACCAGGCCTCCAGGAAGTTCCTCCGCTTTGCGATCGACGGTGTGGTATACCAGTTTCGCGCGCTCCCGTTCGGTCTCAACCTCAGCCCCTGGGTGTTCACCCGGCTGATGGACGCCGTAGTCGCCAAGGCCCGACAGTCCTCCTCCAGTCCGACGTCGAATTACCTAGACGACCTCCTCCTACGCAACCAGTCAGAGACCTCGCTCGCGTCGGACAGGGATGCGCTGCTACGGCTTCTGGCACACTTGGGCTTCCTAGTGAACGACGGCAAGTCGGATATCTCTCCGTCCCGCCGCTTCGTGCACCTGGGCATGGAATTTGCGACCGACCTCAACACGGTGCGCCTCCCAGCCCCTCGGATCCAGAAGATTGCGGACCTAGCAGGTCAGTTAGCACGACAGGACGTGGCCCCCGCCAGAGTCTGGCTCCAGCTTTTGGGCCTGCTGAACGCCGCAGCGGACCTTATCCCCCTAGGTCGTCTCTACTCCCGGCCGATCCAGCTGCATCTCCTACTCCATTGGCGCCCGTCGTCAGGCGACTTAACGACGTTGGTTCCGGTGCCCCAGATGCTGCTGCCTCATCTTCGTCGGTGGACCGACCACTCTTGGCTAGCGTCGGGAGTTCCCCTGGCCGCCCCTCCTCCCCAGACCTCGCTTTGTGTCGACGCCAGCCTCACTGGGTGGGGCGCTCATCTCCTTCCTCGGTTCCTCTCGACTTCGGGGCCCTGGCCCGCGGACTTAGCGCACACTCACATCAACTGGCTGGAGATGCAGGCGGTGTGGCAAGCCCTGCAGTTCTGGGAGGATCTCCTCAGACACCAGGAGCTACTCGTCCTCTCGGACAACACGACTGTGGTGGCTTACATCCAGAAACAAGGTGGCACTCACTCTCCCGACCTTTGTATGCTCCTCTATCGGATGATGCGTTGGTGCGAGGACCGGGGTATTACCATTCGAGCCCGACACATCCCCGGACACCTGAATGTCTTAGCCGACTCGCTGTCTCGCCGCGGCCAGCTCCTGCACACGGAATGGACCCTTCGGCAGGACATCTTTCGGATGATCTGTGCCCGGTGGGAGACTCCCCAGGTCGACTTGTTCGCCACAAGGTGGAACCATCAGCTGCCGCTCTTCGTCTCCCCGATTCCCGATCCACTTGCCTGGGCTGTCGATGCACTCTCCATTCCCTGGGACGGCCTGGTGGCTTACGCCTTCCCCCCGACGGTTCTCGTACCCAAAGTCCTTCTCAAGCTTCGGGGATGCTCGGCGGTCCTGCTGTTAGTTGCGCCGTTCGCCTGGAACCGCTCCTGGACCACCGACCTTCTCAGCCTCGCCACGGACCCGCCCCTGCTGCTTCCCGCCCCACGCACCATGCTCAAGCAACCGCGTCAGCCGCTGTTCCACCCCTGCCCGGAGCGGCTCCTCCTTCACGCCTGGAGGTTGTGCGGCAAGCCCTCGGAGCTAGAGGCTACTCGGGTGCAGCAGTGGAGGCGATCGCTTCGGCCCGCAGACCTTCCACCATCCGAGTCTACGAGGGAAAGTGGCGAGTCCTGTGTTCCTGGTGCTCTGAGCACGGCCTGTCACCCACGGAACTGACTAATCCTCAGCTGGCGGACTTCTTCCTCTGGCTCTTTCGAGACTTAGGCCTGGCCCCCATCACCGTGAGGGGTTACCTGTCCATGATCGCTGACACTTATCGACACCTTGGACACCCAGACCCGGGCGCCTGCAAAGACTTAGCCGACCTTATGGGTCACTTCGGCATCCAGCGCCCAACACACCGCTCACTCCTTCCCCGCTGGGACCTGCCCTGGGTGCTAACGTGGTTAAATTCTGACAGATTTGAACCCTTACCTTTGGCCCGTTTCGCAGATGTGACACGAAGACGTGCTTCCTGCTGGCCCTTGCTACCGCCTCTCGGGTGAGTGAGCTACACGCACTCTCGGCACGGCCTACCTGCCTACAGTTCCGAGCGGACGGGTCTGTTCAACTCCTCACTGACCCTGCCTTCCTGGCCAAGAACAGGTCTCCTCTGACGGCACCTCAGGTTATCACCTTACGGCCGCTAAGAACCAACCCTCTGTCTCAGGAGACCAGGCAACAGGATCCCGTGCGCGCCCTTAGAGTTTATCTGCGACGATCTAAAGCCTTCCGCAGAGGGTGTTCGCGCCTCTTCCTACCTCTGAGACCCAGCAGGAATGACATAACAGCCCAGACGATCTCGTCCTGGCTCCGCTGGGTTATACGCTCCGCGTATCAAGATATCTCCCCGCAGGGAGCGAAGAGGCTGCACATTCGCGCACATGAGGTACGAGCCATGGCCACGAGCCTCGCATTTGACCGAAACTGCGCTGTCAAGGACATCGTGGCAGCCGTGGGCTGGCAGACTGAATCTGTATTCGCCCGCTTCTACCTCAGGGACCTGGCAGGCCAAAGAGAGAATCTCGCACTAGTGGGGGACATCGCCGCGGCGCAACACTCCCTCCCGGCGCCACCGGCGCCGTAGGTATGCACTTCGCTAAAATTGTCGGGAGGTTGCGACTGGGAGGGCGGCGCTGTTACCATTAAGAGTTGCGCGGCACCCTCCTCCTCATCGCAATTCTTCCATAAAGTCATGTCATCGGTAATGTTTTTGAGGAAACAAATTCATTTTTCTCTAAAAGGTATTTTTTCGAAAAATACTTACCGATGACATGACTCGGAGGACCCTCCCTCCTGCCCCGCTTGCCGCTTTCGAGCGAAGTATCACAAAAAACTGGCCGGTCTCGTGACCGGAGCTGGTAAGGCGGGAAACGGGAGACAACTCTCGGCCCCTCTAGGGGGGGGTTCCCCGAGTGCCTCCCGGGTTGTGTGGGCACACAACGGGTAAGTAGGCTAAAATTGAGCTAGAAGTAGACATTTCCATAAAGTCATGTCATCGGTAAGTATTTTTCGAAAAAATACCTTTTAGAGAAAAATGAATCTTTGGCCGTCCTTGCTTCCTGTGGCCTTTTGACAGTGCACCATACAGGAGTTGGCGTGGCATGCGAGAATCATCCATGCGTATGACATGACCTGTCCAACGAAGTTGTGTCTTTAAGATCAAGGCTTCAACACTCACTAAGCCAGCATTGTCCAGGACTTCCAGGTTTGTCACCTTGTCTTGCCATTTGATGCCCATGAGTGAGCGCAGGGATCTCATGTGGAAATGTTCAAGCTGCTTGAGGTGCTTTCTGTACAGCGTCCATGACTCACAGCCGTAGAGGAGGCTGGGGAGAACTACTGCCTTGTAGACTTTGATCTTGGTGGAAAGCTTGACATTGTTGTTATTGAACACATGAGTACGCAGGCGACCCAGGGCTTGGCTGGCTTTGCTGATGCGAGCTGCGATTTCCTTGTCAATAGTACCGTCAGAAGAGATGATGCTCCCAAGGTACCTGAACTGGTCGTCAGTCTTCAGCTCGATGCCTTCGATGTACACTTTGGGTGGGGCTTGTGCCTGGGGCCGGTTGGTGCAGGATCTCGGTCTTGCTGAGACTGATGGTGAGGCCAAACAGTCGAGAGGCTTCTGAAAACCTGTTGACGATGGTCTGGAGGTCAGACTCCGTGTGCGCCATCAGCGCACAGTCATCAGCAAACAGCGCCTCAAGGATCAGTCTCTCGATGGTCTTGGTCCTGGCGTTCAGTCGACGGAGGTGGAAGAGAGCCATCTAGTCTGTACTTCAGGTACACTCCCTTCTCAAAGTCGCGTACTGCATGGGTCAGGACACACGTGAAGAACAGGTTGAACATCATGGGGGCAAGAACACAACCTTGTTTCACACCGTTGGAAATGTCGAAGGGTGCGGATGTGTCGCCGTTTTGACTGGACAACTACCATTCCATCATGGAAGAGGCGGATGATGTTGGTGAACTTCCTGGGGCAGCCGAGCTTTGCGAGGATGACCCAAAGCGATTCTCTGTTTACGGTGTCGAATGCTTTGGTCAGATCTATGAAGACAGCGTAGAGATCCATGTGCTGCTCAATGCATTTCTCCTGGACCTGTCTCACAGAGAAGACCATGTCGACTGTGCTGCGGCCGGGTCTGAAGCTGCATTGAGCCTCTGGGAGTGCTTCCTCAGATACAGAGCTGATCAGGCGGTTGAGGATGACTCTCACAAGGATCTTGCCAGCACTGGACAAGAGTGAGATCCCTCGGTAATTGGCTTTGCTGCCCTTGTTCTTGAACAGGGAGACGATTGTAGCATCTCTAAATTCCTGTGGCATGTTCTTCTCTGCCCAGATGCATGTCAGAATGTTGAGGAAGGCATCAAGGGTCTCAGGTCCAGCTGCCTTGAAGAGCTCTGCGGGGATGCCGTCCATGCCTGCAGCCTTGCCGGATCTAGTCTGGATGATCGCTTTCTTGACCTCATCCAGGGTTGGCGGGAGGTCAAAGTCATCCAGTGTCGGCGTCTGGGGAATCATGTCCAGGGCCGCGGGATCGACAGTGGAAGGCAGGTTCAGCAGATTTGAGAAGTGTTCTCTCCAGCGCTCAGTGATGCTGCCTTTGTCCTTTAGCAAGGTGAAGCCGTCAGCGGAAAAGAGGGGTTGTGCTGGGTCTGGCAGGGCCGCAGACAGCTTTCATAGCGCTGAAAAACACCTTGAAGTTGCTGGATTCAGCGAAGTGTTCAAGTTCTTTTGCTTTGCCGTCCCACCAGGTGTCCTGCATGTTGCGGAGCTCTCTCTGGGCTTTTCTCTGGAGGTGTTTGAAGCTGTCTTTCTTGGACAAGGAGTTGATGTCATTCTGCCACTCGATGAAGGCACTGCGCTTTTGCTCCTGTAGCTTGTTTATCTCTTCATTGTTCTCATCAAACCAATCCTGGTGTACTCTCTGCTTGGGCCCAAGCACGTCTTTGGCAGACTCCGTCACCATCCCCTTGAACTGGTTCCACATTTCAGTTGGGTTGCCAGTCAACGGTTCATGGGCAGTTAGCAGGTCATCAAGGTGGGACTGGAAGTTTGCCTTGACGTCCGGGCACTTTAGCTTGGCCAGGTTGAATGAAGGTCAGGTGAGCTTCGGCCTCTTCCTGTGTGCTGGTGCAATGTGCAGGTTGAGGACAGACCGCACCAGCCGATGGTCGGTCCAGCACTCGGCTCCTCTCATGGCTCTGGTGATTCTGACATCACAAGTATCCCGCTGGCGGACAATGACATAGTCTATGAGATGCCACTGCTTGGACCTGGGATGCATCCATGTTGTCTTGTACTTACTAGCCAGCCTGAAGAGGGTGTTGGTGATGGCGAGTCCATTCTCAGCGCACGTCAGCAGCAGCAGGCCATTGCTGTTCATCTTGCCCAGCCCGTGTGGGCCCATTACTCCTTCCCAGCATTCACATTCACGCCCAACTCGAGCATTGAAGTCACCAAGCACGATGAGTTTGTCACTTGCAGGGGTGGACTTAAGGAGGGAGTTGAGGCTCTCATAGAACGCCTCCTTGTCATCATCGGCGTTGGTTAGTGTCAGAGCATAGGCACTGATGATAGTGACATGTCGGGTGTGGGAGATGGGTAAATGGAGCTTCATCAATCGTTCGCTGATGCCAGTGGGAAGAGAAGGCAGCTGTCGGAGGAGCGTAGTGCGGATGGCGAAGCCAACTCCTTGTATCCTGTCTTCATTCTCAGCTTTGCCTTTCCAGAAAAAGGTGTACCCACCCTCAGGTTCACAGATCGAGCCTTCGTCAGCAAATCTGGTTTCACTAAGAACCGCAATGTCGATTTTATATCTCGCCAGCTCCCTGGCTATGAGGGCTGTTCTTCTGTGTGGTCTCTTCGTCTGATCTCTGTCCAACAGGGTTCGTATGTTCCACGTATCGAGAGTAAGTTTCTTTTTTTGTTTTTCTTTTCGACCGCATAAAAGGGTTAAACCGCCAGCCGCGGTAAGCTGACCGGTTTATGTAGGGCAGGCAATGTTTGGAACACCTTTTCTAGTTCCCTCCCTTACTAGGGTGAGCAGTGCTGTCCTGAAGAGGGCTGCTCAGTCGCCTGGGATGCTGCCGAACTTCCCTGCTGCCCCTGGTACAGGGAAGAGCGACCACTGGTCCACAGACCGCCTACGTGCAGGTTCGGAGCTGCGACTCCCAGTAGTAACCTCTACCTGTCGTTTCACCCGTTCCCCATCGCCGCAGGACTTCTGGAGGAGGCAGAAGAAAAAAAGATGAAGTAGCAGATTTGGTAAAGGTGAAGGTCCATGCACAAAACCTGCAAGTGAAGGGGATTTTGGTGGAGAAGCTGTTGCGCTGGAGCAACCCCACCCTCTCGGCCGCAGAAGACAGAGTCCAGTGGCACGATGAGACGTTACAACTGGTAGCTTCCTTGGCTGCAGTGGAAGGCCATGTCTTCTTCTGTGCTCTGACATGCCCTATGCACTCCACAGTGCACCGCTGACCCGCCCTCTTGGCCATTGAACCCTTGATTGGGTTTCCTCCGCCCAGTCGGCCGGTGACAGACTTTGCATGCTAGGATGAGCAAGTCCTGCCTCACCAAGGGTTTGAGACCCCCGGTTTCCCCTCACTTGGTTTAGCCAGCCAGTCGAAGCTGTTGCCCATGATGTGGCCGCTGCGCATGCTGCAGCTACGTGGAGCCACACATGAGAGTTGAGTGTCAAAGTGGGGACCTAAACTGGTGGACTACTCTCTAACCTTCGAGAGGCGACTTGTTCCCCCATTATAGGTGAAACCCCCTCCTTGAATACTCCAGACACCACATACTGTCGCATACTTGAAAATGAAACGCAGCAGGATAGGTTGATTTTTTTTCTCAAGATTATTTCATCCCAGGGATGGACTGCTTAAAATTTCCTCCATCCCTGACAAAATTTGTCTGTTAAATACTGAGAGTTCCGTGAATGGAAAGCCTGATAATAGTAAGAGCAATAAAATTTAGAAAGTGCTGAATCTAACTTAACCCTTATCATTCGGAATACACCAGTGTGTGAAATAAGTTTGACTAAAATAGTTCAAGTACTGCTAGAGTAGCTTGGCACCTCTAGTCACCAAGCTATTCTGGCACTGTGAGTACTATAATGTAGCTTGCATATGGCAGTGTACAAATTTGAAGCATTTAGCCTCGGTATGATATGGATTAAAATAGTTCTGCTTTAACTGCTTATATTTCACGCAGAGATATATGTGCACACTATGAAGGTTTGTTTGTTTTTTTTTGTAGGGGGGGGGGGGGGGGGGGGGGGGGGGGCACAATATATCATTCAGAGATTACAGCACAATGTGTGACACATTTACGAGTGCTTTCTAGTAATTAGTACACATTGTGTGAACTGTGAGGATGTGGTGCTGCTGGATGTAATAATTGATGTCTGTGTGAGTATTCACATGTCGAGCACACTCTCACAATGAATGTGCGTATGACTTTTTCCATAATTTTTTTTTTGGGGTACTATATTTCCTGTCTTTGCCAACAGGTAATACCTGGAAACCAGGGAAGATCAGTGGAAACGGTGGTGTGGGCGGGGACGCGACTGTTCAGCGCAGGTCTCGACTCCAATGTTGTGGAGTACGATCTCGTCGCTTTGCAAGTCAAGGTCAGTCTCTACAAAACCAAGAGTGAACTCTGACAACGGCAAGAGGCACAGAACCTCATGATACTCTGCAAGTAGCAGGGGTTCATCAGGTTCTGTGCCTCTTGGAAGTCGGAGTCTTGCTGCCTGATTGCATCCTATAAGTGGTTCTGAAACTGATTTTTTTTTGTTTGCCTGCATCGAGAAGGATTGAATATGTTTAACCCTTTTAGCCCCAAGGTCCCATTTCTCAACTTTTGGAGGTGTTGCCTAATGATTATGTACCAGCTGCAGGAGATGGATTGACCATGATAATTCAAAGGTAGGGTAATTTGGCACTACCCTTAAATTATCATGGTCAGTCCATCTCCTGCTGTAGGGATGCGGGACTAAATGAGTTAAAATTATTATTTGGTTGTGTTATAGACTGTTAATATAAATGTCATTTGAAATTTTTAGTTGAATTGAATAAACTTTATTGTCCATTAAATGACATGCATAAAGTGGGAAATTTCCTTTGGCTCACAGAAATGTTTAAAAAAAAAAAAGACAAGTAAGACAAATAACTTAACTTAATTGCGATCATACACACACACACACACACATATCACTCTGGTATCACACTGGCTAGTATCACATTGTGCGAGAATAGTTTGTAATGGCACCATATTTATAAAAAAAAAACAACAACAGACTTAAATGTATAAAAATATCACTGCTGTCATATCATTTATACATGATTAAGCTAGAATGCCAAACTGTGCACATGTAATTGCCTTTATATTAATTAGAAATCTCCAGCCCACTCATAATATCATATATCATGCTAATGTTTAACTCGTTCTGCCCGCGACACACCACAGCAAGATAAGGCTTGACCATGATGTAGTTCAAGGGTGGTGGCAGATTAGCTTGGCGCCTATATGATAGTTCAAGGCTGGTGGCAGAATAGCCTAGGCCGTATTCCGAGTAGCCTCCCTTCCATCCCCATCCGGGCAATCGCTGACCAGATTCCCGCCAGTCTGTTTCTTAGCTAGCCTTGGACCATTGTGTACTACTTTGCTACGCTGGGCTGTGTACGGTGTGACCGGTTGCTTCACTGGATAGCTTCCGTTTGCTCTGTGCCAGCCTTCGCTACACTGTTCACTGTGCTAGCTGGGAATTATCATGAGAGGAGAGACTAGGTTTGAAGCCTGGGTGGATTGCCGTGTGCTGTGGGTTCTGGTGACTTGGACTTATGTCTGTATTCACGGTTTCGCCTTCGTCGGCGTGCAGTGTCCCCTACTACTCCGGGTGCTGAGGGCTTCGCCTCTACACCTCGGTGACGCGAGGGTACCTTGACTGAGCCGGTCTACGACATGACATGGCCAGGTAAAACCGCAGTTGCTGCTCTCGACCGGCACTCTGGGGGGAAATTAGTGCTTTTTTTCTCGTGTTCTTATTGTGCATTATGTTTTGCAGTTTGCAAGTACGCTCATGCACGCGTTGTGGGAACTTTCAGTGGCCTAGTGACCAACATGCTGTATGCTTGCCCTGTTCCGGCTGCGCCTCCACCAAGCCTTCTGACTGACCTGCGCCACCTGGAAGAAGGAACAGTGGTCTCAACTGTGGAGTTTTTATCGCCGCAACGACTGGCACCAGCTCGAGAGCAAGCCCCGGTCAATGTCCCCCCTACTTACTCGGTGGATGCAGTGAGTGATCGTTTAGAGACTGGCTCGCAGCGTGCTGATTCAACCCGCCTCCCTGCCCGAGCTGCGTCGGGGTTTGGCGCGGATACTGGACTGTGACTCTCCAGATCTTTGGGACATGACCAGCGTGGTTTACCGGCTCCTAGCCCCAGGGTCATTCGGTGCCCTGGGCCTGGCGAGGCTGTGAAAGGGGGGTTACGCTCGCCAGACGCTGTCGGGTCTAGCCCCCAGGCAGACAGGAGTCCTACACAGACTGGACTTGATTGCTCTAGATCTTCGGGTTATGACCAACGTGTTTTACCGGCTCCTAGCCCCAGGGTCATGCGGTGCCCTGGGCCTGGCGAGACTGTGAAAGGGGGGTTACGCTCGGCAGGCGCTGTCGGGTCTAGCCCCCAGGCTGACAGGGATCCTACTCGGATGCAGGGGAACTGGCACCGTTTGCGCTGAAGGGAATTCCCGCTCTGGAATAGCTCCCCGCGCCAGAGACGACCGCCGTCGCTCTTCGCCGTTGGAGGGAAGGAGAGGAACAAGCAGGCCAGCCTCGGTTCACCCTCCCCCGACACACTGCACGAAGTGTGGATCTTCTCTGCTCTCACGGCGACACTCATCGCGCCGCCAGACTGACCGTTCATCTTCTCCGTCTCGGCGCCGGGAATGGCACTTCTCCTCTTCCAGGCCTTCACGTTCCCCCTGACACCGCCGATCGCTGGATGGTCACCGATCCTCACGTCACAGTGCTGTTTCGTCGTGCAAGTCGTCGCGGGACTCGGTGCTCTCTTCGCGGCTTCGCTCAGAGGTCAGCAGGCCTGTCCCCAGAGCGACGGCAACACGACGCGACGGTTCTGGCGAGACCCACACCCACCGATGTAGGACGGAGTTCCCCGCTCGTCTCTCACCTGCGCACACGGCAGATGTTGATACGCTCAGCATGGCACCAGAAGACTCAGTTTCGGGGATGACGAGTCAGCAGCCTCCAGGAATGTTCCCTCTATGGAGGACTCGACGTCGCAGCCGCCTTCTTTGGGCCATAGATATGATACTCGGGCATGGGAATTGTCCGTCTAAAGGCAAATTTCCGCCGAAATGGTATTGCTCAGCCGCCCACCAAAAAAATTGTCCGCCGAAAAAAAAATTGGGGGTGCAAAAAGTAACTGAGCATCGGTCATTATACACTGCGAGGCATTCGTTCAAGTGATATGCCACCCGCTAGAGTTAAGCATCGCCTATTGTGGCTGTAACGCAGTCGTTACTTTACCCCGGCCCCCATTAGTTTCAGACTATTTTTATACTCTTTGAGCTTTGGATGAGTCTTCCTCCAGAGGACTGCCCGCCTTCCACCACCCTCCCCCCCCCCCCCCGGCTTAAGAGGAAAGCTTCAGCTTTCGTCGGTGCTGCGCAGCAGAACAAACGTTTCAAGTTCCTGCCACTACCGCACAATCGCCGGGTTTCTGGGACATGCGCGACGCCTTTTCCACGCATCTGCTGCATGACACCTTAGGCAACAGTGGTTTCTTCACTGATTCCAAGTGGCCTTGGACATCACTTTCAACCAGAAGTGGTACACTGGTCACTCGCAAGCCTTCGCCTGTCCGCTCCCAGTGGTGGATCGTTCAGCGCTCACCCTTACGGGTTCCTCCTGCTCCGACACCTCCCAGCTGGCGTAGACAGGACTGCTAACTTAGTGCGCAATTCCCTCATCTCGGCGGGTTTTCTGGGCCTGGTCACGCAAACGATGGTGCAACGTGTGGCAGAGGCCTGGAACCCTTCGCTGATTCCGCTCTTGGGGGACCTCTTGGCTCTGGCAGTTTCCGCCAACCGAGCAGCGTACCATACCGCGGTTAACTCCATGGCTGCTGCTTCCAATTGTGATCTGATGCGTAGGGACACTGTGCTGCATGACTGCAACCTTCCATCTCACGTGAAGTTACAGCTGCGACAAGCTCCGCTCGGCGGTTCTCTCCTTTTCGGACCTACGTGGCAGGCAGTGAAGGAAGAGAACAAGGACATTTGGCCTAGCTGCCACGCTCCCGCCCGCTTTCAGGCAGCCCGCAAGGCCGTGGGTCGTGCCCTGCGGTCCGGCAGACCCTACTCTCACCCGCTTACCGTTCGAGGATGACCCTCCCCCCCCTCCCGCCAAGGCCGCTACGGAGGTGGTGGAACGACAGGACACCCCAGCCTTTTACAGCCACCTCTTCGTGATGCCCAAGCCCGGCGGCAAGTGGCGACCCGTCATCGACCTCTCCGCCTTGAACAAGTTCATCGCCGCTCCGCCCTTCCGCTTTGAGATCGCCCGGGACCTTTGGGCCGCTGTGCAGCCGATGGTCTTTGCCGTCAGCCTCGACCTTTCGGATGTGTACCTTCACGTTCCCTCCCATGCACCCTGCCTCCAGACGGTACCTGTGCTTCGCCTTTGCCGGCGTGGTCTACCAGTTTCACGCGGATTTCCTTTGGCCTCAACCTCAGCCCCTGGGTGTTCACCCGCATCATGGACGCGGTCGTTGCCAAGGCCAGATGGACGTCTTTGAGCCCCTCGTCGAACTACCTACTCTTGAGGAACCAGTCAGAGACCGCCTTGGAGAAGGACCGAGATGCGCTTGTAGCCCTGCTCGACAGACTCGGGTTCCTGGTGAACGCGGGCAAGTCCGACCTCGCGCCGTCTCACCGATTCATTCACCTCGGGATGGAGTTTCGCTCCAATCTCAACGAAGTGAGGCTTCCGGAGCAACGTATTCAGAAGTTGGCAAACCTAGCGCGGCAGATATCTCAAGAGGAAGCGATCCCCGCCAGGATGTGGCTTCAACTGCTGGGTCTGATGAGTGCAGCAGCGGACCTGCTTCCCCTCGGGCGTCTCTACTGCCGCCCACTTCAGCTGCATCTGCTTCTTCACTGGCGGCCCTCGACAGGCGATCTCAAGTCTCCAGTGCGGGTGTTACCGATGATACGTCTTCATCTGCTTCGTTGGGCGGATCCAGATTGGCTTGCGACACGGGCCCTTCAGGCCGCTGTGCAGCCGATGGACTTTGCCGTCAGCCTCGACCTTTCGGATGCGTACCTCCACGTTCCCATGCACCCCGCCTCCAGATGGTACCTGCGCTTCGCCTTTGCCGGCATGGTCTACCAGTTTCGCGCGCTTCCCTTCGGCCTCAACCTCAGCCCCTGGGTGTTCACCCGCATCATGGACGTGGTTGTCGCCAAGGCCAGACGGACGTCTTTGAGCCCCTCGTCGAACTACCTGGACGATCTCTTCTTGAGGAACCAGTCGTAGACCGCCTTGGAGAAGGACCGAGATGCGCTTGTAGCCCTGCTCGACAGGCTTGGGTTCCTGGTGAACGTGGGCAAGTCCGACCTCGCGCTGTCTCGCCGATTCATTCACCTCGGGATGGAGTTTCGCACCGATCTCAACGAAGTGAGGCTTCTGGAGCAACGTATTCAGAAGTTGGCAACCTAGCGCGGCAGGTATCTCAAGAGGAGGCGATCCTTGCCAGGATGTGGCTTCAACTGCTGGGTCTGATGAGTGCGGCAGCGGACCTGCTTCCCCTCGGGCGTCACTACTTCCGCCCACTTCAGCTGCATCTGCTTCTTCACTGGCGGCCCTCGACAGGCGATCTCGAGTCTCCAGTGCCGGTGTTACCGATGATACGTCCTCATTTGCTTCGTTGGGCAGATCCAGACTGGCTTGCGACGGGAGTCCCCGTCTACTCGACTCCTCCCCGGGTGTCCCTGTGCGTCGATGCAAGTCTCTCCGGCTGGGACGTGCACCTGCTGCCGACGTTCTCCACAGCTTCGGGCGTCTGGCCCCCGGACCTGGTGGCCCAGCACATCAACTGGTTGGAGCTGAGAGCGGTTTAGCAGGCACTCATCGCATGGGAATCTCGTCTGCGACGCCAGGAGCTTCTCGTTCTCTCGGACAACTCCACAGTCGTCTCATACATCCAGAAGCAGGGCGTGACGTGATCCTCCCCCCTCTGCATCCTCCTTTACCAGGTGCTCCGGTGGTGTGAAGATCGAGGCATCTCTGTCTGAGCATGACACTTCCCGGGCCATCTGATTGTCCTAGCTGACTCCCTCTTACGCCGCGGACAGCTTCTCCACACCGAGTGGTCGCTGCGGCCGGACATCTTTCGGATGATCTGCACAGAATGGGAGACCCCCATGATTGACCTTTTCGCGACAAGATACAATCGATAGCTCCCCCTCTTCGTCTCCCCATTCCGGACTTGCTAGCCTGGGCAGTCAACGCTCTCTCCATTCCCTGGGACGGCCTCGTCGCCTACACTTACCCGCCTGCGGTGCTCGTCCCCAAGGTCCTGCTCAAGCTTCGAGATTGCAACACGATCCTGTTCCTCGTGGCTCCATTCTGCTGGACCAAGTTGTGGACTGCCGATCTACTCAACCTCGTCACGGGTTCCCCGCTACGGCTCCCCCACCCCTCGCATGATGCTCAAGCAACCCCGACAGGCGCTGTTCCACCCGTGCCCCGAGCGTCTCCACCTACACGCCTGGAGGTTGTCCAGCAAGCTCTCTCCACTAGAGGCTTCTCGAGTTCAGCAGTGGAACCTATCGGTACAGCTCGACGACCCTCAACCAGACGAGTCTACGAGGGAAAGTGGCGTGTACTATGTGACTAGTCTGACAGCATGCGCCTCTCTCCCACAGATCTGATGGTTCCTCAACTGGCTGATTTCTTCCTGTGGCTCTTCAACGACCAGCTTTTGGTGCCGATCACCATTAAGGGCTACCTGGCTACTTGGGCCAGCCGGATCCTGGTGCCTGTAAAGACCTCACCGACCTGATGGCCCACTTCGGTCTACACCGCTCTGCCCTTCGCTCGCTGATTCCAAGGTGGGACCTTCTCTGGGTGTTGACGTGGCTCAACACCGACCGCTTCGAACCACTCCGTTTGGCGCGGTTGGCCGATGTGACGCGCAAGACCTGCTTCCTCCTCGCCCTTGCCTCCGCTTCCAGGGTCAGCGAGCTGCACGCCCTTTCAGCACACCCCTCCTGCTTACAACTCCGAACGAATGGCTCGGTACACCTTCTGACCGACCCGGCTTTCCTAGCCAAGACCCAGTCTTCCTTGGCCTCCCCACGGGTGATCTCCATTCACCCCTTGGGGGATGCTAACTCAGCCCGAGAGACCAGACAGCAGGACCCGGTACGGGCCTTGCGTGTGTACCTGCGGCGGACCAAGCCACTTCGCAGGGGACGCACACGCCTTTTCCTCCCTCTGTCCCCAGGTAGAACTGACTTCTCGGCCCGGATGATATCCTCCTAGCTCTGATGGGTGATACAGATGGGTCGAGTATTTTGAAGAGTTACTGAACAGACCTAGCCCACCCGACCCCCCCCAGACATCCAGCCGGCAGAGACCGACCTACCCATCAGCTGTGACAGACCCAGCCGGGAAGAGATCAGAAGAGCAGTGGCATTTTTGAAGAACGGCAAAGCAGCAGGCCCAGATGGCTTCCCAGCGGAGTCTCTGAAAGCAGACCTAGAGACAACAGTGGAGATGCTGTACCCACTGTTTGGAAAGATCTGGGAAGAGGAGGTGATGCCGGCTGACTAGAAGGAGGGGTACCTAATCAAGCTTCCCAAGAAAGGCGACCTCAGCAAGTGTTCCAACTACAGAGGAATCACCTTGCTGTCAGTACCAGGAAAGGTCTTCAACAGGATCATCCTAGAGAGAATGAAGAGCTCCGTTGACCCCCAGCTGAGAGACCAGCAAGCAGGATTCAGGAAGAACCGATCATGTACAGACCAGATCGCCACTCTCCGCATCATCGTGGAACAGTCTCTGGAGTGGAGCTCCCCGCTGTACGTCAACTTTGTGGATTATGAGAAAGCATTTGACAGTGTGGACCGAGAGACTCTGTGAAAACTCCTACGACACTACGGTGTACCCACAAAGCTCGTCCGCCTGATCAAGAGCAGCTACGATGGCATGACATGTCGCGTGATCCACGAAGGGCAGTTCACCAGGGAGCTCCAGGTCAGAACTGGTGTCAGGCAGGGGTGTCTGCTGTCTCCGTTCCTCTTCCTACTGGCCATAGACTGGGTCATAAAGATGACCACAGAGCACAGACGAAGTGGAATACAGTGGACACTGTGGACACAGCTTGACGACCTCGATTTTGCAGACGACTTGGCATTACTGTCCCACACTCATCAACAAATGCAGGACAAGACCACGAGGCTTGCTGACATCTCGTCCCAAGTGGGCCTCACCATTCACAAACAGAAAACAAAGACAATGAGGCTGAACGCAACCAGGGAAGAACCAGTCTTTCTTGCTGGCACCCCGTTGGAGGAGGTGGAGTCCTTCACCTATCTTGGGAGCATTATAGACAAAAAAGGCGGCACTGATGCAGATGTCAGAGCACGAATCGGTAAAGCCAGAGCAACCTTTCTCCAGTTGAAAAAAGTGTGGAGTTCCAGAGAGCTGTCACAACACACCAAAGTCCGGATTTTCAACTCCAGTGTAAAAACAGTTCTCCTATATGGAGCAGAGACTTGGAGATTGACAAAAACCACAGTCAACAGAGTACAGACCTTCATGAACAGTTGCCTTAGAAGAATTTTGAAAATCCACTGGCCAGAGAAGATCAGCAACGTCAGACTCTGGGAGAGAACAGAGCAGATAACAGCAGAGAATGAAATTGGGCGAAGAAGATGGGGATGGATCGGTCACAGTTTGAGAAAGCCAGCTTCCAGTATCACTAGGCAGGCATTGTCATGGAACCCCCAGGGAAAGAGGAAAAGAGGTAGGCCGAGAAACTCCTGGCGTCGAGACCTCCAAGCAGACATCAAGAGACTGGGAACCACCTGGAGTAAAATCGAAGGAGAAGCACAGTACAGGAGTTGCTGAAGGTCTCTCGTCGACGGCCGATACCCGAGTAGGGGTGACAGGCGTAAGTAAGTAAGTCTGATGGGTGATACGCTCCGTCTACCAGGACCTCGCCCCTGATGCAGCCAAACGTATGAACATCAGAGCACACGAGGTCAGAGCCATGGCCGCAAGCTTTGCATTCGACCACAACTGCGCCGTCAAAGACATTGTGGCGGCCGTGGGCTGGCAAGCTGAGTCTACCTTCACCCGATTCTACCTGAGGGACCTCTCCAACCAGCGCGAGAACCTGTCGCTGGTGGGAGATATTGCAGCTGCGTAACACTCCCTCCCGGCTCCTCGGGGGCCGTAGGTAAACTTAGCTAAAATTGTCGGGAGGTTGCTCCAAGGAGGGCGGGTCTCGTTGACAGTTTTAAGGGGTTATTGTGGTCCTGCGCGGCACCCACCCCCTATTCGCAGTTCTCCCTAAAAGTAATGTCATCGGTAATGTATTTTGAGGAAACATGAATTTTTCTCTAAAATGTATTTTTTCGAAAAATACCAGTGACATTACTCGAAGGACCCTCCCACCTGCCCTGCTTGCCGCTAGTCAGCTAAGTAAACAGACAGGCAGGAATCCGGTGAGCGATTGCCCGGATGGGGTTGGAAGGGAGGCTACTCGGGATATGGCCTAGGATAGGGCTCCCCCTTGTTGCCTCCCCTGCCTTATAGGTACACAACCAAATTTGGCTAAAATTGTGCTAGCTAAGACACGTCCCTAAAGTAATGTTATCGGTAAGTATTTTTCGAAAAAATACATTTAGAGAAAAATTCATTTTTCTTCACATTTTCGGGACATATGTTTTATCACCATGTACTCAAAAAGGTTATATTTAAATTCTTTGATTGCTAAGAAAATGGGAACACAATCCAACTGCAGGAGATGTTGACCCTCATAAGCCCCCGCTATTGCGGGGGTTCATGCAGATCTGTGTGTTTTCCTGACACCACTTTGAAGCCATCTTCCTTGGATGGCTTGAGCTCTTTGGCAGTGAATTAACACTGATTGCAAAAACACAAATTACATCCTCTGGCAATGCAGGGGTCATGACTGTGTGATTTGTGTCCAACTGTGCTTGTTCCTTTCAGTTGCCATTGAAGTGTTTTTGTTGTTTTTTTTTAAATTTGTAAATTGCAATTGTTTGGTACAGGTGGGCGGGTCTCATGGTTTGGCAAAGAAGTAACAAGATAAAAATGACATCACATCTAACCACTCTAACCTTATTGTTAAACGTCGATTTGGTGCGAAGCACCATGTGTGCATATGTATGAATGTGTTGTGTCCGTATGTATGTAAACACAATAATCTCCGATATCACTGTACGCACAAACTTCGAACTTGGCAAAATACTTTATTAAGTGGGTGCCTAAGAGAGTCTCCGAGCATATTGTAATTGGATGTCTCATTTTAGACATAAAAGACCGTTTATAGAAAGTCAGTTGACGCAGATTAGAGTCCGCAATTTTGATTATATGCACTTGAAGTTTTGGATATGGCTAATTTGTCGAAAGACATTGGATGAGTTCGTTAGCCAGCTTTGTACCTCTTCAACTTTTTCGAAAATAAAAGTTCAATGCAGAAAAAATGTCAAAAGTAAGACTCCTTGATTTCACCAGAAGAATCAAACAGTGACGGTGATGTAAGAGCACCAAAAGCTTCAGTGTTTTATACACTGTTCCTAATTGACGCAAATCACCAGCACTTGTGTTTTACATGTGTATGACTATGAGCTGGCGCAATGGTCTCCTTCATTTATTTTTGTATGATATTTGCGAGCGTATTGTGGAAAAGGTGGAATGTACATTCAAGCTCATACAGAAGAGGCTTTGTGGGCGTGGGCCATTCCACCTTATTCTTCAAAAAGGCTGTGGCTACGCCAGCCCACAGAACGTATAACCGGTAGGAAGCGCCGTGTGTCTGTGTTTGTGTGTGCCATTCTTCCATTTGTGTTTGTGTGTGCCATTGCCGTGCGGATCAGGTGGGGGGAGGGGGGAGGGTGGGGTGGGGGATGAAAGGGAGATACTGAATGAGTTTGTAATCCAGTGTTGTACCTCTTCAACGTTTTCAATAATAATTAATTCATTTTTGCAAGTTTTGGAGCCACTATTTACTCCCATCAAACAGTCATGCTGGAAGAGGCTGTGTGAAACAAAATAGTCAGCTCTGGAAGAGTGTGCCTTTCGGATGAGCGACGTGAAACATCAAATTTGTCCCAGTGTACACGGCGTTGTCAGACCAGCGATGCCATGATGTAAAGCTTATAGTGACATCATTTTGGTGCTCGTGCTATTCTTCTTCTTCAGAATTCCTGTCGCTACTCCAGCCCACAGAACGTACTACTGGCAGGAAGCACTTTGTGTCCGTCTTTATTTGTGTGCTCCGGCGTGTGTGTTGATCAGAGGTTGGCTTAGAGAGGAGGGAAATGGATCAGAAGGATAAGCTTAAAAATATGAACAACTCTGAATGTTTCTAAAAGAAACACGCATGTGAGTTCCAAACAATACGGTAGACTTTGGGATGAAATCCTCATCTTGTTGTTTTTCAGCGGCGAGCAGCTTCCAATGCTGGGCCAATATGGTGCCTGACCAAAAATGAAGCTGAAAGCCAGTTGGCAGTAAGTGCAGTTTTGATGGCATATCAGTCAATGTTATTTGTATATTAATTGACCCGTTTGATTCTGATACACTATTGCTTGAAGTAAATTTGACTATGATAGTTCAAGGGTGGTGCCAGAATAGCTTGGCGCCTGAGGCGCCAACCTATTCTGGAACCACCTTTGAGCTAAAATGGTTGATCTACCTCCTGATAAAATTAATATGTAATGTAGCCCTCATAGGACAATAGCAGATTTTAAAAAACTGAGCCTCAGGATGTAATGGGTTAAAATCAGGTCACATGTGGGAAGACTGAAGGAGGACAGTCATCAATATTCTGCAATTAGTGCAAGTCAAGGCTGCAGTCTAAAAATTTTCTGCACTGTCCTCGCAGCGATAGCTCAAAGGCAGTTCAGGATACATGTATATGCTTACGCTGCATCATTCACTCACAGAATACAATTCATTGATAAACTGCAGTAATTTATGGAAAGAACAATCTGTTTCTGGTTTATAGGATCAGGTTGAATGAGGTTCAGTGAGTGACCTACATTGCAGGTCTTTTCTTTGATCTGATTGTTATTTAGAAATCACTCTTTTTTCTTTGGGGAGCTGGGTGGCACAGCTGGTAGAGCGCTCGACTCTCGTCCGAAAGGTTGTGCTTTTAAATCCAGCTGGGGTTAAAAAATTCAGACCCTATTTAGTGCATGGTCTTTGAAATCACCTTTGTGGTGGACAAAAGACGTTAAGTCCTAAACGTTTAGTTTTTTTTTCCTTTTGCTTCTTTATTGTACAGTCCAAACTGTATGCTGAAACTACAGTAAACTCTGGAGAGAGAAAAAAATCGTCAAAGGACATAATTGTTCTTGTTGTTTCTTTTGGTCTAACTGTGTTGCATGCTATGTAATTTACATAGAAAGAGTGCTGTCGGGACCTCTGAAGAAGTGTTGTTGTATCCGATTTTAGTCTATCCGATTTTAGTCTATCCGATTTTGTTATAAGCGAAGTGGACTGTTCATGTAACAGAATATTGTGATGCATGTATTGGAGGAATGGATGTGTTGAGTTTATTTGCCCATCTGCCTTCGCTTGTTGGACACTTCAGTTAATGCTTTTAGCCCCAAGGTCCCATTTCTCAAATTTTGGAGGTCTTGCCTAATGACTATGTACCAGTTGTAGGAGATGGCTTGATCATGATAATTCAAGGGTAGTGCCAGATGAGCTTGGTGCCTGATGGCACCAAGCTCATCTGGCACTACCCTAGAATTATCATGATCGATCCATCTTGAGTTGCAGGGTCCCAGGGCTAAAAGGGTTAAAAACAGAATGTGCTCTAGGGCAGTCTTTGATTGCTATACTTTGCCAATACAACAGTGTTGTCTTGCCTCGGCTAATACTTTTCTACCCTTCTCTAAACCCTTTTCATCCTGATACACCTAATGCTTGAAATAAATTTGACTATGACTGTTCACGGGGTGGTGCCAGAATAGCTTGACGCCCAAGGCGCCAAGCTATTCTGGCACCAATCTTGAATGAAAACGGTTGATCTATCTCCTAATCTGTCATGTAGACTTCACAGGACAATAAGCAATTTTCAGGCATGAGAATTGTCCTCGGATCCGCAGCTTTCCGTGGAAAATATTTTCACATTCCTAAAATAATATGCTCAGATTGCACAGATTTTCATCGCTTATTTTTTTTTCAGGGGGCATGCCCCCGGACCCCCTAGTTTCAGCTGATTTTTGCTTTGGCATTTCCCATGCCTCAATTTCTTTTGTTAAAAGTCAGCCTCAGGATATAATGGGTTAACAATCCATTTGATTAGGCACACGTAACAGAGGTTTTCTGCTCCCCATTGCGTGCACTGGCAGCACTCTCCAACACACAAGGGAGAAGAAGAGCAGAGAAGTCTTTCTTTTACAACATTCAGACTTCAAAAGTTATGTTAGCCCTTTTGGCCAGCACTATGGTAATAGATAGTAAACAAAACTTTATGAAAGAGATATTGCAAACTACTGACCCTATCTTCACTGGAGCAGGTCCCTTTAACCCATTACATCCTTATACGCTGTCGCATGAGATAAATCTGACCACAATGATTCAGGGGTGGTGCCAGGACAGCTTGGCGCGCCCAGGGGGCGCCAAGCTGTCCTGGCACCACCCTTGAACTATCATGGTCAGTCTATCACCGGAACTGAAATGTAGCCTTCATAGAACAGCTCACTAGTCTGGAAAAATCAGCCGCAGGATGTAGTGGGTTAAAGATGTTTTCTGCATGCAGGCTGGCACAGAGGATGGCTGTGTGGTGGTGTTCAGTGTTGCTGATGATGACTTGCAGTATCTGAGGTCTTTCGACAAGCAGGAAGGTGAGCCTTCAACAGTGCAAGTGTAACGCTCTCATGCGGAGTTCCACAGGGGTCCGTCCTGGGCCCGGTCCTTTTCACACTCTACACCTCTCCTCTGTCCAACATCATCCAGTCTCACCGCATACACCACCACCTCTACGCTGACGACTCACAACTGCAAGACAAAGACAAACTCGACAACACTCAGTCACTACTGACTCGCACGGCTGACTGCTACAAAGACGTGAAAAACTGGATGACAGCAAACAAGCTGAAACTGAACGATGACAAAACGGAAGCCATGCTGGTAGGCACTCGCCAAAAACTCTCCCAGCTCCCTCCCTCTCTCCACCTTCAACTCGATAGCACCCCCATCTCCCTCTCTGACTCGGCCAAGAACCTCGGCGTCATCCTCGATTCCTCTCTGTCCATGACCAACTTCGTCTCCGCCACGACCCAGGCATGCTATTTCCACCTTCGCCGCATCAGTCAGATCAGAAAATACCTCACTACCGAAGCTGCCACCAAACTTGCTGTCTCTCTCATCTTATCTCGCATCGACTATTGCAACTCTCTCCTTTCCGGTCTCCCTCAATCCACCATCTTCACTCTCCAACGCGTCCAGAACAATGCTGCCCGCCTCGTCCTCAGAAAGAAAAAATCCGACCACATCACACCCCTGCTCAAACTCCTTCACTGGCTCCCCATCCCCCAACGCATCCAATACAAAGTTCTATCTCTCTGCTACAAATCCCTGAACAACTGCGCTCCTGCCTATCTCTCCAACTTACTTCACCCCTACACACCTTCCCGCTCCCTCCGCTCTGCCTCCGACCCTCTCCGCCTCCACATCCCTCGCACCAAACTTAACACTTTCGGTCCCCGCTCCTTCTCCGTCTACGGTCCATCCATCTGGAACACTCTCCCACTCTCTCTCCATCAGAAACACTCTCTCTCCTCCTTCCAGTCCGCCCTCAAAACTCACCTCTTTCAACAGTTTTAGCACTATATCACCGCACTCCCCACCCCAAGCTGACCGTCGTAATGTATTTCACTGTTTGTGGTACGTGAGTCATTGTCTAAAGCGTGCGCATGCGTGCGCGAGTTGTGAGTGTGCGCTTAGAGTTATAATTATTATAAGATAAGCGCATTATAAATACCGTAATTATTTATTATTATTATTACTACTGCCAGTTTCCATTGGGGCACAATCGCAGAATATGTTACAAGTGTAGCTTAGTCTCGGCGAATCATGAGATCGGATGCAAGGCAATCAGGTCCCTGGCTTGCAGGTCATTTTCCAGGGAACAAAAGGTGCTTAAACACTCTGCGTGTCTGTGGCAGTTTTTGTCATGATGATTCCTGTAGGAATCATAGCAACAAAAACCGCTACTACACTCAAAGGGTTGACATCAGCCTTTAGTCCGTCTGTGCACAGCTACAGATACATAGATATGATAAATATTGTCTGAATTTATATAGCCACCAGGTGTCACAGCATACTGAGGCTGATTATAAGGCTATTTATTTTCTCAAAATCATTACCGATGACATTACTACTAGGAACCTTCACTTAACTCATCAATTTTAGCCCAAAAACTCATCACAAGGGAGGCAATCACTGGGGTGCCGTTACCAGGATACCCTGAGTGGCCTCCCATATTACCGTATCCGGTTACCTCACCCTTTCCCGCCAATGTCTTCGCTTAGCTCAGTTAGACCGGTCGTGTGCACTTCGTGTTCCGACCTTGGACTGTGTGGACTCTACGTGTTTTGCTTGGGATTCTTCGTCCTATGAGAGGAAGTAAAAAGAAAAGAAAGAAGGATATTATTCTGTGGTTGTGTGGTTTTCTTGTTCAAGCGACATGGACAGGTAAAGCTTCGGTTACTGTCTCAGCTGGCGTTGTGACCGGGCGGCGGCATTTTTCTGAATTATATGTATGCGACTGTTCGGGAACTCGGACCCTCTTTGGAGGCTCCGAGCACTCGCTAGGCCTTTGTCTGTTTTATGTTACAGTACTCAGATGAGGACCTGCACCCTATGTGGCGAATTCCAGTGGCCTAGTGACGTACACGATGTCTGCCTATCCTGCTCAGGCTGTTACTCCAGTCGACCTTGCGCTCTATGCACTACGTGGAAGGAAGAGCGTTGGTCGCAACTATGTTTTTTTCCGGAGAGAGAGACCGGCACGCAAGGGAACGTCCGCAGCCTAGGATATAAGGCAGAGAAATGCCATGTCAGACATCGTGTGCTTGTCGGTGCAAAATAGGGTCCTGCTGCCCCCACCAGTGCCTCGTGCAGAGCTGCCTCGTCCTTCGTGGACCCTTGAGCCTAATAGCAGCCGACGGGATTCGCCATCCCGCACAGCACCAAGAGCTCCGTTGCGCCTTTCGAGGGCAAAAGAAAAAGGGAATGGGCCAGGCAGGGGTTCGCCACCATATGTTACACAAGTAAGGCCTTTGAGAGCTCGGTCCACCCACAGGGAATACGTTGGGTCTCATGGACGCCCTCCTGGCAATCGGAGAACCCAGGCAGCAGAAGCGGCGGACCCCCCCTCTGGGTTGAGAGCGCCCTCCTGCCGTTGGCTGGACCAGCGCCTGGACAGGGCCACACCTGCGGGACCTCTCTCGGAGGGGGATCAGATATCAAGACGCCGACACGATAAGCCACAGAGCAAGACTTCGGGGTCCCGAGATAGAGAATGGAGCCACAGGCACTGACAGCCTCCTTCGGGAGTGTACGAGTGTGGTCAGTACGATGAGCCGTCGTTTTGAGAGGCCTAGTAGACGGCGCACCCCCGAAGCACAGCCTTACCAAAGTGGTCGACCTCGGGCAGCTGGACAGGAGTATAGACAGGCAGACACATCAACTGGCTGGAGATAGTGTGGCTAGCTCTCATCATTTGGGAAGATCGACTCACGCAAAACGAGGTGCTGGTGCTCTCCGACAACTCGACAGTCGTAGCCTACATTCAGAACCAAGGGGGAATGCGAGTGCCCTCCCTCTGCATCCTCGCGTACCAAGTCTTCCTGTGGTGCAGGGACCGGGGCATTACCCTATGGGCGCGACACATTCCGGGACACCTCAATGTTCTAGCGGACTCTCTCTCTCGTCAGGGCCAGATGTTACACACGGAGTGGTTGCTTCGGCCAGTTATCCTCCAGCTACTCTGCGCGCGTTAGGAGACGTCGATGATCGATCTATTCGCTACGAGATGGAACAACAAACTTCCTCTGTTTGTCTCCCCCGTTCCGGATCCGCTAGCCTGGGCCGTAGACGCGCTCTCCATCCCGTGGGAAGGACTCCTGCCTGGCTTACGCGTTTCCTCTCACAGTGCTGATACCAAAGATCATTCAGAAACTCAGGGACAGCATACGATACTGATACTAGTCGCCCCATTCAGCTGGTCCAAGAACTGGACCTCCGATCTCTTGGCCCTCGCGACGGACCCTCCTCTGGTGCTTCCCACTCCGAGTACGATGCTCAAGCAACCGAGGCAGCAGCTGTTCCACCCGTGCCCGGAGCGACTGATGTTACACGCTTGGAGATTGTCCGGCAAGCCCTCTCAGCTAGATGCTTTTCGGGTGCTATAGTGGAAGCGATCTCTGCAGCCAGAAGGGTCTCAACTCGTAATGTCTACGAAGGGAAGAGGCGCATTCTCCAGTCCTGGTGCGCCGCGGAGTGATTTTCCCCCACGGATCTAACCAACCCCCACTTGGCCGAGTTCTTCCTGTGGCTTTCTTCAGGCAGAAGTTAGCTCCCATCACCATCCGGGGTTACCTGGCGATGGTGGCAGACACTTACCGACACCTGGGATGGTCACATCCAGGGGCGTGCAAAGATTTGGCAGACCTGATGTCCCACTTTGATCTGCAATGCCCGGCCTCACGCTCTTTGGTCCCTCGCTGGGACCTGTCCTGGGTGCTCACCTGGTTCAACTCCAAGAGATTCGAGCCTCTACCTTTGGCACGATTAGGAGACCTTACCAGAAAGACCTGTTTCCTACTTGCACTTGCCACAGCCTCGCGAGTTAGCGAGATCCATGCCTTTTCGGTACGTCCCTCCTGTCTCCAACTCAGGACCGATGGATCGGTTCAGCTGCTGACAGGCCCTGCCTTCTTGGCTAAGAACCGCATTCCTATGTCAGCACCACAAGTCGTAACAGTCCGTCCTCTCAGGGCGACGGATCAGCCATGGGACTCTCGCCTTCAGGACCCTGTCGGGGCCCTTAAAGTGTACCTGCGCAGAACCAAGCCACTAAGACAAGGGCTCTCACGCCTTTTCCTGCCCTTGGCTATGGGTAGACGAGACATTTCGGCACAAACTATCTCGTCCTGGCTATGCAGGGTAATTTGGTCGGCGTATAAGGAGCTCGCCCCAGAGCAAGCCAAAATGATGCGCATCCGGGCTCATGAAGTCCGAGCAGTGGCAGCGAGCATCGCCTTTGACCGAAACTGTGCAGTGAGGGATATTGTGGCAGCCATGGGTTGGTGGGCCAAGTCTACCTTCGCCTGCTTCTACCTACGAGACCTATCCAGCCAGCGCACCAATCTTGGCCTTGTGGGGGACATCTCGGCGGCGCAGCACTCCCTCTCGGCGCCTCAGGCACCATAGGTACGCCTAGCTAAAATTGTCGGGAGTGGGCGCGTAGGGAGGGGCCTCGATAGTGGGCAGGGTTTCAAGATAGTGGCACCCACCTCCTATTCGCGATTCTTCCTAGTAGTAATGTCGTTGGTAATGATTTTGAGAAAATAAATAAATTTTTCTCTCAAATGTATTTTTTCGAAAAATACTTACCGATGACATTACTCCCTCTTACCCTGCTTGCCACAGTGGAGCTGAGGCTCAGTCACTGGCGGGAAAGGGTGAGTGCGCCACCGGTTACGGTAATACGGGAGGCCACTCGGGGTGTCCTGGTAACGGCATCCCAGTGATTGCATCCTCTGTGATGAGGGACAGTGAGTTTTGGGGCTAAAATTGATGAGTTAAGCGAAGGTTCCTAGTAGTAATATCATCGGTAAGTATTTTTCAAAAAAATACATTTTAGAGAAAAATTCATTTTTAACCCATTTAAGCCCACATTACCTGCGACCATTTGCCAGTTGCAGGAGATGGATCAACCATGATAATTCAAGCATAGTGGTAGATTAGCTTGGCGCCTAATGTGCCAAGCTAATCTGGCACTACCCTTGAATTATCATGGTCTATCCATCTCCTGCTGTAGGGTTAAACCAGTATGCTTGTGTGATGCATTCAAAATGTTTGGTTGATAAAACAAATACATATCAGCCTGTTACCTCGTAGTCATATAAAGTCAAACGTGTTATTTGTGATCATGTTATTGTCATGCTGTAGAGAATTTACATGCAGACTTGTGAATAGCACCACTTGTAAGCAAGAGGTCTTTGAGCTGGTGTCAGCCTTTGCAGGCCCGCACACAGTTGTGTGCAGGTCAGCTAAGGCTGACATCGGCCCGCGGATGTTTTTAAATAGCATTTGCTCATCAGGCCTCCTGTTGGGAGCCAGAGATACTCGCATGATACATCAGATACCGTGATGTCCAGGAGTGCACATTATGGAGGCTGTCCTGCGGCTGCTTTGACAGTCCTTCATTTGCAAGTTTCCTTTTTAACCTAATCTAACTGCAAGTGACATAGATCCTCATGAGCCCCCGCAGGTGTGGGGGCTCATGATGATCTATGCGTCTTGCTGGAACCACTTTGTCTCAGTGTTCCTTGAACGGCTGGGGCAGCTTGGCATTAAACGAACAAAGATTTCAGAAGCACAGTCTGCATAAACTGGCAGTGATGGGGTTAACCCATTTAACCCCAACACCCTACAGCAGGAGATGCCACGACCATGATAATTCAAGGGTAGTGCCAGATTAGCTTGGCGCCGTCAGGCACCAAGCTAATATGGCACTATTCTTGAATATCATGAGCAATCCACCTCCTGCAACAGGTACACAGTCGTTAGATGACACCTCCAACATTTGTGACAGGTACACAGTCGTTAGATGACACCTCCAACATTTGGGAAATGTGGCTATGCTGCGGGGTTAAATGGGCTAAACACAGATTACTGGTGCAGTGTCTTTGTAATAACCCATTGAGCAAAAGGTCCTTGGGCCAGTATCGGCCGCAGTGGGCTTGCGCACAGCTGTGCGCAGGCCCACTATGGCCGATGCCAGCCCACGGATCTTTTGCACAGGTCCACTGCTGCCGACATCGGCCCCAGGGCTTTTGCTTACTGGGATGTGTTCACGCAGGGCGCATCCTGTGCCTTGCATGGCACGCGGGTGAGGCGCTGGTGGTGACAGGCGGGGTAGACAACATCCGAATCTGGAGCGCTCACTCCGGCCACGCATTGCAACGTCTGACCCTGGGCAGGCAGGATCGCGGCAAGGACACTATAGTGTGGTGCTTGGCTTTGACAAGGTAGTTATTTATTTGTTATTATTATAATTATTATTATTATGAACTTGTGGTCAGTGCTCACAAAATTTCATGTCGTAAACTACTGCTTGGGCAGGCAGGATCACGGCAAGGACACTATAGTATGGTGCTTGGCTTTGACCAGGTAATAATTGTATTTGTTATTAGTATTAACTCTTCATGGCCAGAGATCACAAAATTTCACGTATGAAACGACTGCAAGCTGACTGACGTTGGTGTGAAGAACAGTTTAAATGGAAGAAAAATAGTCATAAAGAACATAGAACTAACAAGAGACATAAATCCTCATGATCTCCCGTGACTGTGTGGACTCTTGAAGGTTTATGTCGCTTGCCGCTGTGTAGTGTTTGCCTTGCCCAAGCAGTTAAAGGATTAATTGTGATGCTGCCTGATGCATCCAGATATGCACAAAAGCGCATGTGTGAACACTCGCCAGCACAAAGCTTGCACAGATGTTCATAGCTGTGTACACTTCTTTGTTCTGTCTCTCTGTGTGCCATAATCAGCCTGTCTCACACTATAGCTGCGTTGAGTTTGTGGAAGGTTTTAGCTCTTTCGAGACGTGCTGCATCCGGATTCACGGCTTTATGCCGCGAATCCGGATGCGGCACGTCTCGAAAGAGTTGAGCTATTTTATTTCCTTACGCACAGCGAGTAAAAGAAAAAAATGTACACAAATTGCTTACCTTAACATAAGGGTAGATTTTTGGTATTTTTGTGTTTGGGCCTCTGTTGCGTGCTCGCTTTTATTAACTTTTTCACTCCCAAGAAGAAGCGATGACAGTCCAACTGCAAGAGGCATTGCATCCTCATGAGCCCCTTCAATTTGGATGAAGATTTACAAATCTCGCTGCTGTCATTTTGTATCTATCTTCCTTTCACAGCTGGGGTTCTTTGGTGTTGAATTAACCCTTTTCATCCTGATACTCTTGCTTGAAATAAAATTGACTATTATAGTTCAAGGGCGGTGCCAGAATAGCTTGGCGCCTTAGGTGCCAAGCTATTCTGACACCACCCTGATCTAAAATGGTTGATCTATCTTGTAATCTGTAATGTAGCCTCATAGAACAATAAGAGTTTTTTTTTTTTTATTAAATGAGCCTGAGGATGTAATGGGTTAACAGAGATATCAGAAACACAATCTGCATCTACTGGCAGCAGAGGGGTTAAACGTATCCAAAATCGCCCAGTAGGATGAAATGATTGCATGCGTGGCTCTTTTTTTTACCCATTTAGCCCCACCTTACAGCTGGAGGTGGATCGACCATGCTAATTCAAGGGTAGTGCCAGATGAGCTTGACGGCTGAAGGCGCCAAGCTCATCTGGCACTACCCTTGAATTAGCATGGTCGACCCATCTCCTGCAACCGGTACGTAGTTGCCTCCAAAATTTGGGGAATGCGCCTTTGCGGTAAAATGGGTTAGTTACCACAATTTGTTGGTCTTTGGCCTGTGTGGAACCTGTGAAAAGACCTCTGAAAAGTGTCTGCCGTTTGTGTTTCAGTGATCTAACCATCATCAGTGGTGACTCCAGGGGCAAAACCTCCTTCTGGAATGGAAAACAAGGCACTCTTATCAAGGTATTTGTATAGTTTAGTTTTTTTAGTTTTTTTTTTTTTTTTTGGGGGGGGGGTGGGGGGGAGGGGTGTCATAAGTTTGAAATTTACCCATTTACTGCCTGCAGATACAAATTAGGTCTTTACAGTGTGTCTTTAACCCTTTGGGTGTTTGGTAGGAGTTTTAGTCGCATTGATTCCTGTGGGAATTGTGACTCAATCCCCTACAAACACCTAGAGTGTTAAATCCCTTTGTAAGTTCAACACCAAATAAACCCATCCAACCGTGAAATTCAGTACATGTGTTATCATCAGTTGGGGCAGCAAGAAGTGCAGAATCTTGTGAGTCCCTGCAAATCCTCATGAACCCCCGCCTCTTGCAGTTGAGTGGTGTTGACATTCCTCCGTCGGTAAATTGCTGAAAGGGTGAATCTAACTCTTTTCATCTTGATATGCTATTGCTTGAAATGAAGTTGATTATGATAGTTCAAGGGTGGTGCCAGAATAGCTTGGTGTTTGAGGCGCCAAGCTATTCTGGCACCACCCTTGAACTAAAATGGTTGATTTGTCTCATAATCTGTAATATAGCCTTCAGGACAGAAGAAAATTTGTTAAAAAATCAGCCTCCACGCCGTAAAGAGTTAATAGGTTTGTAAACATGGGTTTTGTGTCAGTACTGTCGGTTAGAAACACCATACCTTTGCTTTGCAGTTCACTACATCATTTGTGTACATGGATAAATAATGGCATTCATTTATTTTCATACAGAATGATTTTGATAACTGGTCTCACATTTATCGTATCCCTTCTCTTTCAAGTTTTTTTATATTTATTTTTTTAAGTATCAGTATAAATTTACCTTGACTGCATTATAATTTTAAGCATCATTTTGATTTTATTTCAGAGTGTTCAGAGTCACAAGGCAGACGTGCTGACAGTCAGCGTTGATGATGTAAGTTTTCCTGATTTTTATCTCTTACTTTTATTGACCGTTTCAGTGCCAACGGACGCAGACTGTGTTTCTGCAGTTTTTGTTAATTCAAGACTGAAATACCCTAGATGTCCCAGGAACATGGATTCAAAGTGGTGTCAGCAAGAGGCATAGATCCTCATGAGCCCCCGCAACTGTGGGGGCTTGTGAGGATCTATACCTCTTGCAGTTGGGTGTTGTTCAACTTTTTGTGGCTTTGAACAGGTTAAAGCAAATAAAGGGTTAGTTGCCAATATGTCATTTCTAAATCTTCTTTGTGTGGCTGACAATAATGCTGGGTAAAAAATTCTAACTTAACTCTTTTAGTCCCGGGACCCTTCAGCAAGATTCATCATGATAATTCAAGGGTAGTCCCAGATGAGCTTGGCGCAACACAGATTCAAAGTGGTGTCAGCAAGAGGCATAGGTCTTCATGAGGCCCCGCGCCGAAGCCCGCCACCCTACAAGAGAAACTGTACGGGCCTGTGGAGGCGCTACAGAAGACCACAGATTTCATTTTGAGAGCCAAACTCCAAGTGTGACGGCGTTCGAGAAGAAGAAGAAGATGAGGCCCCGCAACTGGAATGGGGAGGGGGGCTTTCGAGGATCTATGCCTCTAGCATTTGGGTGTTTTTTAAAAAAACAAATTCTCATCAGTGGGGAGGTGAACCCCTTTCTGCATGCATCCCTCTGTACCATTTTCAGTACTAGTTGATGCACATGAGAGTTTAGTTCACTGACTATTTCCGCCAGACTCCCTGCCCATGTGCGATGTGCTATTAACCCCTTCACTACGGGGACACAGCAGACAATGCCCAACTGCAAGAAGCATAGATCCTCGTGAGCCCCCCCCCCCCCCCCCCCCCCCCCCCCCGCAGTTGCAGGGGCTCATGAGGATCTATGCCTCTTGCTGACACCAGTTTGAATCCGCGTTCATTGGGGCGACTGGTGTTGGATTAACGAAGATTGCAGAAACACAATCCGCACCAACGGTCAATTAATTTGTTTGTTTGATGCCGCAGAGTGAAACAAGCGTGTTCAGCAGTGGAGTGGACCCAGCGGTGGTCAAATTCTCCTACATGCCTCCCTTGGCTAACAGCGGGTATCGGACATGGGTGCGCTCCACGGTTTTGTCATATCACACTCACGATGTACGTGCAAGTGTTGTGACACAGGATGCTGTCGTCACTGGAGGTAAGGGTTTGCCATATATGCTTTGTACATTAATTCGTGGATTTTTGGTTGTTGGGGGGGGGGGGAGGGGGGGGGGAGGATGGGGGTCTACAGATTGTCGACAGTTTTCACAGTGATAATTTTGAGGAAGATCGGGTGGGTTTGCCAACAATCACTGCTTGTCACATTGTAGAAGGATCCTTCGGTGCCAACGCTTTCGTTGAATATGTTGTATACTGAAGCTTGCCAGCGCTTTATTTTAACCCATTTAGCACCAACGCCCTACAGCAGGAGATGGATCGACCATGATAATTCAAGGGTAGTGCCAGATTAGCTTGGCGCCTTTAGGTGTCAAGCTAATCTGGCACTACCCTTGAATTATTATGGTTGATATGGTTGATCCATCTCATGGTTGATCCATCTCCTGCAACTGGTATATAGTCATTAGGTAACAATTCTAAAATGTGGCTGTGGGGTTAAATGGGTTAAAAGAGCTCAAGATCTTTCCATTTGCAGTTTTATGTTGTCTCTATTTTGAGGTGGGAGGTGGGGGGTGGGGGGGCGCGTCATAGAAAAGTGTGTGTGAATGAATAATCCTTGGTCTTTTTCATGCCATTAGGATGCTAAAAATACCAATATCTTTCAGAGGGAAATAGCTCCCTTAGCTTAACCACTTCACTGCCAGTGGAATCAAAATGGTGTCTTTGAAAGCATAGTAAATTTAACATCGCATAATCCCATTGATCCAAGAAATGTGGATATCAAATAGGGTCAACAAGAGACGAGGAAACTCATGAGGTTCTCTGCCTCTTGCGGTTGGGTGGTGGTCGCATTTTTTTCCAGCAGTGAAGAGGTTAAATTTGATCGCACGCTGCACACAGATTTTTATAGCTGCTTTCACAACACACACTTGTACTGTGGAAGTCATTCTAATGGGTATTCTGCTTGTATGTAGATTTTGTACGCCTAAATTGAAATATTGATGAATTCTGTTGTAACTGGCTTTTCTAAGCGTGTTTCTTTCTTTGATGAGTTCTTCTGTATAATCAGGTGCCTTTGTTTTTTTCTGGCTTTCTGTGTAAATTAGGCATTGGAACCTCGCTGATCTGCAGTGAAGTCAGTAGCGGCAAGAAGAGCAAGTTTGTGAGACTGTCTGCAATACCTTCTGTAAGTACAGGTATCTGAGGTGTGCTGTACGAGAGGTTGCCATAACTCTGATTATTAACTCTTTTAGACCCAAGGTCCCATTTCTCAAATTTTGGAGGTGTTGCCTAACGACTATGTTCTAAAATGAAACTGAAATGAAACTTTATTTGTTTTTTCAAAATACATTACCGATGGCATTACTATATGGAATACACTCAATTGCCTGTAGATTTCAGCCCAAAGTTGTGTCCCCTACACAACTGGGGAGGAGACACCGGGGATCCAAGTATAGGCGCCCGGGTGTCCTCCCCTACCAACCTATCCCACCATGCGTGTGGAGAACTCACCTCAGTTTCATTCTTAGCTCGACCGGGGACGGTCGGGCTTTTGCCTTGCTACGGTTTTTTGACCATTTCTTCTGTGGTTTCTACTACTGGGCTTTTTGCCTTGTTTTTGACTTCTCCTTGGACTCAGTGTACTTCGTTAGTGTGTTCTACACTTCGACGTTTTTACTGTGTGTGGACTTGGCGCCGACCGGTTCCGACCGGTTTGACTTTCAGTGAACTTCGTCCTTGGCTGCAGCCTTGGGGTTTCAGCTTGTGACTTTCTCACGTGGCTTTTGCCTCGCGGTGTGAGTTCGGCGCTTGAGTGTGTTCCTTCCTGTGAACAGTGTACAATGAACGCTATGGCAGCTTCTGTTGAAGTTTGCCCCCCTGTGCGAGGATTTCTGGGGCCCTCGTTCGCCCTCGTCGCCTGCCGGCCGTGCTCTACTGCTCTTCCGACAGGATGTGTGATGTGTGTGCTGACGGGAGTGAGGACCGGCGGTCTCAGGTGGGGATCCTCCAGACGTGTCCTTCTTCCTGGTCTCAACGTTCTCCCCGGACTGCTCCGCAGGATGGCGTCGCTACGTCGGCTTCTCGGGCCCCGCTTCACTACGGCTTCCGGGCCTGCCAGCCCGCAGGTAAGTCCCCTTCTTTTACCTTAGCCGCGCAGAAACTCCCTCCCCTCTCTGAGTCTTCTGAGCAGGGCAGGCGAGTATCAGGGTCGTGCTTCCCACATGGGTGGACATATATATTTACTCAGGTGCGGATTCGTGCGCACCATTTGTCCCCTCCCCACTTCGCTTTTCCTGAGCGGGCTTGGCGTGACACCTTTCTGTCCACACACCCCCCCCCCCCCCCCCCCCCCCCGCCCCGAACTTTCCAGGCGGGCCCGGTGTGACTCAGACTTTTACTCACAGGTGCGGATTCGTGCGCACCTTTTGTCCCCTCCCCGCTTCGCTTTTTCCTGAGCGGGCTTGGCGTGACACCTTTCGGTCCACCCCCCCGCCCCGAACTTTCCAGGCGGGCCCGGTGTGACTCAGACTTTTACTCACAGGTGCGGATTCGTGCGCACCAGTTGTGCCCTCCCCGCTTCGCTTTTCCTGAGCAGGCTTGGCGTGACACCTTCAGCTGTCCCCTCCCCCCCCCCCCCCCCCCCCCCCCCGCCCCGAAGTTTCCAGGCGGGCCCGGTATGACTTAGACTTTTATTAACAGGTGCGGTTTCGTTCGCCCCTTCTGTCCCCTCCCCGCTTCGCTTTCTGCTGAGCGGGCTTGGCGTGACTTCAGACTGTCCCCTTCCCGCTTCGCTCTTCGCTGAGCGGGCTTGGAGTGACTTTTAGACTGTCCCCTCCCTGCTTCGCTTTTGCTGAGCAGGCTTGGCGTGTTTTTAGACTGTTCCCTCCCCACTTTGCTTTTTGCTGAGCGGGCTTGGCGTGACTACTGACTGTCCCCTCCCCGCTTCGCTCTTCGCTGAGCGGGCTTGGCGGGACTTTTTAGACTGTCCCCTCCCTGCTTCGCTTTTGCTGAGCAGGCTTGGCGTGATTATAGACTGTCTCCTCCCTGCTTCGCTTTTGCTGAGCGGGCTTGTCGTGACTACAGAATGTCCCCTCCCCGCTTAGCTCTTCGCTGAGCGGGCTTGGCTTGACGTTAAGACTGTCCCCTCCCTGCGTCGCTTTGGCTGAGCAGGCTTGGCGTCATTATAGACTGTCCCCTCCCCGCTTCGCTTTTTTGCTGAGCAGGCTTGGCGTGACTACAGACTGTCCCCTCCCCGCTTCGCTCTTCGCTGAGCGGGCTTGGCGTCACTTTAAGACTGTCCCCTCCCTGCTTTGCTTTTGCTGAGCAGGCTTGGCGTGATTATAGACTGTCCCCTCCCCGCTTCGCTCTTCGCTGAGCGGGCTTGGCGTGACTTTAAGACTGTCCCCTCCCCGCTTCGCTCTTCGCTGAGCGGGCTTGGCGTGACTTTAAGACTGTCCCCTCCCTGCTTCACTTTTGCTGAGCAGGCTTGGCGTGATTATAGACTGTCCCCTCCCCGCTTCGCGTTTTGCTGAGCGGGCTTGGTGTGACTTTAAGACTGTCCCCTCCCTGCTTCGCTTTTGCTGAGCAGGCTTGGTGTGATTATAGACTGTCTCCTCCCCACTTCGCTTTTGCTGAGCGGGCTTGGTGTGACTACAGACTGTCCCCTCCCCCGCTGCGCTCTTCGCTGAGCGGGCTTGGAGTGATTTTGACTGTCCCCTCCCCGCCTCGCTTTCGCTGAGCAGGCTTGGCGTGACTTTGACTGTCCCCTCCCCGCTTCGCCTTCGCTGAGCGGGTTTGGCGTAACTTTAGACTGTACCCTCCCCTCTTCGCCTTTCGCTGAGCGGTCTAGGCGCTGATCGGTCTTGGCGTGACTTTAGTCTGTCCCCTCACCGCTTCGCTTCGCTGAGCGGTCTTGGCGTGACTTTGGACTGTTCCCTCCCCGCCTTGCCTTGCTGAGCGGTCTTGGGCGACTACGGTGGGTTCCCCCCCCCCCCCTCCCCCTCCCCTCCCCCCCCCCCCCCCCCCCCCCCCCCGAGCGGGCCCGGCAGGACCCGGACTCTTGTCCCTAGACCGGTTCCGCTAGGGGAGCGGTCTTCGGCATCCGCGTTCGGATCTCAGTTTTCTGCTGTCCGTCCGTCTTTTGCGGTCCCTCCGCCGTATGACGAGCCGCCTGCGGGCTTCGCGGGCGGGTTGCGTCTTCCTCTCGCGCGGCGTTTCGGTGCTCTGGGAGCCGCTTGCCCCTCCTTGCACCTCGAGGGATGGACTGCCTCGCTTCTTCGAACCGGATATTCTCAGCCGTCTTCCTACGGATTCGGCTGTCGTCTTCTTCTTTCGAGACTCGACGACTGGTTCTTCCCCCAGCTGTTAGCGGTCACGTCGGTCTCCTCTTCGGACGACGTCGGCTTTTCGCTCAGCTTGCCGACTTCTCGCTTGGGTTTTGGCGTAGTTCCTCCCCCTCTTCTTCGGTCCTCCTTCATTTTTGGAGAGACAGGCTTCCGCGGGGATCTACGCGCAGAGGCTGGCCTAGCGTCGCTAGTCCCTCCGTCAGCCAGCCGGCTTCCGGCACTTCACCGGTGCGTTCTTCGCCCTGTTACGACACGCCTTCGTCGGCTTGTGCCCTCTGGCGTCGCCTGGGCTAGTTGTGGACTTGCGTAGGCCCTGGTTCTTACCTTTGCCTCGCGGTGCTGTTCCATCTTCACCGACCAGTTGTGACGGGCGTCTCTGCTTCCTGCGCCGTTCGCAGCCCTTGGCCGGATGGGTTTCGGTTTCGTCGCCATCTTGGTGGGACGGCGCCTGGCTACGCTTTTTGTTACGTTCCTTCTTGCCTTTTCCTTGCATTCTGGCAAGGTTATCTCGGTCTCGGCTTATGTCCGGCGCTCTTGGGACGGGGTATGGCGTCTTGTGTCAGCATACGCCGTGTTCGTCTCGTGCGGTTCCACTGTTCTGGTGTACCTGCGGGGGCGCTTGCGCTTGGTCCCTTGGTTCGCTATGTTGCAGCTGACAAGTCCAGCTCGGATCTAGGTCCAACTCTGGTAGACCATCAGACCCGACTAGTGGTTTTTCACCTGGTGAGACTACAGTCTACGCCGCAGCTTAGGCCGTGAGCCCGTCCTCCTGCACCGACAGCTAACACAGGCCCGTCTAGTGCACCCTTCCGGCTGCTGCTTCTAGAGCCAAGCTTCAGATACAGACTCTCCTTTCAAGTACAAGTCTAACACGCTGGTAATCCCCTCAGTCCCGGTTTGGGGATCTACCAGGCGTTGGCACAGTCGGCGCTGCGACTTCGGTCGCGCGTCCGTTCTTACTCCGGCAGCGAAACTCAGACCCGGCTAGCGCGCTGGCTGGCTTCCTGCGACTTGGCGACACAGGATAATCTACAGTTATGCTGACGGTTAGTGGTTCTTGCAGGCGACAGAACAGTCAACGCCGCGACTTCGGTCACGGGCCCGTTCTCCTGCTCTGGCTGCTACCACAGTCCTCCTTTGGACGCTGTCCGGTTCCGCCGACTTCGGCGACTCGGATTCTTACAGGAAACAGTGGGCAGCTCCCACACGCGACTAGTGGACTCTACCCGGTTCCGCTGATTGCTTCGGCTCGCTTTGGACGCGGGAACAGGTTTCAGCACCTTAGCTGGTGGGCCCTACGTTGCTGCTTCCAAGAAGGTGGGGCCTTGCCCTCTTTGCCCTACGCAGGAGGTCAGCGCTCCATTTAGGACCTTCCCGAGTGGTTTCTGCCCTGGGACGGTGGGTCGGCGAGAGTTAGCTACGAGAGCGAGCTTCTTCGCCGGTTGTAGGTACAGACCCGAGAGGACGGCTCTGACCACGCTCCTAGGGCTAGATCGCAGCACTTCAGTCAGGATTTCCGGGACCGCGCTCAGTGGAGCGCGCTGACCGGACGCTGTAGTCGACGCGCAGCTTGTCTTCGGTACTATGAGTCCCGTCTTCTTTCAGGGCGGATCTGCGCTGCCGCCTCCAAACAAGTCCGCGGCAGTATGCTTATGGGGACTTCCTTGACCAGGCTGGAGACAGTTACCCTCGTAAGGACGACACTTCGATACCTGTCGGCTGCCTCTCTCCTTTTCGGGGAGTCAGGCGAACCCGACTTTGAGCGAGCTCGACCCGCCTTCTTCTGTGGACTTAGGCGCGGCTAGGGCTACGCCACTCTCTACCGGCCCTCCCAGGCGTACGGTTACAGCCTAGAGTCCTGCCCGTTACCCTGGGCCGGTTGGGTTATGGGGCCTTTGGCCTCTGGCTAGGCACTGAGAGAACCACGGGCTCTGCCTCTCGCCCGGGCTGCAGACGCGCTGCTCTTCTTGGGATGGTCTGTTCCCTGTGGCCTACCCCCCTTTTCGGTGTGGTGCCGAAGATTCGGCAGTATCTTCTTCCTGCTCCACGGTTCTCTTCCTGGTGGCCCCCCTGCTTGGGATTCTCGGAGGGGGCGGGACGGCTATGGCAGCAGCCCACGGACTGTTACCAGTGTTGTGTGCGACGGCTAGGGGAGATTCTACCAGTCGGGGCGCGCCTCTCGGCGGTTCCGCCCCACGATCTCACTATCCCTACGGGCGGAGTTCCCCTTAGGGCTCTTCGACGACCAAGGTTAAGCTCCTTTTTCCGTCAAGAGTTACCGCTCCGTAATCGTACTCACTTCCCTCAGCCGGGGCCTTTAGGATCCGGCCCTGGCGAGTTTTGGGTCCTTGGGACCTTGAATTTAGATGTCCTCTCTCCGGTTCTCTCTTACCTCGGTGGGACCTCGTCTGGACCCGGACGTGGCTATTTACAGACTGCTTCGAACCCCTGCCTTGGCACGGTTCTCCGTCCTTGCCCGGAAACATGTTCATCCTGGCGCTCACCGCGGCTCCCGCGGGTGCGAGCCGCATGCTCTCTCGGTCCGCCCCGCAGGTTGGCAGTCCGAGCCTTCACTCGTCGCAACTTCTCATCGACCCGGCCTTCAGATCTTGAGCCGGCCTCTCTCGGCTGCACCCCAGTGGCTGACCTTACCCCCGTCCAGGGGACGACCAACCCACGGGGCGCGTCGTCAGGACTTCGTCCAGGCACTGCAGTTCCTGCACTGCCATCGGCCACACCATCTTGCCTGCCCGCCTCTTCCTACCCTTCGTCAGGCAGGCCGAGTAGCTCGACCCAGACAGTTCGCCGTGGCTTCGGTGGGTGACTCGTTGGCCTACCCAACCTCTCCCTTTCGGGATAGAAGGTTACAGTTCCGGGCGCATGACGTACGAGCAATAGCCCCTGAGCGGCTTCGACCGCTTTCTGCTCGGTTATGACTTTGGGACGGGTGGTAGGCAGGTGTGCTGTTCCACTTGCTCCCTCTTCTACCTCCGCGACCTATCTGGCCAGCGTGACTCCCTGGTCTTGATGGGCGGCCTCTCCGCGGCCCAGCACTCCCTCCGCGCGCCACAGCGCCATAGACACTTCTTAGCTGAAATCATCGGGAGTGCTCCTTGCGGGCTAGCGGAGGGCTCTACGTTAGGGGTTGGGTGTCGGCACCCTCCTCCTCTTTGGTATTCTTCCATATAGTAATGCCATCGGTAATGTATTTTGAAAAAACAAATGAATTTTTTTTCTAAAATGTATTTTGAAAAAAAATACTTACCGATGGCATTACTCGGATGGCCCTCCCGCCTGCCCCGCTTGCCTCCTTGGCTAAGCGTGAAACTGAGGTGAGTTCTCCACACGCATGGCGGGATAGGTTGGTAGGGGAGGACACCCGGGCGCCTATACTTGGATCCCCGCTGTCTCCTCCCCAGTTGTGTAGGGGACACAACTTTGGGCTGAAATCTACAGGCAATTGAGTGTATTCCATATATTAATGCCATCGGTAAGTATTTTTTAAAAAAAATACATTTTAGAAAAAAAATTCATTTTTCAAGGATATAAGAATATCATTTTCATTCTTGTCCTTGCTACAAACTAAGGGGGGGGGGGGGAATCCACACACACACATGAACACGCACGCGCATGCACGCACGCACACACACACATACACGCATACACACACACCTACCCAACTACACGCTCTCATACCATCAATAAAGGATTTCCATAAATGAATAGCAGAGCGCTAAGAGTTAAAAGCGCACGGCATGCGTGACGCAAACAACGGATAAAACGTAGGAGATGGATTGATCATGATAATTCAAGGGTAGTGCCAGATGAGCTTGGCGCCTTCAAGGCGCCAAGCTCATCTGGCACTACCCTTGAAGTATCATGATCAATCCATCTCCTGCTGCAGGGTCCCAGGGACCATTTAGCTGCCACTGGTTGGAGAAATACTGCTTCTAAGTTACTTCAGCACCAGAAAACCTCATGAGGATCTATACCTCTTGCATTTGGGCTCAGCTAGTTGTGTTCCAGCAGCAAAGGGGTTAATTGTTGGCTAATTCACCAGCGAGGGTGATGCATGGACCTTGATAGTTCAAATTTAAGGGTTGCACCTGACTAGCTTGGCACCACTTGGGCGCTTAGCTAATCAGGCGTTACCAATGAACTACTTGTAGCATGGTCCATTGTTTTCTCAAAACACATTACCGATGGTATTACTTTATGGAAATAGTTCTTAGCTAGTCTAATTTTAGCCCAAAATTCGTTGTGTACGATTATGGTCGTTATGGCAGGAGAGGGGCGCCATAGACTGGGCGGAAGCCCGGTTAGCCTCCCTTCCTGTTCAACCACGCATGCGCTCCGCGCTTCCCACTTCAGTCAGTTTCTTTGCTAGTTACTGAGCGGTTGTGTACGTCGTGAGCTCTACGCTTCGTAGTTCTCTTGAGCCCGTTAACCGGTCGTCGGACTGTTGTTTGCCTTCGCCTTGTGGCTTAGGCTTGGACGCTTTCGTGTGGGACTGCCTCTGCAGTTTGTGTTGTGACTTTAGGGCTAGCCTTCAGCGGTGCCGGTGAACTGTTTTCACGTGTTTTGTGGCTGCTCGGACTTGTAGCTTCGCCCTTGTGTGCCCGCTTCTGGCCTGCGCTTGCTTGCGCCGGTTCTGGCTTGGGGCTGTGTGATTGAGAACTGTGACTGGTGTGTTCGCTCGTCGTTACGACCCTTGGCTTTACGCAGGACGAGCCCTGGAGTGTTGGTGCGTGGCTGGCATCTTCCTGGCGTCTTCCGTCGACCCTGCCGTTCCTGTGTGGACTGGTGTCTCGACCAGCGACAGTTCGAGCCGCCTCTACGCCTGGTCTTCTACCCCCCTCGTGGCTGGTTGGTCTTGACCGGGTGGTTGGTCTCTCTTCTTCGAATGGCGAGGTATAGATTCGGTTTGAGCCTACGCCAGGCGCTCAGGGGTGTGGGTAGAGCGCCGGGCCTCGGCATAAGCCATTTTTCGAAATTCGCTCAAACGCGGTTCGTTTGCGTGCCCATGGGGGCACGCTCGCTCGATTGTCTTTGTACCCTTTGTGTTGCAGTTGGCAAGTCCGCACCTGCACGTGATGTGGGCAGCTCCAGTGGCCAAGTGAGGAATTTTCTTGCCTAACCTGTTCCGGATGTGCCTCATCTAACCCGTGCCCGGTCTGCACCCCATGGCCGGAAGAGTAGTGGACACAACTACAGAGCTTCTATGGCCGAGAACGACCGACCCCAGCACGGAGTTCCGATCCATCCCCGGTACGCGCCACAGACCCGCCGAGTGGCCCTTACCATGTGGTAGCGCCGCCGGCTCAGCGGCCTCGGCTGCGAGCTAGAGCGCTAAAACCGGCATCCACCACAGTCCCGTCGAGTGGTCGCTGTGCGGTTCCGGATCGGCGAGGCCCGCCAGCTAAGCCTCTAGTGAAACACCGGTATCCACCACAGTCTCGTCGAGTGGTCGCTATGCGGTGGTGACTTCCTAGCAGTCACAAGTAGACAAACAGGCCTGGAAGAGACACCGAAGGCTGCAGCCAACCAGGTCAGTGATCGGCACTCTCCACTACATGGACCTTTTATGCCCCCCTCCTCGTCCGCCACTGTTGAACAACTCGGCGCCCCGATCTAAGACTGGCGACACGGCACCTAGATCGGACAGACTTACTCGGCGTTCGCGCTCCCGCTCCTGGACACGCAGCCTGAGATGCGGCCCAGTTTCGCCCCGAGACTGCCCGCCCTGTGTTCACCGTGAGCGCTTTCCCTCCTTTCGTCGTTGGTCGCGCTCCAGGGACAAGTCGACGCGCCAGAGAGTTCTTCCGCCACTTAGCTTCTAGCCGACCCCCACAGGCGTGGTCTAGGTACGACTCGGCCACAGTTCAGCATCGCGACGGTGTCGACGGTCGGTGGTTCTCGTTGCCGCTACCGTGCCGGACAGCGCAGCGCTTCCACGCCACGACCGCGTGCAGCGACACCGCAGACCTTGATGTGAGTCTTCTCGTCGCGGAGCTCTTCGAAGGGGATTGTTCTTCCGTGCGGCTCCCTCGACTCCACCCTTCTGTGGAAAGCTCGTCGCCTAGGGCTGCGGCCATCTCCCGGGACGACAAGGCGGTGAATCTCGCTTCTCGTCAGGTAAGTTGATGCTGCCCCCTGCACTGTGCCGGCAGAGGACGACGCCCTCAGCCTGTACCCTGCGGAGTCGGTTCGTCACTCCTTCGAGAGACCAGCCCTGACCTGCCCGTCCTCGTGCCTGACGTTGAGGAGCTACAGTCGTCTTCCTTGGGATGCTCTTGGAGACTCTTCGAGCACTGGATGCAGCGGCGCGCGTCGTGCTGACTGCCTCCCCGCGGATCCCGACCCCGCTCGAGAGGAAGGCTTCTGCTTGTCGGTGCTGATCGTCAGGGCAAGCGGTCCTAGTCGCTCCCCCCAGCCGCCGGGCTTCAAGGACCTTGTGGTGCCCTCTCTCTCTTCTCTCGCAGGTTCGCTGCGGTTCCGCCGGTTTCTTCTCGGACTCAAGAAAAAGGAGAAAGAAGAAGCAGGTGACCGGCAGGTGGGTTTCTCCTTCGGCATCATGGTACGCGAGACGCTCGCAGTTTTTTTCTTCTGCCCCCTGCCTCAGTGACCCCCCTGGCGGTGTCTTCACAGGTGCTACCTTACGTCAGTCTCTTCTTCCCGGCGTGGAACAGACAGCTACACTCTTAGGAACGCCCTGGCTGCAGCGGGTTTCCTTGTTCCGGAGCCACTAGCCTTCGTTCGTCGGATAGAAGCCTGGCACCCTTCCTTGTCTTCTCGGCTCTGGGACCTGCTAGCGCTGGCGGTATCTGGGAACCGCGTGGCCTACCACACCTTCATCAATGCGTTGGCAGCAGCGGTCCACGGTGTCTTGTGGCGACGCGATGCGGCTCTTCGCCTCTAACCCATCCCAGCGGATGTCAAGACGCAACTTCGCCAAGTTCCCCTCGGAGGAGAGCTCCTGTTCGATCCCGCCTGGCTCGATGTTAGGAAGCGATTAGGACTCCGGGCCCAGCTGCGCTGTCTCAGCTCCCTTCGGGCCCTCTGCAAGCTCCGGGTCGCTCCCTGTGTGCTTCCAGTCCCAGCCCTCGCCCCCTACCAGAGGTGGACGTCTTCTCCCCCCCAGACCTCCAGCCTTCCCCCGCACCCACCCTTCTTCACGCTCCACCCCTGCGCCCCCCGCTCGGTCCTGGCCCAGGTCTGCCCGGCTTTCCGGGCGGGGTGGGGCCCAGTGACTACCTCCCTCGTCCCCGCCGGCCTCTTCGTCTACTGTCGGCGGGAGGCTAGCGCTCCACAGCTACGGGTGGCGAGCGCTTCTACCGGACGACCCGTGGATTCTAGCAACGATCACCGATGGACTCCTGATTTCCTTCAGTCTCCTTCCCCCCCTTTCCCCCCCCCCCCCCCCCCCCCCCCCTTCCTGCGCCGCTCTCCTTGTGGACGTTGGTGCCGTCAGACCAGCCCTGAGACGAGTAGTAGTCGGCCACGGAGGTGGTGATGCGACACGACTCCCCTGTGTTCTACAGCCGGCTCGTCGTGGCTCCCGATCCTGGCGGCAGGTGGCGCCCAGTCTTAGACCTCTCGATGGACTTGGCTGTCAGCCTGGACCTCGGATGCGTGCCTTCACGTTTCCATACACCCAGCCTCCAGGCGTTCCTATGATTCGCCTTCCGGAGAGTGGTCTACCAGTTGCGCGCTCTTCCCTTCAGCCTCGACCTCAGCCCTTGGGTGTTTCTCGGACTTGGATGCTGCGGTAGCCAGAGCCCGTCGTACGTCCACGAGTCTCTCCTTGGACTACTTAGACGTCCTGCTCTTGAGGAACCAGTCCGAGTCTGCCCTGATGGAGGACCGGGATGCCCTTCTCCGCCTTCTCGAAGTTCGGGGCTCCTTGGCCAACTTCGGCAAGTCCGACTTCGTGCCAGCGCGCCACTTCGTGCACCCGGGTATGGAGTTCCGCACCGACCTCAACTTCGGCCGGCTCCCGGAGAAACGCTTCCAGAAGTTGGCGAACTTAGCGCTGCAGGTTTTCAGATGACGACGCTTCCGGCCAGGCAGTGGCTGCAGCTTCTGGGACTGAGGAACGCAGCGGTGGATCTAGTTCCCTTGGGACGTCTCTACGCCCGGCCCCCCCTGCAACTGCGCCTCCTACGGCTCTGGCGTCCGTCGACGGCCGACCTCGACGCTCCGGTCCTGGTCACAGCCTTGACCCGTCCTCACCTACTGCACTGGGCGGATCCTACCTGGCTTGCGACATGAGTGCCATGGTTCTCGCCGCCCCCACCCTCTCCCTGTGCGTCGACACGAGCCTCCGGTTGGGGAGCTCACCTCCTGCCGTCATTCGAGACTTCCTCCGGCCTGCAGCCTTGTGAGTCGCCGCCCCGACACATCAACCGGTGGGAACTGAAGACGGTCTGGCAAGCCCTCCTTGTGTGGGAACTTCGCCTCCGACTTAGGAGCCTCTAGTACGGTCAGACAACTCCACGGTCGTCGCCTACTTCCAGAATCAAGGCAGGACCCGTTCTCCCTCCCTCTGCATCCTCCTCTACCAGGTGCTTTGCTGGTGCGAGGACCGGGATACCTCTCTTCGTGTGCTTCACTTCCTGCGTCATCTGAATGTCTGAGCCGACTTCCTCTACCGACGCGGTCAGCTACTGCTTACCGAGTGGTCACTGCGTCCAGACATCTTTCGGATGATCGGCGCAGCCTGGGAGACACCCATGGTCGACCACATCGCCATGAGATGGAATCGGAAGCTCCCTCTTTCATCTCTCCAATTCCAGTTCCCCTGGCCTGGGCAGTGGACGCTCTCTCCATCCCCTGGGACGGCCTGGTCGCCTTTGCCTACCCGCCGACGGGGCTAGTCCCCAAGGTTCTGCTCAAGCTCAGAGGGCACAACACGATATTGTTCCTGGTGGCGCCTTTTGGCTGGACCAGGTCGTGGACCACCGACCTCCTGATCCTCGCTACGGCCACCCCGCTGACGCTTACCACCCCAGCACGAGGCTCAAGCAACCACGTGGTGCGGTTACCACCCGTGTCCTGAGCGCCTCCTCCTTCTTGCCTCGAGGTCTTCCGGCTAGCCCTCCCCACTAGAGGCTTCTTGCGTGCGGCAGTGGATGTGATCGCTTCAGCTCGCAGAACCTCGACCAGACGAGTTACGAAGGCAAGTGGAGGGTCCTCTGCTCCTGGTGCAATGACAGACGCCTCTCCCCCACCGTATTGACAGTTCCTCAGCTGGCGGAGTTCTTCCTCTGGCTGCTCTCCGACCAGCACCTAGCGCCCATCACCTTTGAGGCTACTTGGCCATGATCGCGGACACGTACAGACATCTGGGACGGCCCAACCTCGGTGCCTGCAAAGATCTTGCCGACCTGATGGACCAGTTCGGTCTACAACGTCCCACTCTATGTTCCTTGGTACCTAGATGGGACCTGCCTTACGTGCTTACTTGGCTCAACGCGCTTGCTTCGAGCCCATCCAGTCGGCAACACTACCAGATGTGATGCAGAAGACTTGCTTCCTCTTGGCCCTTGCCTCTGCTTCCAGGGTCAGCGAGCTGCACGCCCTTTCGGCACGCCCCGACTGTCTGCAGTTCAGATCGGACGGTTCAGTTCAGCTGCTGCCCGACCCGGCCTTCCTAGCCAAGGCCAGATCTCCTTTGGCTGCTCCTCAAATGGTTATGATTCAGCCATTAAGAGAACCAGGTTCCACCTGTGAGTCCAGACAACTAGACCCAGTGCGAACCTCACATCCATTAAGAGACCCAGGCTCCACCCGTGAGTCCAGACAACAGGACCCAGTGCGGGCCTTACGTGTGTACCTGCACCGGACCAAGCCGCTACGCAGGACACAACCTGACTCTCCTCCCTCCGTCCCCAGGTAGAATGACATCTCAGCCCAGACGATATCCTCCTGGCTTTGGTGGATGTTACGTTCAGCCTACCAGGACCTGGCTTCTCACACAGCCACACGCTTGCACACCAGGGCGCATGAGATCAAGACATGGCTGCAAGCCTAGTATTCGACCGCTTCTATGCTGTCAAAGACTTCCTGGCGGCTGTGGGCGGGCGAGCGGTGACCGCCTTCGCACGCTTCTACCTGAGGGACCTCTCCAGCCAGTGCCAGAACCTTCGCTGGGGAGAGACATTGTGGCGGCGCAACACTCCCTCCAGGCGCCTTAGGGCGCTGTAAGTATCTTTGCTAAAATTAGAGGGAGGTTGCTTGGGGAGGGCCACTAGAAGTAGTGCGATGGCAGGGGTAGGGGCGTTTTAGCGGCACCCACCTCCTGTTCGGAATTCTTCCATAAAGTAATACCATCGGTAATGTGTTTTGAGAAAACAAATGTATTTTTCTTTAAAATTATTTTTTTGGAAAAATACTTACCGATGGTATTACTCGAAGGTCCCTCCCGCTGGGCCCGCTTGCCTCTGGTCTGCTAAGAAACTGACTGAAGTGGGAAGCGCGGAGTGCATGCGTGGTTGAACAGGAAGGGAGACTAACCGGGCTTCCGCCCAGTCTATGGCGCCCCTCTCCTGCCATAACGACCATAATCGTACACAACGAATTTGGGCTAAAATTAGACTAGCTAAGAACTATTTCCATAAAGTAATACCATCAGTAAGTATTTTTCAAAAAAATTCATTTTAAAGAAAAATACATTTTATTGCCCGCAAGTGGTGTGTATACAATTATTAGAGGATTCTGTCTGTTGGACACTCTGTCCCAGGTTGGAAAGAGTGTTAAGGTTGGTATCGGATTCTGACTGTACCACTTTTGTCATTGTTGTAAATTACGTCACTTATTCCCAACGCCAGATGAAACAAAACAAAAAAACATTTGGCTCTCTTTTCGTTTGGCTTCATCAGAAGTTTACTGTATTATTACTTTGTTGTTGTTATTATTATCATTATTATTATCATCATCAGTATTATCGTTTTTATTACTATTATTGAACTTAATAGTAATAATAATATCAGTTATTATATGGGCAATTTACCCGATCGCCGCACCGCACCGCAAACTGAACCCAACACACATGCTCACGTGAAACACATGCATTCACTTTGAAGACAAACACAGTACAAGACAAACACAGGACATTCACATGGTGTGAGGGGTCAGTTCAGCTACCTGAGGTTTCGGAAATTTTGATCACTTGTATTTGTGTTTTTTTTAAATTTCAGCACTCCTTAGTGAGCGTAGCCAGGGAGGCGGGACTTCTGTTACTGCGGTACCCAACATATCTGGAGCTCTGGCGACTGGGACAGACCAGATCCACTTCAAGTAAGTAAGGGCAAACAAAAAATACAGAAAATGAGTGTTCAGAATCTTAGACTTGAGATGACACATTGTGCCCCAAGGTACACATTCGCAAATTAGAGACCTTTGTAGAATGCAATACAGGTGAGGAGTCAGATCGACCATGATAGTTCAAGGATGGTACCAGAATAGTTTGGTGCCTTGAGGCGCCAGGCTATTCTGGTACAACCCTTGAACTATCATGGCGGATACATGTTTTGTTATTATCTGTCCAGGCTGACTGGGTTATCATCTCTGAAAGACACATTATTAACTCAATGTGTCCCAGGTATGAAATACCCACATTTTGTAGTTGTCCTCTGAGAAATGTATTACAATTCAGGAGACAGATGGACCATGATAGTTTAGGATTGTGCCAGAATAGCTTGGCGCCTACCTGTAGGCGCCAAGTAATTCTGGCACCACCCTTGAACTATCATGGTCTATCCATATCTTGCTGTGGTGTGTTGGGGCTGAATGAGTTAAGAAATCGTGGTTAATGTCAGATTACCAGCACGTGTATTTGTCTTTTCTGACTGTAATGCTTTGAGAGAACATGATCCTGTGGCTGAAATTGGTCAGTGTGCAACAGCAAAAAGTGCTGGAGTCAACGTGGGTCTTAGTTGACTTGTGACTGGCAAAAGGTGTTTGGGCCCAGTCGACTATAGTTTGCCTCTGTCAGCCTTAGGGAATGCTTGTGTGCATGGAATAGGAATAAACAATATGTCACACATTTTTGGCTTACGTGCGAAGCAAAAGTGAGTCTATATTTTGGGCCAGTGGTCCTTCCTCCGTCCGCCGTCGTCTGTGGTAAACTTTAACGTTGGCATTTTCTCGGAGACTATTCAAGTGAGATTCTTTAAACTAGGCCCAAGGATACTTTGTGGCAAGACCTTTTTAAGCATACCAGTTTGAATGACCTCACAAAGGTCAAGGTCACAGGGGATCAGGAAACATGTCAAAAATAGCTATATTTTGACATAATTTATTTTTTCTCAAATACTATTCACAACTTCAAACCCAAACTTGGTACAAAGATACCTGATCGTAAGACCATTTTATGCATACTAATTTGGTTGATCCCTCGAAAAGGTCAAGGGTCACAAGAGCTCAGGAAATAGGTGAAAAATAGCCATATTTTGACAAAATGTTTTTTCTCAAATACTATTCACAACTTCAAACCCACATTTGGTACAGAGATACCTGATGGTAAGCATACTAATTTGGATTACTTCTTGGAAAGGTCAAGGGTCAAGAAGGGCTCAGTAAATAGGTCCGAAATAGCCATATTTTGACAAAAGATATTTTTTCTCAAATACTATTCACAACTTTAAACCTAAACGTGCTACAGAGATAGCTGATGGGATGACCTTTCTATGCATACTAATTTGGTTGATCCCTCAGAAAGGTCACGAGAGCTCAGGAAATAAGTGAAAAATAGCCATATTTTGACAAAAGATGTTTTTTCTCAAATACTATTCACAACTTTAAACTCAAATTTGTTAAAGAGATACCTGATGGTAAGACCTATCTATGCACACTAATTTGGATGGCCCCTTCGAAAGGTCAAGGGTCACAAGAGGCTGGCAAATGTGTGTAAAATGCCAATTTTTGATAAAATTGTAGGTATTACCAACATTTTTGCAAATTTTTCAGCCAAATTTGGTACAAAGATAGCTGATGATAAGACCTTCCTATGCATACTAATTTAGTCGACTCATCACAAAGGTCAAGGGCCATGGGGGGTTGACAGATGTGTGAAAAATGCTTACATTTTCAGAAAACATGGATTTTGCTGCTGCAGAAGCCAGCCCTTGTCACAAAGGTCACACATATTTAAATCAGTCATACACGTGAGTCATAATGGCTTTGCCTTTCTTGTTTGTTTTTTTTACAGATGTGAATGGTGATATACTTCCCCTGTGCTCAAAACCCCTCAAGTTGCTGCAGCTGAAAGCCCGGCAAGGGGAGACAATCGTGTGTAGTGCGGTGTCTCCAGACGGCAGTGTTATCACCTTCAGTGACCAGGAAAAGATTCGTGTTCACAGACTCACATTGGTAGGTCATGCTTTGGAGATTTATGGGTGACATTCTTCAGTCTAGGAGACTGATTCATCTTTTTCAGAATCCTGGAAAGCTGGGATTTGAACTTTTTGGTTCATACATAACAGTCCTTCAGCTAGTCTGTTCCATCTGCAAGAGGCAAATATTCTCATGTGCTGCTGCAGTTAATGTGTTGCTAAACTTACATAGGCTTGTGAAGCAAAAGTTCCTGTGGCCAGTGCCAGCCTTAGCTGGCCTGCACACGCCTGTGCACGGACCAGTCTGGGCTGACATCCAGTAGAGAACTTTCTTTCCTCAAAATACATTACCGATGACATTACCATTATGAAATGCCTATTAGCTAGCACAATTTCAGCCAAAATTTGGTTTTGTATCTATAGGGCAGGGGAGGCAACTTAGGGGTGTGTATTGTGACCCAGTACCCCATTGCGACTAAGTTGGAAAACCTACCAACGGGTCACTCCGACCGCATCATGTCCATGCGCCTCCCACTGAGACACCAGCAACATGTCACCCTTCTCAGTGTGTACTCCCCAACCCTCCTGGCAGAGCCTGCAGAAAAAGACAAGTTCTACTCTGACCTGCGCAGCCTTCTGCAGAGCACCCCTGCAGACGACAAAGTCATCATCCTTGGCGACTTCAACGCCAGAGTGGGCCAAGACTCTGAAGCCTGGAAAGGAGTCCTCGGCAAGCATCCTCTGTGGAAGTCTTGGGCTTTGCTAGAAAGAGGAACAAAGACTGGTTTGACGAAAACGACGTAGAGATCCAGGAACTTCTAGCAAAAAAAAGAGCCGCCCACCAGGCCCACCTAGCCCAGCCTTCCTGCCCTGTGAAGAAGTCTGCCTTCCGCCTCATCTGCAGCAGTCTCCAGCTCAAGCTTAGAGAGCTCCAGAATGAGTGGTGGTCCAGACTTGCACAGAGGACCAGCTCTGCGCTGACAACGGTGACTACAGGGGCTTCTACGAAGCACTGAAAGCAGTGTATGGCCCTAGGCACCTGGTACAAAGTCCCCTGCGAAGCGCTGATGGACAGGCACTCCTCACAGATAATACCTCCATCTTGAACCGCTGGTCGGAATACTTTCAGGACCTCTTTGGCGCTGAACGCACTGTTCAAGAAACAGTCATCCTCCAAATCCCACACCTTCCACTAAAGGTTGAATTGGACGAACCGCCCACCGCCGAAGAGACCCTCACAGCCATCCACCAGCTCAAGAGTGGCAAAGCAGCAGGCATTGACGGAATCCCGCCAGAGATCTGGAAACATGGAGGCCCAGCACTGCACAACAAGCTCCACAACCTCTTTCTCTGCTGCTGGGAAAAAGGAACACTACCAAAGGATCTCCGTGATGCAGTCATCATCACCCTGTACAAGAACAAAGGAGAGAAGTCTGCCTGCTCTAATTATCGTGGAATTACCCTGCTGTCCATTGCCGGGAAAATTCTCGCAAGGTTGCTCCTGAATCGGCTGGTACCTGCCATTGCTGAAGACCACCTCCCAGAGGGTCAGTGTGGCTTCAGAGCCAACAGGAGTACCACCGACATGGTCTTTGTGCTGAGACAGCTTCAGGAGAAGTGCCGCGAGCAGAACAAAGGGCTGTACGTCACGTTTGTCGACCTAACAAAAGCGTTTGACACTGTGAGCAGGCAAGGTATGTGGCAGATCCTGGAGCGACTAGGTTGTCCCCCAAAGTTCCTCAACATGATCGTCCAGCTCCACGAGGACCAGCAAGGCCAGGTCAGACTAAACAGTGACCTCTCAGAACCATTCCCCATTCGCAACGGCGTGAAGCAAGGCTGCGTGCTGGCACCGACCCTCTTCACCATCTTCTTCAGCATGATGTTGAAGCAGGCCACAGTGGACCTCGACGATGACGACGCAGTGTACATCAGGTATCGTCTCGATGGCAGCCTGTTCAACCTCAGACGACTGCAGGCCCACACGAAAACCCTAGACCAACTGATTCGTGAGCTGCTCTTCGCTGATGACGCTGCCCTCGTTGCACACACAGAGAGAGCCTTGCAGCGCATTACGTACTGCTTCGCAGATGCTGCCCAGCTCTTTGGACTTGAGGTCAGTCTGAAAAAGACAGAGGTCCTTCATCAGCCAGCACCCAAGGAAGAGCATCGCCCTCCCCACATCACCATCGGCGAGTCCGAACTGAAGTCTGTACACCAGTTTACCTACCTTGGCTGCATCATCACGTCAGACGCCAAGCTGGACAAGGAGCTGGACAACAGGCTGGCAAAAGCGAACAGTGCTTTCGGGCGACTATTCAAGCGGGTGTGGCACAATCAACAGCTGAAAAAAGGCACCAAGATCAGCGTGTACAGAGCTGTCGTCCTCACCACCCTGCTGTACGGTTCCGAGTCCTGGGCCCTCTACCGCAGCCAACTACGACTCCTCGAACGCTTTCACCAGCGCTGCCTGCGTACCACCCTCAGCATTCACTGGAGTGACTATGTCACCAACGTCGAGGTCCTTGAACAGGCGGAAACTGTGAGCATCGAGGCTTTGCTGCTGCGGACACAGCTTCGCTGGGCGGGGCATGTCTCCAGGATGGAGGATCATCGCCTACCCAAGATCACTCTGTTCGGCGAGCTCGCCACTGGACACCGAGACAGAGGGGCACCAAAGAAGAGATACAAAGACGGTCTCAAGAAGTCGCTTAGTGCCTGCCAAATCGACCACCGCCAGTGGTCTTCGCTTGCTGCGGACCGTGACACCTGGCGCTCCACCATTCACAAGGCAGCCGTCTCCTTTGAGGACTCTCGCAGAGCTAACCTTAAGGACAAGCGGCTTAGAAGAAAAAACAGAGTTGTCGTAACTCAGAACCCTGACCAGACCTTCCCCTGCAGCCACTGCGGTCGAACCTGCCTGTCCCGGATTGGCCTCCGCAGCCACGAAAATGCCTGCAGACGACGTGGGCAAGCCCTATAGAATCTTCGTTCGCGAAGTCAAGCCAAGACCCCGAGTAGCCTCCCGTCCCTACCCATCCGGTCACGCAATTACAGGCATGGGAATTGTCCGCGAAATTCCATGAGAAAAAGAAATCGTCCGCGAAAAAAAAAAGACGTTTCCGCGAAAAACCATTGTGGGTAGCAAAAGAAGGAAAGCACCGGTTTTATTCCGCGACAGAACATGCCGCGGCAGGCTGTGTTGGTGGCCTGCCTGAGTGCACGCTGCCTGAGAACTTAGGCGGGCAGACCCAAGGTGGCCCGCAAATCTCTCTCCCCCACCCCCCACCCCCCCATTGTTTGATTTTCCGGCGCCCAGAAGTAAGCAAGGTCCATCGCCTACCCCCCCCTGCCTGATCCTCCCCGCCCCAGTACGCCAGCCCTCCCCCCCCCCCCCCCCCCCCCCCCCCCCCCCCCAGTTTGATTTTTCGGCCCTCGCGGAAAGAAGATCTGGCGTGGTGGAGGCCTTTTGTATCAGGTTGAAGGCCCCGTTTCAGATGATTTTTGCTTGGGCAATTCCCATGCCTGAATTAGCGCGCCAGTTTGTTCTCTTAGCTAGCCATGATCGATTGTGTACCTGCTCTACTGCGCCTTGGCTGTGTACGGTGTGACCAGTCTTGTGACCTTGGACTTGTTACCATGTAGCCTGGTATTGCAGTGTTCACGGCTGCGATTGGTGTACTGTGAGGGCCTAGGCCGGACTTGTGGTGCTGGGGACTTTGAACTTGCCTTCCGTGTTCAGTGCTACCCTTGGATTACTGTGTTCACGGGCATGCTGGGCGTTACCTTCGCCTCTACGGCACGGTTGGTCCCCTAAGGCCTTTTGTCTGGCTCTGGCCTCTCAGACATGGCAAGGTAAAACCTCGTTTGTTGCCAGCGACCGGTGCTCAGGGAAGAGAGGGTAGGGCAACGGCACTGGCCGTGGCATTCGAACTGGGGGGGACCTCGGTTCTGACGGACCAGCTCTGAGCCGACGCCCTTCGCAGCGAGGTCGCTGCTTTGCTTCAGAGGCCGCCACACAGGTGGTACCGCGTCACGACTCCCCAACCTTCTTCAGCCGCCTCTTCCTGGTCCCAAGCCTGGCGGACAAGTGGCGCCCCATCAGTGACCTCTCCACGCTGAACAAGTTCATCTTTGCCCTGTCGTTCCGCATGGAGACCGCCCGAGCCCTGCGGGCTGCAGTTCGACCGTGGACTTGGCCATCAACTAGAATGGGTGGATGTGTATCTACACGTCCCCATGATCCCCGCCCCCAGACGTTACCTGTGCTTCGCCTTCGGCGGTGTGGTCTACCAGTTTCGGCCGCTACCCTTCGGCCTCAACCTCAGCCATCGGTGTTCATCCGCATTTGGACGCCGTTGTCGCCAGGGCCAGACAGTTGTCCTCGAGCCCCACTTCGAACTTCCTGGACGATCTTCTCGTGCGGTACCAGTCAGATGCCTGCTTGGCGAAGGACGGAGATGTGCGGCTGGATCTGCTTGACTGGCTCGGCTTCCTGGTCAACGTGGGCAAGTCGGACCTCGCGTCGTCCCACCACCTCATTCACCTGGGGATGGATTTTTGCACCGACCTCAACGAGGTGAGACTTCCGAGCTACGGATACAGACGTGGGCGAACCTAGCGTGACAGGTGTCTCAGGGGAAGCGGTCTTCGCCAGAGTGTGGCTACAGCTCCTGGGCCTGTTGAGCGCGGTAGCGGACCTCCTTCCCCTTGGCCGTCTTGACTCCCGCCCGCCCGCTTCAGCTGCACCTGCTTCTCCACTGGCGACCCTCGGCTGGCGAGCTCGAGTCTCAAGTTCCAGTGCTCCCGATGCTCTGGTCATCATCTTCTATGCTGGGCGGATCCCTTCTGACTCACCACGGGAGTTCCCCTCTACTCGCGCCCCCCTCCCCCCCAGCTGTCTCTCTGCGTCGACGCAAGCCTCTCCAGCTGGGACGCGCACCTGCTACCGATGTTCTCCACTGCCTATGGCTCCAGGGCCCCGGACCTCGCGACCCGGCACATCAACTGGTTAGAGCTGCAAGCGGTCTGGCAAGCCCTCTTCGCGTGGGAGTCAAGTCTGCGATGCCGGGAGTTCCTCGTCCTCTCAGACAACTCCACCGTCGTCACCTACATCCAGAAGCAGGGCGGGACACGCTCCCCCACCTGCTGCATCCTCCTCTACCAAGTTCTTCGGTGGTGCGAAGACCGTGGCATCTCCCTTCAAGCGAGACACATCCTGGATCACCTGAATGTCCTGGCCGACTCGTTATCACGTCGCGGACAGCTTCTTCACACTGAGTGGGCACTCCGTCCGGGAATCCTCCGGATGATCTGTGCAGCGTGGGAGACCCCCATAATCGACCTCTTCACGACGAGGTGGAATCGCCAGCTACCCCTCTTCGTCTTCCCCATTCCAGACCCCCTTGACGGGGCAGTCGATGCCCTCTCCATTCCATGGGATGGCCTCATCGCGTACACTTACCTGCCTACAGTGCTCGTCCCCAAGGTCCTGCTCAAGCTCAAGGGTTGCAACGCGGTCCAGTTCCTGGTGGCACCGTTCTGCTGGTCCGAGCCGTGGGCCACCGGCCTCCTGAACCTCACCACGGGCCCCCCTCAGCGGCTCCCCACCCCACGGACGATGCTCATGCAACCATGGCGTGCGCTGTACCACCCGTGCCTCGAGCGTCTCCTCCACGCCTGGAGATTGTGCGGCTCTCCCTCGCCGCTAGAGGCTTCTCAAATGCAGCAGTGGAAGCTATCGCTACAGCCCACAGACCCTCGACCCTACAAGTCTACGAGGGAAAGTGGCGAGTCCTATGGTCTGGTTGTGACGACCGACACCTTTCTCCCACAGATCTGACTAACCCCCAGCTGGCCGGGTTCTTCCTCTGGCTTTTCGCCAAGCAGCACTTGGCACCGATCACCATCAGAGGGTACCTGGCCATGATCGCTGACACGTACCGCCATTTGCAAAGACCTAGCCGACCTGATGGCACACTTTGGCCTCCAGCGACCTGCCCTCCGCTCACCGATATCGCGATGGGACCTATCCTGGGTGCTGATGTGGCTCAACTCGGGACAGCTTCGCACCGCTCCCCTTGGCGCGGTTGGCCGACGTGACCCGAAAGACTTGCTTTCTCCTGGCCCTCGCCACTGCCTCCAGGGTCAGCGAACTGCACACGCTGTCCACACGCCCAGCCTGCTTGCAGTTCACAACAGATGGCTCTGTGCGGGAGCCAAGCCTGGCCCGAGAGACCAGACAGCAAGACCCGGTGAGAGCCTTACGAGTGTACCTGCGCCGGACCAAGCCGATATGCAGGAGACGCTCCTGCCTATTCTCCCTCTGTTCCAGGTAGAACTGACATCTCGGCCCAGACGATTCATCCGGGCACCGATGGGTTATACACTTCACCTTCCAGAACCTCTCCCCTGACGCTGCCAAGCGGTTGACCTTCAAGGAGCACGAGGTTAGAGCCAGGGCCGCAAGCCTCGCCTTCGGCCGCAGCTGCACCGTGAAATACAGTGGGGTGGCTGTGGACTGGCGAGCTGAGTGGACCTTCGACCGGTCCTAACTGAGGGACCTCTCCGGCCAACGGGAGAACGAACGCTGGTGGGAGACCTCGCCGCGGTGCAACACTCCCTCCGGGCACACCACGTGCCGTAGGAGGCTCTTAGCTGAAATTGTCGGGAGGTTGCCCCAGGGAGGGAGGGTCTCTCTGGCAGTATTCAGGGGTTAGGGGTGTTTTACGCGGCACCCACCTCCTATTCGCTATTCTTCCTAAAAGTAATGTCATCGGTAATGTATTTTGAGTAAAGAAAAGAATTTTTATCTAAAATGTATTTTTTCGAAAAATACTTACTGATGACATTACTCGAAGGACCCTCCCACCTGCCCCGCTTGCTGCTAGTCAGCTAAGCGAACAAACTGGCGCGCTAATCGCATGACCGGATGGGTAGGGTCGGGAGGCTACTCGGAGTACAGGGTCACGATACACGCCCCTAGCTAGCCTCTCCTGCCCTATAGGTACACAACCATATTTGGGCTGAAATTGTGCAAGCTAAGAAGCATTTCCTAATAGTAATGTCATCGGTAAGTATTTTTCGAAAAAATACATTTTAGAGAAAAATTCATTTTTCACTTATTTGGCATGTACAGACCTGACAGCGTTATATCTGGTTTAGCGATATTGTGATGTGCATAATGCGGAGGGTGTCCTGCATTATTATTTAACCCTTTGGTTGTCGGTAGCTGTTTTTGTCAAGATGATTCCTGCAGGAATCATGACAAAAAACCACTGCTGACAGCCAAATGGTTAACATATCTTATGCAAGTACTGAGAGATTTACACCAACCTTTTGTCTATCTAGATTGATGTGAACTCTCTGACACCATCAGTGGAAGTGTCACGCATAACGTTGCCAGCGAAGCAGAACTGTCGCCCAGCTCACAGACTGGCAGTCACGCATGATGGCTCACACCTGGTTGTGGCAACTGGCGTCCCCTCGCTACAGATCTGGAACATATCAGGCGAATCGGCTTCGCTGGAACACACAATACATACCGGTGAGGCTCATTGGATTGGTATGGTTGCTAAATTAGTATCAGATGTGCCAAAATCAGAATCGTGTCCTGAATAGTAGGTTGCGCCCTTGACAGTAAGGGATCGTTTTGATCACAGCGGCGTGCATCCTGGTAACCATTGTACTGTTAACGCGGGATAAGCACCTCAGCCTGTGGATGTCACTGAAGCAACTCCCTGGGACCAAGAGGCATATATTCTTATGAGCCTCTGCGCTTGCAGGCGCTCATGAGAATATCTGCCTCTTGCTGATAGAGCATGATGGATGAATCCACTGAATGTGTGTACTTTGTGCAATGTCTGATCAGCTTTTCGCTGTGTCATTTCACTGTGTTGGTAAACATGACTATTTCTGCTCTGTTTAAAGATGCGGTGAAGACGGAACCATTCACGATGCTGGCAGTCAGCGACAACAGCAAGCATGCTGCCACGTCAAGCGCTGACGGCAGGGTGACTTTGTACAGCATTAATGCTGGACAGGTAAGAAGAGGTTATTGGTGTTTATGTTATTGTGTCGCTGTATGTCTCTGAAGCACACCTCCGTGGATGCAGTATACCCAAATGTTTCTGCCAAAACAACTAACTGTGGATGCTGACATGAATGTTGAGAACCACACAAAATGAGGACTGAAGACGTGAATGACATGAATAAATGCAAAGAAATAGCCAACAAAGACAAAAGACTTTTTGAAAGGACAAGCACAAAACTATTTACTAAACTGTTTTGAACTTGCCCTTTCAAAGCGTTTTTGTTTTTTTAACCCTCTTTAAAAAGTAGACAAACAGAAATTATTTGTTGTGTTTGTCTACTTTGAAAAATGTAACGGCACCACACAGCACATCAAACTTAAAGGCATGCTGTGGTATCTGCGTGAAAAAGTTTGCTGATTAAAAATAGTTCATAAAATACATGTATTCCTCTTTCCAATCATATCATATACTTATATAATGCTCCATGGAAAATCTTGAATAGAGCCTCAATTTTATACTTTTTCACTTAAAAAGTGCCCCAAGACCCTCGCTTCAGGATTTAACTTTTGTTTGGGTCCCACCCATGCTAATGACTGTACCAGTTGCAGGAGATGGATTGACCATGATAATTCAAGGGTAGTGTCAGATTAGCTTGGTGCCTGAAGGCGCCAAGCTAATCTGGCACTACCCTTGAATCATGGTCAATCCATCTCCTGCTGTAGGGACTCGGGGCTAAATGGGTTAAATTATGAGGGAAAACTCAGGCTAGCTGCTAACTGACCTGCATTTTTACTGTAATAGAGTTGTGCCATTAACCCTTTGGCTGTCGGTAGCACTTTTGATCCTGAAGGAATCACTGCGACCAAAAGTGCTACCGACAGCCAAAGGGGTTAATCAGATGTAGGTAAAAAAGAAATTGCACTGTTAAAGCAAAATTTCAGTACTGAGTGTGTGTCCAGGCGTTTAATCCTCTGATTTCATTGAAAAAACACGTGCAGTTTTGACCTACTTTTGATTTACAAATGTCAGTTAGGATCATCTTGTCTTGATCATCATGTAAACGTCTCTGTTGCAGTGTATGTGTACATTGCCCAGTGTTCGGCATCAGGCCACAGCCCTGAGTTTCACACCCAAAGGACAAACATTGCTTGTCACCTACGCTGATCACACGGTAGGTTCACTAGTGTTAGTTTGTTTATTTGTTTGTTTGGTCAATTGTTTTGTTTTGCTTTTTGGCTCACGTGCGAAGCAAAAGCGAGTATGTTTTGGGCCAGTGGTGGTCCGTCCGTCGTTCCTTTGTAAACTTTAACGTTGGCATTTTCTCTGAGACTATTCAAGCCACAGTCTTCAAACTTGGCCCAAGGATACTTTGTGGCAAGATCTTTTTAAACATACAAATTTGAGTGACCTCTAACAAAGATCAAGGTCACAGGGGATCAGGAAATATGTCAAAAATAGCTATATTTTGACATCATTATTTTTTTCCCAAATACTATTCACTACTTCAAACCCAAACTTCATATAAAGATACCTGATGGTAAGACCTTTCTATGCATACTAATTTGGTTGATCCCTCGAAAAGGTCAAGGGTGACAAGAGCTCAGGAAATAGGTGAAAAATAGCCATATTTTGACAAAAAATGTTTTTTTCTTTTTCTCAAATACTGTTTAGAACTTCAAACCTAAACTTGCTATGTACAGAGATAGCTGATGGGAAGACCTTTCTATGCATACTATTTGGATGACCCCTCGGAAAGGTCAAGGGTCACAAGAGGCTGGCAAATGTGTATAAAATGCCAATTTTTTTTTTATAAAATTGTAGGTATTATCAACATTTTTGCAAATGTTTGGCACAAAGGTAGCTTGATAAGACCTTCCTATGCATATTAATTTAGTTGACTCATCACAAAGGGCAAGGGTCTCAGGGGGGGTTGACAGATGTGTGAAAAATGCTTACATTTTCAAAAAACATGGATTTTGCTGCTGCAGAAGCCACCCCTTGTCACAAAGGTCACACATGCAAATCAGTAAAACACGTGAGCAATAATGGCTCTGCCTTTCATGTTGGGACCTGCAGGGGCTCATGAGGATCTATGCCTCTTGCTGACACCACTTTGGCATCCATGTTTCTGAGACACATGGGGATCTTTGGGGTTGAATAAATTAGGAAACACATTCTGCGTACACTGGACAGTTAACCCTTTGAGCCCCAACGCCCGACAGCAAAAGATGAGTCGACCATGATAATTTAAGGGTAGTGCCAGATTAATCTGGCACTACCCTTGAATTATCATGGTCAATTCATCTCCTGCAACTATTACTTGCTTGTTAGGTGACACATCAGAAATCTGGCATATGCGCCCTTGGGGTTCAATGGGTTAAGGGATTAACACAATTAGAATTTTCTTTCTTCCTCCATTTGCATGCCAGGTGTATGAGTTTGACGTGAGCAAGGAAGAGTACACTGTGTGGAGTCGAAACAGCAGCCAGCGCTTCCCCAATCAGTGGTTACGGCAGCGATGGTGTCTGCGTCACATCACCAGTCAGCCGGGCAGCCCCAGTCGTCTCTTCCTCTGTGACGAGCAAACCTTGTTCGTTATCAACCGATCACAGGTCAGATGTCTTGTGTGTGTGTGTGTGTGTGTGTGTGTGTGTGTGTGTGTGTGTGTGTGTGTACCTGCAGTCACAATGCGTTACACTTGACTTTGCTTACAAAGTTAGATAAAACAGAAAAGATATACTGTTAACAACACTTGTTTCTGAAATCCTGATTGCTCTTTTGATATGTAAATTATTTTGCTTAATAAAAGCAAACCCTGGTTATACTTCAACATTTTGGAGGATTCCCTGGCATGTTATTACATCCAAATATCCTTTCCTTGTCTGTGAATTGACTCGCTGTCTATTTCTTCCAGCCAATGCCAGAGAGCAACTACTCTTTGTTCAAGAGAGGCAACACTGCTGCAGTCTCTGATCAGCCACGGCCCTTGATTGCTTGCAGCAAGTACAAGGTGTGTTGTGAGTTAGTCTTTGTACACATGTATGTGTGTGAACATCTATGCAGTGGGCCATTGTTATATTCCCATGGATAGATGTGTTGATGCCCAGTGCGCACAAGGTTATCAGGCTGATGTCGGTCACTGTTGGCCCGTGCACATGAGTACACAGGCCAACAGTGGCTGACATCAGCCTGATGTCCTTGTGCTTGTTGGGTGTTGGTTTTTTTTACTTTGCAATTGAGCACCAAGAGCATTATATAATGAAAGTTGCTGCGCTTTACAAACGGACTTGGATTGGATTGAGTGGATTTTAGTAGGTAGGTTGACTGAATGATGAACACATCCACATGGTTGGTTGGTTGCATGGTTGGAAGGCTGATTTATGCCATATTCAGTTGCTGGTTTATCAGCTAGTGAGATTTGGGGTTTGTGGCCCCGCAGTCTGGGAAGTTGTGAGGTTTTACTCCTCAAGTATTATTTATTTGTTTATGTATCTGTGTGTTTCTTTGTTATTAACCTTTTGCGTGTCGGTAGCAGTTTTAGTCGCGATGATTCCTATCAGAATCATGGTGACTAAAACTGCTACCGCCACGCAATGGGTTAAAATTCTTCATTTTCTTTTTCTTTTTGTTTGTTTGTTTTTCTTTAGTTCTTTGTATTATAATTTATTCATTATTTTGTGTATTTAACATTGTTCAATATGTTTGATTATTCAGTCGACCATGAACTATTTATTCTTGCAACTTTATTGTCCAGTTTATCCTGCACATGGATTTCCTTAGCGAGGACACACTGGTTGTGGTTGAGCGCACACCCATGGCTATTCAGGACACCCTCCCATCCACACTCAGACAGAAGAAATTTGGAACATAGCAACTGCACCTGTAACCAATAAAAACATGAAATCTGTATTGATCCTGCGTTTAAATTCATTTGTGTGTGTGTGTGTGTGTGGTGTGTGTGTGTGTGCAAGCATATGTATGCGAGTCAGTGTGATACATATACAAATGTGGTTCTGTGTGTTTCTTTGCATTCACGAAATAATGTGGGTTTACAGTTTACATGGGTAGTCTTGCTTTGTTTACAAGTTTGGATAACAAATCTCAAGATACAACAACACATTTTCAGAGGTCCCACAACCACTCTATGTATGTAAAGTACTTCATATAACAAACTTCATGCATACTAATTTGGATGACCCCTCAGAAAAGGTAAAGGGTCAAATGTGTATAAAATGCCAATAATTGTAGTTATTACTAACATTTTTGCAAACTTTTCAATCAGATTTGGCACAAAGGTACCTGATCATAAGACCTTTATATGTATCCTAATTTAGTCAACTCATTGCAAAGGTCAAGGGTCATGGGGGTTTCACAGATGTGTGAAAACTGATTAAATTTTGAGAAAACATGGATTTTGTTAGTGCAGAAACCATCCCTTATTGTAAGACGTGTGGATCGGTCATACACGTGAGCCATAAGGGCTTTGCCTTTCTTGTTAAATGTGAAGTCTCCTGTAGGTACTGTCATTTTTTGTTTTTTGAAGTTTTTTTCTTTCATGTTCATAGCATATATAGTGAAGACGTGTGCAAAATGGCATTGTCATTGACTCACGTGAACCCTTTTTATCCTGATACATTACTGCATGGAATTAATTTGACACAGTTCAAGGGTAGTGCCAGAATAGCTTGGCGCCTTAGGCGCCAAGCTATTCTGGCACCACCCTTGAACTAAAATGGTTGATCTATCTCCTGATGTCCTTCATAGAACAATAGGCAATTTTTCTTAAAATCAGCCTCGGGATGAAATTGGTAAATACCCACACTCAGTGGTTGTTACGCTTGATTGCCTACCGTGGTTGCAAATGGAGAGTGACAATCGGTGTGGTTGATACCATCACCATTCTATATTTTTAAAAAACAAAACATGTATGCCGATCAAAAGAAATGTAACATTGTAGAAACCATCGAAACAAGTGTTTCCGATTGTTCCGAAAATGTCGCATTTCTTTTGCTGGGCAGTATACTTTGGTTCGGCAATTGATTCATTCGTTGATTATCTCCCTCAAATGCTAGTTTGTAATTCATGGTCATCCGCCTTTTGAGTTTGTGTTTGTTAATTTTCTGTTTCATAAATTTCTTTGTGTGGTGTTTGTTTTCGTGTTATGTTTCGTTATGTTCACAGGACAGCGTGTAAGACGGTCATCCTGTGTCCTAGTACGAGAGATGACTTATGTGAATCACAATTCCCCCAAAATGGCATTCACGTTTCACGAGGGAAAGAGGTTACGACTGTTTTTCACTGGCCTGAAATTCTAACAACGGGGGCAAATAAAATCATCATCATCATCACCATCATCATTATTATAGCCAGTATTGTCCAGCTGTCAGCATAATACTTCATCTACGATGCAAGTGACATGTTTTATGTTGTGATACGTCTTCTGTGATTTGTGTCACTGTAAAATCGTGTTTATTGCCTTTACGTTTAGACCACAATAGTTATCAACGTATGCGCGCGCGTGTGTGTGTGTGTGTGCACGTGAGCAGCTTAATTATATTTTGATGTGTTTTATGTTATTTTAAATTGTGCAGCACCGAGACGATTTCCTAATGTATTTTTACATATGGCAGTAAAGTTCTATCTTATCTCTTGTCGTCTCTCTCTCTTAATTATCTTCCACCTGTCTTTACCCATTCAGCCCTGACGCACTACAGCAGGATGGGTTGACCATGATAATTCAAGGGTAGTCCAGATTGGCTTAGCGCCAAGCTAATCTGGCACTGGCCTTGAATTATCATAGTCGATCCATCTCCTGCAACTGGTGCATAGCTGACTGCTACGAAGACGTGAAAAACTGGATGACAGCAAACAAGCTTAAACTGAACGACGACAAAACGGAAGCCATGCTGGTAGGCACTCGCCAGAAACTATCCCAGGTCCCTCCCTCTCTCTACCTTCAACTCGACAGCACCCCCATCTCCCTCAATGACTCGGCCAAAAACCTCGGCGTTATCCTCGATTCCTCTCTTACCATGACCAGCTTCGTCTCCGCCACGGCCCAGGCATGCTACTTCCACCTCCGCCGCATCAGTCGGATCAGAAAATACCTCACTACCGAAGCTGCCACCAAACTTGCTGTCTCTCTCATCCTATCTCGCATCCACTACTGCAACTCTCTCCTCTTTCCGGCCTCCCTCACTCCACCACTTTCACTCTCCAGCGCGTCCAGAACAATGCTGCTCGCCTCGTCCTCGGAAAGAACAAATCCGACCACATCACTCCCCTGCTCAAACTCCTTCACTGGCTTCCCATCCCACAACGCATCCAATACAAGATTCTGTCTCTCTGCTACAAATCCCTGAACAACTGCCCAGTGCGCTCCTGCCTATCTCTCCAACTTACTTCACCCCTACACTCCTTCCCGCTCCCTCCGCTCCGCCTCCACATCCCCCGCACCAAACTCAGCACTTTCGGCCCCCGCTCCTTCTCAGTATACGGTCCATCCACCTGGAACACTCTCCCACTCTCCGTCAGAAACACTCTCTCCCCTCCCTCCTTCCAGTCCGCCCTCAAAACTCATTTCTTTCAACAGTTCTAGCACTATATCAGCACACTCCCCACCCCAAGCTGACTGTCGTAGTGTATTTCACAATTTATGGTACGTGAGTCGTTGTCTAAAGCGGACGCATGCGTGCGCGAGTTGTGACTTGTGAGTGCGCGCTTAGAGTTATAATTATTATAAGATAAGCGCATTATAAATACCGTAATTATTATTATTAATTATTATATGACGCCTCCAAAATTAGGGAAATACTGCCGTCGGGCTGAATGAGTTAAGCGAGTTAAAAGTCATGCACCCCCACCCGTGTCTACCCTGGGGTACTTGCGTGCGGTTAACTTCTTTTTAGTTCCCAGGGCCGTACCCATGGTCGGCCTGGGGCATATGTTTCTGTCTACCCTTGGTCCGTTCACCTGTATTTTTCTTTTATAAACTCTCCCTACTGTCTGTGCTGGCTGTAGCTCTTGATATTGGATTTGTGTTGCTAAATGGTCTACTGCACATTAGAGATGATAAGTTATGTGTTTGTAAAACATTTTTATAAATGTATGTACCCCCTCCATAAAGTTTTTCCTTCTTTGACTCATGTATTGATATATATTGTATAACAAGCAAATTAATATTCATGAATTAGTTTGATATACTTCCCTTATCAAAATCCCTTGCCCGGCGCGCCAAGATTCGATCTTGATGATACGTGCATTTTTGAAAACGGAAACACAAAATATTTTCATATGGCAACATTAACAAGCTTGATATATGTAGTATTAATGAAATACTTCTTAGTGGGTACGAACGTTCAGTGGAAACTTGCATCTTATGACACAAACCCGAATGAACAACAGATGCCAGGAAACGGTGTGAATTGCTGGACTGACCAATGAAATTGACGAGATGTCACCTGGCTCTATCGACAACATGAAAATAGAACTAAATAAAGAAACTTGCTGGTATTTTCCGCAATTATGCGTGATCTATACTAATGGTCAAAACTTATGGGCCACCCCACTTTTTTGTGTCATTGTTTATCGTCGCAAGTACGCTAATAAATATAATGTTCTTTCGATCCAAATGGGTGAAAAGTTGACCTTAGACAGTCCACTGTACAGGGAACAATAGACAAAAATTCATCAAGTTCCACGAACGTGTCAAATGCGCGTGAAACATCGTCAGTTTTTGTGAAACGCTGTGCGATATTGGAATCGTACCACGGGCAGGTGGAAAAACTCGGTAAAGTCGTGATGCACGTGCTAAAGGGGTCAGTCGTAAACATTGAGCACTTCTGTTTCGCTACAAATACCGGTACAGTAGAGGCATAATTGTCACTTTCCTAACCATGCCACCACGACGAAGCCTAACGCCAGTAGATCAAGAGCGGGCGCTAGCATGGCTGCAGGATGGAATTTCCGGACGAGAAGTTGGGAGACGTCTTGGGGTGTCCCATTCAGTGATCCAGAGGCTGCTGGCACGATTCCAAGAAACTGGAAGGGCAGAACGACGACCCTGCTCAGGACGCCCGCGCTGCACCAGCAGAAGGGAGGACAGATACCTCTGTGTGGCGGCTCTGCGCGACCGCACTGTCACGTCAACCACTGATTCAAGCTGCAAACGTTAACGTCAGCAGAAGCACAGTCTGCCGAAGTCTGCGCGAAATTGACCTGGCTACATGCAGAGCAGCAGCGAGAATACCCCACACTCCAGCTCATCGCAGAGCCCGGGTTGCCTGGTGTCGTCAACATGTGAGGTGGAACAGACTACAGTGGACTCAGGTTCTGTATACTGATGAGTCATGGTTCACTGTGTCCTTCAACGACGGCAGGGTGATGGTCTGGAGACGCCAGGGCGAGTGATTCACGGATGGATGCGTCCAAGAGGTGGATTACTACGGAGGAGGCTCAGTCATGTTCTGGGCAGGCTTCAACAGGGAAGGCAGAACCCCCCTCCACGTCATCTGAGGCAGCCTGACTGGACTGCACTATTGGGACGAGATTGTGCAGCCCCTCATCCAGCCAGCTCTCCAAGCCATAGGCGACAATGCTGTTCTGCAGGACGACAACGCTCGACCTCATCGCGCCCGCGTGGTGGATGAGAACTTTGGAGCAACGGGGTATCATGAGGATGGAGTAGCCAGCTCGTTCACCTGATCTGGCTCCCATCGAGCACCTCTGGGACGTGCTGGTGCAATGTGTAGTCAGCAACCAACCCCCACCTCAAGGCGTCCCCCAGGTGACTCAGTTCCTGCATCAGGAGTGGGAATCGCTCCCACAACATGTTCTCCGAACCCTGGCGAACTCCATGAGTCAACGCTGCATTGAACGCTTGGCTGCAAACGGTGGATACACTCGCTACTGACTGGACCAGTCTTGTGTGAATTTTCAAATGAGGGGTGGGTGAACATTCTAACGTACTGCTGTTGTTACAATTGCTTGATTTACTCAAAACTTAAATGAAATTGTTACTGAATAAATTAGCAAAGTACTGACTCCAAGTATTGTTACATTATTTGTGTGGCCGGTGTTGTCGGTGCGTCTGCGATAAAAAGTGGCCCTTAAGCTTTGACCATTAGTATAGTAACACGCAGAATTTACTCAGTAGCACACACAGTTATACAAAGCACTGGATGTGCTCTTGGTCGGTCGAAATCTACGCGCTGAGTCGACACTGGTATACAGTCGTCTGCCATTCATGTGTTTTTTGTCTAAACATCGCAATTAGCCGCAAAATACTGTTTTGTTTTGTTTTGGACTGATGACATAAATTATATTGAGCAACATTTTGCATGATATAGTGCCGATAACCGACAGATGTGATTACTTGACCCGAATAAAATGTCCTCATCTTACGACTCAAACATTTTGACTCGGGTCTCGTAATCACATCTGCCTGTTATCGGCACTATATCAAGCAACATCTTGCTCAGTATATTATTATATCACTTCCCTGTAGATATTTTGTAATTGTAGTGATTTTCTACTCTTCTGTGTAACTATACGATACATTAGCATGACGGTGCAGCGTCTCTAGCATGTCTTAGGTTTATTTAGCGTATTAGTCCGGCTGGCGACATACATTCAATATTCTGTTTAGTTCAACTCATAGTGTTTTTTTTTACGCAAGCCGCGCAGGCACATCTTGAGAAAAGTCTTGTTGCTCTCGGGACCCCAACCAAACCCTCAACCCCACGGCCGCATTTCCAAACTTTTGGATGCATTTTCTAATGACTATGTACCAGTTGTAGGAGATGGATTGATCATGATAGTTCAAGGGTAGTGTCAGGTGAGCTTGGCGCCTTTACAACCAACTAAAAGTCACTATGAGCACACAACGTGGTGCATCACAACTTATTTCCTGAATTACACAATGCTGATTATTTACATAGACTCAAGGACAAAGCCAGAAACGGATCAAACTATAACGAGTGCCAAGCTAATTGTGAAAGGACATGCGTACATTATTCAAACAGTTGTTGACCATCAAGGGAAAGCCGGGGTGACCATCAAGGGAAAGCCGGGGTGACCATCAAGGGAAAGCCGGGGTGACCATCAAGGGAAAGCCGGGGCTGGGAAATGTTTGTACTGTTGACTTTGCACTGCATTTCTTTCTGGCGTGTTGTCCGCACTTCGGTTCAGGTGAGAAAAGCGTGTTTGTTAGTTGTTAGCATTGTTCCCAATGAGTACCATCTACAGGGGTTAATTATTTTTGCCTGATCCATTCCGCCTTGACAAACTAGACCAGGGACCGGATCGATCATGATAGTTCAAGGGTGGTGCTGTTCTGGCACTACCCTTGAACGTTCATGGATGATATATTAATCTGAAACTTAATCTCAAAAGCCATCTAAACACTCGGGAGTTTAAACCGTAGGCTTCTAGGCACAAAGCTGTTCTGGCACTACCCTTGAACGTTCATGGATGATATATTAATCTGAAACTTAATCTCAAAAGCCATCTAAACACTCGGGAGTTTAAACCGTAGGCTTCTAGGCACAAAGCTGTTTCCGCTCTGGCACCACCCTTAAACTTGTCATACTGTAGTCCTCAGATGATAACTCGGAAATCTGGGAATTTTGATTTTAGACCTTGACCCATTTACCTCCGACGCACTACAGCAGGACTGAGATGGATCGACCACTATCATGCAAGAGTAGTACCAGATTAGCTTGGCGCCATCAGGCGCTAAGCTAATCTGGCACTACCGGCCTTGAATTATCATAGTCGATCTGTCTCCTGCAACCGGCGGTACGTTGTCGGTAGGTAACACCTCCAAAATTTGGGCAATGTGACCGCATATCCTCTGGGGTTGAATGAGTTAAGGCACCAAGCAGTTTCGGCACCATCTTTGAACTAAGTAGTTCAAGTAGCATGAAGGTGCAGAGCTCCCAGCATGTCTTCAGTTTATTGAGCAATTTAAACCCATAGGGGCCCGGCGATGGTGACTTGCAAATCCGCTGCGCCACCGCGTTCGCAACACCCCGTCACAGGCTCAAATTAGAATACTGTATTCAGTATTCTGAATCAGTTGAGCCTGTGACGGGGGTGTTGCGCACGCGGTGGCGCAACGGGCCGGATTTGCATTTAGTCACCATCGTCGGGGCCCCTATGTTTAAACCGGCTGGCATGGCTGTCATGTAACGACTATGAATTGCTGCAGACGGGTCGACCATGATAATTCAGTCAAGGGTAGTGCCAGATGAGCTTGGCGCCTTCAGTTTAGTCTGCAGCCGAGGATATCCCGTCTGCCGGTATGCGTCTTGGAAGGAACTCTTTTTTTTTTCGCTTTCCGGAAGTTAAAGGAAACCGGAAGTCAACGCAGCATGTCTTATTTTGTTGTCTAACACAACAGAATCAGCTAACAGAAAGATTTTTTTTAAAAAATTGAACAGTAGTACAGCCACAATAAAGTATTGAAAAAAAATTGTGACGTTAATTAATGATGTCACTGACAAACAACATTTTCAATACCCTATTGTGGGCGAAAGGCTACTGCGCTGGTTTGAAATATTCTGTCTGCTAGCTGATTTTATCGTTGTGTTCTACTGCGAATTTGGGTCCTTACGTTATGTGCTGACTTCGCCTACCCTCATTATCCCATGTCAGTCATACTGAGGCTAAAAGCACCAATGTCCGTCATGGTGGCTTTGATCTTAGGTCCTCCTTTTGCTGATCGTTTAGCACTGCCATCATGTTGGCCTTGATCTTAGGTCTTCCCTTTGTTGACCGTGTACGGCACCATCGTGGTGGCACATCAGCATCATCAAAATGCGTTTAACTTGAGAATGGGTTTGTTATGTGCGTTTCCGTTGTATGTGTGTGCGTAGATTAAATTTATTTAAGGGTAGTGAGATTCTGTATACATACTCACAAACCAGATAGGTGAGGCTAGCGCTGGCAGAATTGTGACAAACCAAGCGGAATCACTCAGCGCCGGACAGACAAACGGCAGTTAGATCCCCTGCCCCCGCCTATCAGGCACCCAATCGCCAGCCCACAGAGAAATACGCAGGTATAGAATAAGACGATCATTTGCATCTTCAAAAAAGATGCATCAGGTCTCTTATATAACCCATGTCTTTCTCCGGAACTTAGGAAGTAGGCAGGGGAAACATACATACACAAACACAAATACAATTTTTTGTGACGCGCTTAGAGCCCACTGCTCCTGGGGATTCAGCGCAATATCAAAATGCTCTTTATTATTATTATTATTATTATTATTATTATATTATTATTATTATTATTATTATTATTATTAAAAGCTTCAAATTTGTACACTACCACTGATATGCAAGCTACATTATAGTATTTACAGATAAGGATATAGACCAATGGCTTTAGTTCAAGGGTGGTGCCAGAACAGCTTGGCGCCTAGAGGCGCCAAGCTATTCTGGCACTACCTTTGAACTATTTTATTCGAACTTATTTCACACACTGGTGTATTCCGAATGATAAGGGCTAAATAACTTGTACAGCCAACCCGCCTAACTCAGCGGGTTATTCAGTTGTGGAGTTGCACTACAAAACGCTTGACCTGCCAGGGTCTAATTCAATAATGTTAGCTAATTTAGCCCCGACGCTCTACAGCAGGAGATGGATCGACTATGGTAGTTCAAGGGTAGTGCCAAATAAGCTCGGCGCCATTAGGCGCCGAGCTAATTTGGCACTACCCTTGAATTATCATGGTCGATCCGTCTCCTGCTGAACTCAGTGGTACATAATCCGCGCTAGGTGACATCTCTAACATTTGGGAAATGCAGCCGTGGGGTTAAATGGGTTAACACTTTTGCTGTCGTCGGCGCGCATTTGATTTAACACGCGACCGACAGCCAAAGGGTTGAAACGTTTTGGCCAGAGTCTAATTCTAGTTAAAAAGTGCTATTCATTACTACCGTATCGTCGGGGTCAGCAGGTAACTTAAATTTCTTGTACATTTCAAATGCACACACTTGGAGCCTGAGAACGAATCACCGGCTGCTAACCCAGCAACAGGTCTTCGGGACGAACGTCGGCCTCAGTAGCCCCGCGTCACTGAGTACAGCTGTGCGCGGGCCTTACGAGACGGACGGCCTGCCCGAAGAGTCTTTCAAATTGCCTCCTAGGAGAAAATGTCCGAATTCTCAAAGCCTGAAGGCTCTGAAATGAGCAGGTAGTTCTCGGGCCGTTAACCCTTTGACTGCCGAGAAAAAAAGTGACAAGGACCTAACCGTCCGCAAGAGACATAGATCCTCATGAGCCCCCGCAGTTGCGAGGGCTCATGAGGATTTATGCCTCTTGCTGACACTACTTTGAATCCGTGTTGCTGGGATGGTGCGGGCTCTCTGGCGCCGAATTAACCCTTTTAGCCCCGGATCCCTACAGCAGGAGATGTCCTGACCGTGATAATTCAAGGGTAGTGCCAGATTAGCTTGGCGCCTTCAGGCACTACCCTTGAATTATCATGGTCAATCCATCTCCTGCAAGTGGTAGATAGTCGTTGGGCGACACCTCCAAAATATGAGAAATGGGACCTTGGGGCTAAAAGGGTTAACGAAGATTGCAGAAAAGCAGTCTGCGTCAGCTGGCAGGCAAGGGGTTAATCAAGACACTTTGTACACAAGAGGGTTAATCAGAACATTGAGACATTTAGCCCCAACGCTCCGTAGCAGGATTGACCATGACAATTCAAGGGTAGTGCCAGATGAGCTCATCTGGCACTACCCTTGAAATGTCATGATCGATCCATCTCCTACAACTTGTACATGGTCGTTAGGTGACACCTCCAGAATTTGGGAAATGCTGCCGTGGGGTTGTTGATGGGTTATACGGTATGCTTTGACCACGATGATGTCTTAATTTTACTTCTTCTCGAACGTCGTGAGGGTAGATTGGCTCAAAACGAAATCTGTGCTCTTCTGTAGCGCCTCCACAGGCCCGTACAGTTTCTCTTGTAGAGTGGCGGGCTTCGGCCGTACCTCCTCTCTCAGCAGCTGGTGGTTCCCACAGCCGTCCTGTAGGATGTGCTCTGTCGTCTGCTCTGCTTCTCCACAAGGGCACTGGGGAGATGGCACGAGGTGGAAGCGTCTGTGCCGGTGGAAATTCAGTCGGTTGCGCCCGGTCCTCGGACGGCAGATGGTCACCTGCTCTTGTCTGGACAGCTGATGGTAACTGTCTGTAGCGAGATGTGTAAAGAAAATCCCCCAAAATAAAAAATAACACGCTTAGAAAGGTAAAGTTCAACAATGTATTAAACTGCGTTGTACTTGTGTTTTCTAAGCGTGGGTCTTCCTTTGTTGCGATTTTCTTCGACGTTTTACTCGTTTGGCAGTCACCTTTTTTTTGCCTTGAGTTAAGCCTTCAGCCCCGGAACCCTACAGCAGGAGAGGGATTGACCGTGATAATTGAAGGGTAGTGCCAGATTAGCTTGGCGCCTTCAGGCGCCAAGCTAATCTGGCACTACCCTTGAATTATCATGGTCAATCCATCTCCTGCAACTGGTTCATAGTCTTTAGGCAACACCTCCAAAATTTGAGAAATGGGACCTTGGGCCCATAAGGGTTAACACGATGTGTATTGTAAGGTCCAGGGACGGACGAGGGGAGTTCGAGGGGTTCCGTCCGCTCCGCCCCCCCCCCCCCAAAAAAAAAAAAAATAAAATAAATAAATAAATAAATAAATAAATAAAAATAAAATAAATAAATAAATAAAATAAAATAAAATAAAAAAATAAAATAATAATTAAAATAAAATAAATAATAAATAATTAAGTAAATAAATAAAATAAAATAAAAAAATAAATACAATATTTGTTAATTAAAAATATTTCTTTAAAATGCTATAAGAAAGTCCCTTTGGGGGGGAGTTTGAAATCCCTTCCCCCCTCCCCCCTCCCCCCCCCCTCATATCCCGCCCTCCCCCCCCCCCTCCCCCACCAAACACATACACAAACACACCTTTGTTGTTTTATCTTTTCGCTAGTGGAGTGATTCCTAACGCTTTGCTTGAATTCCCCCCCCCCCCCCCCCCCCCCCCCCCACCAACACCGTTGTTTGACTTTTCGGCCGCTGGTCTAGCGTCCAGATGCCCTTTTGTGTCAGGTTCAAGGTTCCAAACAAAAAATTTGACACCTCCCCCCCCCCCCCTCCCTTCCCCCTTCTTCCCCCGAGGTAACTGATCAGGCCCTGAGTTCCACCGCCAATGAATTATTGAAGCAGGCGCCGGCTAAGCACATGCGCAGTTACTATTTGCTGTGCACTGACACTTAAAGTGTATACTGATCAACAAAAGAAACGCGAAATTTCAGTGTATGTTGTATTTGTATGATAAATCCGCGAAAATACAAGTTACACTATTTTTGATAGCCAGCGTACGAGCAACAACATGTAAGCATGCAGTCACCGTACTGTAGTAACCGTGTCAGTTACCCACCCTGTACACGAGGCACCCGTATTGGTTAGGACGCACGGCGTATGCTTTCCACGCACGTGCATACACTGCAGAGTGTTGTTGTGTCATGAACTCTGTTCAGCAATGCAAGGCAATCAAAAAAATCAGAAGTGTTACGCCTTCTGTCACTTTTACCGTTGCCATATCAACCATGCCAGGACTTCGTGCTCCCCAACGAGAACGAGCTCTTGGGCGTTTGGAAACCGGAGAAGATCCACAAGCTGTGGCAGTGGCGTTCAGATGTCACATTTGGACCATTTACAGGCTGCAGCAACGCTATCATGCCAACGGGTCTTTTGCTGACGCTCCCCGAAGCGGACGACCACTTGTGACAACTCCACGGCAAGACCGCCACATTTTCCGGGCTCACGTGCGAAATCGCTTTCAGCCGGCCGAGGAAACAGCAAGAGAAGTTATATGCAACCACCAAGCACCCATCAGTGGCCAGACAGTGCGACGACGGCTAGAGGAGCATACTCTTACTGACCGTCATCGCCGTGCACGCCTACAGTGATCACAAGCTCATGTCGACTAGACCTGGCGACAGTGGCAGAACGTCCTGTTCACGATGAGAGCCGGTATGGCATCAGCCATGCAGATGGGCGCATACGAGTGTGGCAGAGAAGGGGTGAACGCTATGCTGATGGCTGTGTGCTGGAGAACAATGCCCGGGGCGGGCCAAGCGTGATGATTTGGGGTGGGATTACCCTGAACCAGACAGTTGGACCTGTGTTCTTCCGTGGACTCGTACCAGGTCGCTGAAATGGCATCACAGCTCAGTGCTACATTGACGAAGTACTACACCCATATTTATGTCCTGCCAATTTCTCAGGGATGCAGAAACTTCATCTTGCAGCAAGATAATGCGCGTACACACACTGCACGTATCACCCAGCACTTCTTGCAGCAGCACAACATCCCAGTCATGCCCTGGCCTGCCCTCAGCCCGGACCTCAATCCCATCGAACATCTCTGGGACCAACTGCAAAGGGAGGTCAACGCTGTACGCCCCAGACCAACGACAGCCGCAGAACTGGATAATACCATTGTCCAGGCTTGAAACAACATCCCCAGGACAGCTGTCAACCGCCTGATGCACTCTATGCGCCGACACTGCCAAGCCGTCATCAACGCCAATGGGGGTCACACGCCATATTGACTTTGTGCTGTACCATGTTTGTTCCAAATACAGAATAAACTTCCACACTGATTACGCTGGTGTCCATGATTTCATTCCTAAAGTGTCGATAACATCCGTTGTATGGTTTGTCCGAAATCGACTTTTAAATGTTGGATTAAATGTGATTTGAAGGGGCTACTGTGTTGATCAGTATATATCTCTTGTATTGTTTTATGATAACGAAAGCCAAACGAAAAGGGTGACTCCGTCCGAAGCACGTAAACTTCACAAAAATAACACAATAAACTGCTTTGAAAGGACGGTCACAAAAAAAGTTTGTGCTCGTCTTGTTTCTTCATTCATTAGACATTTCGCTGTGTTGTGATAAACAATGGCTCGTTGTCTGCAAGTACTTGTGCGAGACACTTTTGAATTTCTAATCCCTTCCCTGCTTCTGGACGCATATTTTATATATGAACTATTTGTTTTTTTCAAAAACTATCAACCAAAACCGCCCAAGGAACATGGACACAATCTGGACCCGGCAAGAGGCATAGATCCTCATGAGTCCCCGCAGTTGCGGGGGCTCATGAGGATCTACGCCTCTCGCAGTCAGATAGTGTTGACTTTTTCTCGACAGTAAGGAGATCGCAGCAGTTGAGTGAATGGAATGCCTATATGATCGTTAATTTGGCACCCTTAAGTAATTTACAATCTTTGTGAATAGGCTCACGTAAAAGAGTGTGTCTGTTAGTGTTACCCTTTGTGCGCATCAGTGGAACTCTCCTACGTACATAAGAGAAGAAGAGTAGAAAAGTAAAGTCGTTTCTCTTACGGCATTGAAAGCATAGGGGCCTGACGATCAGTGGCGCATTGACTAAATGCAAATCCGCTGCGCCACCGCGTGCGCGCCACCGCGTCACTAGCTCAATTGAGAATACGAGGGAAGAAATAGTCCATAAGCTAGCCCGGCCTACCGCGCACCCCCTCCTCCCCCCCCCCCCTCCAGTATGTCTTGAGATGTTTAAGCCATGTTCCCCGAAAATCCTTAGGAACACACCAGAGATATAGCCGATGCGCAAGGGTACCCCATTCACTCTCTTCGCGGATGCTAAAATGAGGTTGAGAAACATTTGCCTCTAAATAAATCAGAATTCATTCCAGAAGCCAAATCAGGCAATATTATGTTAAGGCACACATTTTGCGTTCTCTGCAAAAACAGAATTCAAAAATATTGAATCTTTGGCTCACCGTAAAGGTATTTGTGCACCCAGTAAACGGCCATTTCCGCAAAATCGCAAAAAAAGACAAAAATAATGTGTCAGATGCCTTCAGACATTTTGTATAGCACTGGCAGTCCATTTTCAGGTTTACATCATTAAACCAGGATGTCATAATTATTATAAACCTGGCTGGGTGATGATGTGATTGCTGTAAGTGCCACAGTGGTTGATGTTGTATCCCTACCCCCAAGTTGTAAAAATAAACAAAATTAATTAGAAAAAATTACTAAAGTTATTCCATTTCATTTTGACCTCTCTTTACCTATTACGTTTCAGTAATGTGAGCATAAAGTGCACGAAAATAAGGAAAGTCGGCATCCTTTACAGTGGTTAATGATCTATCTATATCCCGTAGTCTTGCCGACCGTTGGGGCACCACTGATGACTTGACAACCAGCTCCCTCCATTCCTCTCTGTTCTCTGCTATTCTCAGCGTATCGCCCAGCTTCAGTCCTGTCCACTCTGGGATATTGTCCTCCCATCTTTTCCTCTGTCTTCCTCTCCTTCGTCCTCCTTGCACAGTGCCTTGCATGATTGTTTTGGCAAGCCCTGCTGAACGCGTGACATGCCCATACCACTTCAGTTTGCGTTTTCTCACAATGGCTAATAGGTCTTCATAGGGCCCGATTGCTTGCCTGATTCTGCTTCCCACTTCCTCGTTTGTGATGTGATCTCTGTATGAGATGCCAAGCAGGCATACAAGAACACTGAGATGACTAAGGAGCGCATCAGTCTGATCTTGGAGCAGAGTGTGATGTTTCTGTCCTTCCATATGGTCTTCAATCTTGTCAGTGCTGTTGTTGTCTGCGCAATCCTGGACAGTATTTCTGGTTTTGATCCCTCATCTGTCACAATGGCTCCTAAGTATTTGAATTTCTTAACTGTTTCCAGTTTTTGGCCTCCCACCATGATTTCAGTGCCAATGCCGCGCACTGGCGTTATTGGTCATCAGTTTGGTCTTCTCTGCACTGATTTCCATCCCATATGCAATGGCTGTACTATCCAGCTTTTCCAGCAGCTGAGCTAGCTCCTTCTCTGTTCCTGCAAGGCCATCAATGTCGTCCGCAAAGCGCAAGTTCGTGATTGTTCTGCCTCCAATACTGACAGTTCCTTCATGATCTTTATGTTCCTTAATGATAGCTTTTCCCCATTTAAAATTGCCAAATTGGGAAATGTACGTTGTTTCCGATGCCCTCAGAAATTTTGTATACAACTGATAGATCTTTTTTTAAGCTTTTATTGGTTAGGATAGAGTACCACAGTTACCCCCAACCTGATTTTATGATGCTGTGATGCATTTAGGAGCCACAGTGGCTAAATCTGCTGTCCTACTTCCATTAATTTTAACCAGTACGCAAAGGAACGCAAAATGATCATAACAATTGCTTAAATCCTCTGTTTAAATATTTTTGTTGCCAGTTTTCTTAACAAAGTATGCATATTGAGCATACAATGTTCTGATCATTTCATTAATTTCAATGTGACCCGGCATCAGTTTAATTGTATTTCTTTTTAGTTAAGGCATGTTTAACAGGGACTGCCGCTGAAGCTTCTACCGTTGCACATTCAGCAGTCTTGTGATCACTGTGAGTGCCACAGTGATTGATTTTGTATCCCTACCCCCAAGTTGTAAAAATACACAAAAGTAATTAGAAAACATTACTAAAGTTATTCCATTTCATTTTGACCTCTCTTTACCTATTAAGTTTCAATAATATGAGCATAAAGTGCAAGAAACGTACGTTGTTTCCGATGCCCTCAGAAATTTTGTATACATCTGATAGGTCGATTTTATGTTTTATTGGTTAGGATAGAGTACCACAGTTACCCCCAACCTGATTTTATGATGCTGTGATGCATTTAGGGGCCACAGTGGCTAAATCTGCTGCCCTACCCTCATTTTACCAGTACGCAAAGGAACGCAAACCAGGGAAGAACCAGGCTTGCTTGCTGGCACCCCGTTGGAGGAGGTGGAGTCCTTCACCTATCTCGGGAGCATCATAGACAAAAAAAGGCGGCACTGGTGCAGATGTCAGAGCACGAATCGGTAAAGCCAGAGCAGCCTTTTCTCCAGTTGAAAAAAGTGTGGAGTTCCAGAGAGCTGTCACAACACACCAAAGTCCGGATTTTCAACTCCAACGTAAAAGCAGTTCTCCAATATGGAGCAGAGACTTGGAGATTGACAAAAACCACAGTCAACAGAGTACAGATCTTCATAAACAGTTGCCTTAGAAGAATTTTGAAAATCCACTGGCCAGAGAAGATCAGCAACGTCAGACTCTGGGAGAGAACAGAGCAGATAACAGCAGAGAATGAAATTGGGCGAAGAAGATGGGGATGGATTGGTCACAGTCTGAGAAAGCCAGCTTCCAGTATCACTAGGCAGGCATTGTCATGGAACCCCCAGGGAAAGAGGGAAAGAGGCAGGCCGAGAAACACCTGGCGTCGAGACCTCCAAGCAGACATCAAGAGACTGGGAACCACCTGGAGTAAAATCGAAGGAGAAGCACAGGACAGGAGTCGCTGGAGGTCTCTCGTCGACGGCCTATACCCGGGGAGGGGTGACAGTAAGTAAAGGAACGCAAAATGATCATAACAATTGCTTACGTCATACTCCTCTGTTTAAATATTTTTGTTGCCATTTTTCATAACAAAGTATGCATATTGAGCATAAAAATGTGTGATCATTTCATTAATTTCAATGTGACCCATCAATTTAATTGTAATTTTTTTTATAGTTAAGGCATAAAAAGGGGGGGGGGGGGGGGAAACGTATGTAAACAGGGGCTGCCGCTGACGCTTCTACCGTCTGCACATTCAGCAGTTTTGTCAAATTCGGGGAAGGTGTACCTCAAGGATATGTTGTGTCTGATGCTGTTCTTGGTCTACATTAATGACATCAGTACAACAGTACCAAGGTTCGTCTCGAACATCCTCCATGCGGATGACTTTGCAGTGTGGAGTGCAGCAGAACATAAAGAAATAGCATCCTGCAGAATCCAGGATGCTGCCAATAGTCAGCAGCTGGACTGAAAGATAGCCACTCAAACTGATCTAGACCATCTCTTTCAATCAGATGGAAGAAGTCCCCTTAAAACTGGAGACCTTCCACTTCCAGTACCAAAGACAGACAGGCCAACTTTACTGGCAACAAATTTTATTACTGGATTCACGTGGAGGCCTCACATTGAACCCATGGAAGCTAGAGCTGCGAAAATAAAAAGTCTCTGATGAAGAAACTGGTGGATACCACATTGGCACAAATTACAGCATCCTGGCGCAAGCAACCACCAGCTCGGTCAGACCAGTAGTGCGGTACCAAGATACATCGACAACATGAAACATTCAGAGGGCAAATTCAAAATGTGGGGATTTCGGCCCTGGGATAGAATGGGTTAAGCAAAACTTGCCTCGTGTTTGTTCCCAATTAACTTTTGAACAGGACTCATTTCAAGACAGCACCAAGAACAAAGAATAATCATCAAACTTGGTCCTACTTTATTTTACAGTTTACCTGGCTTCAAAACCAAATGTCTAGCCACTTCCCGCAGGAGACTATGGAGATGACCTCCTTAACCCATTCAGCCCTCACGCACTACAGCAGGAGATGGGTCGACCATGATAATTCAAGGGTCACGGTAGTGCCAGATTAGCTTGGCGCCTGTGGGCGCCAAGCTAATCTGGCACTACCCTTGAATTATCTGGTCGATCCACTCTGCTGCAACAGGTGCATAGTCGTTAGATGACGCCTCCAAAATTTTGGAAATACGGCCGTCGGGCTGAATGAGTTAAAAGTAGAAATAGTTGCCTCGTTCAGACAACAGTGACAACTGACCTGCATCACTAATCATGCATGCTAAAAGTATGACAATCTATGCACGGATCAGACCGCCTTGCGTGACCAAGCTGTTGAACTTTCGACGTGTTTCTGAGTTTGGCTCGATCAGGGTATATTTTACCAAACAAAAAACGCCTATTGCCGGCTTGCAAAACTGTGCATTTCCTCATACACACGTCGAAACCCCACTGAGGAATCGAACATCAACGTAACAAGATTTACTCATTCCGAAAAATATGTCACTCGTGTTCATCTTTTAAATTTCTGTGTGTGTTTGGCGGTTGTTTGAGAAGGTATGAAACGGCAACCGCCAAACACTCATAAAGAAATAGACCATTTTCAAAAATTTCAGACACGTTTTCAGATGACATGTTATAAAATCAAATTACACAAACCCCGCTCATGGTTTGAAGTGCTGGCGTATTCATTTGAGTGCATTCTACCGTAAACAACAATCCAAGCATAGGGGCCTGACGAGTGGTGCTTTGACTAAATGCAAATCCGCTGCGCCACCGCGTGCGCGCGGCCACCGTGTAAATAGCTGAAGTCAGAATACTAACGAGCTATTTACGCGGTCAGTGGTCGCGCGCTCGCGGTTTCGAAGCGGATTTGCATTTAGTCAAAGCACCACTCGTCAGGCCCCTATGTTCCAAAGTGACTGTAGCAGCAGACAATAATAGGTTTGACGCCGGTGAATTTCAGCGTTTCTGTAAACTTATTGTGTTCTCGGTGGTTTAGTGGTTTTGTCTCGAACGGCTATCGCGTTTCGTGACGATGCCGATCCCGTTCAGTCACAATAAAATTTGAACACCACGCACGCAACTGCAGGAGGTATAGATCCGCATGAGCCCCCGCAATTGCGGGGGCTCATGAGGATCTATGCCTCTTGCTGACATCGTTTTTGAATCCATGTTCCTGGGACATCTCCCCCCCTTTTTGAATTTACGAAGATTGCAGAAACATTTTCTGCGTCAGATCACACCGTACGGGTTAAATCTAGGTCATTTTCAAATCTTCCTGAGGGCGATTAAAAAAAAAAAGAAAAGGACCAAGGTTCATCGCTCCTTCTTACAGCTGTGAAATCATCTGCGTTCGTAAACACTAGGCGAGGATTGTTGAAAGGTATTATACCAGCCAGTATAACACTGCACAATGTACTTTAACGCATTTAGCCCCATGACCACTGACATGTCCCAAATTGTGAAGGTGTTACCTAACTCCAGTGTACCAGTTGCAGGAGATGGATTGACCATGATAATTCGAGGGTAGTGCCAGATTGGCTTGGCGCCTGGAGGCGCCAAGCCAATCTGGCACTACCTTTGAATTATCATGGTCAACCCGTCTCCTGCTGTCGGGGGTTGGGGTTGTGAGAGTCCGTAAGACTGAGCATTTCAAACCCATCTTGAAGTCCCTTCACTGGCCGCTATCTGTGTCCTCACGTATTCAATACAAAGTTATGTCAATCTGTTTTAACTGCCTTTCAGGCACCAGCCCAGAATACTTGTCCTCTTTGCTGCATGTGTATACACCCTCTCGTGAGCTCCGCTCCTCTTCTGATAAACGGAAGTTGTGTGTACCTTCTGTCCAAACTAAAACATTTGGTCAGCGCACTTTTGTTCATCAATCCCCAGTGTTATGGAATACACTTCCTCTTGAGGTCAAAAACAGTGAGTCTGTCTCTGACTTAAAGAGGTCGTTGAAAACTCACCTCTTCAAGCTTTACTTTGAATAACTGCCAGTGTTTGATGCCTTAGTTGTAGTTCTGTAATCCTCCTTGTTTTAGACTGAATGTTAATTAGAACATATTAATATGTATGCATTGTTGTTTAGTTCATTGTAAAAGTGGTGTGTTCGGGTATTGTGTTTTGTTTGTTATGTGCATATGTCATTGTATTTTTATTTTTGTGTACAGATTGTAAAGCGCTTAGAGCTTTTGAGTAAGATTAAGCGCTATATAAATACTCATTATTATTATTATTATTAAATGGGTTAACAAATGCAAGATATACCCACGGGCTGTTTGGCAAACCACAATGACTCGATCGTACCCCATACTGATTCGGACCTGCGAAATAGATTTGAAATGCCACACAGAAACACGACAGCTTAAAGCGACATAATCCATTAGTTAGTTATATCCAGTTTATTGTCCCATTGGCACCGAAGTGATCGGGAACTACACATAATCCATTAGTTAGTTATATCCAGTTTATTGGCACCGAAGTGATCGGGAGCTACACATAATCCATTAGTTAGTTATATCCAGTTTATTGGCACGGAAGTGATCGGGGATTACACATAATCCATTAGTTAGTTCAGTATATCCAGTTTATTGGCACCGAAGTGATCGGGGATTACACATAATCCATTAGTTAGTTATATCCAGTTTATTGGCACCGAAGTGATCGGGAACTACACATAATCCATTAGTTAGTTATATCCAGTTTATTGGCACCGAAGTGATCGGGGATTACACATAATCCATTAGTTAGTTATATCCAGTTTATTGGCACCGAAGTGATCGGGAACTACACATAATCCATGGAGTAAAGGGATAATAAATTGCAATATCTCCTTTAGGATTGTTCTTAGCATGTCTTTCAATAATGCTCGACAAAATCCTAACTTAAAGCGCGTCAAACATGCTGCGAATTTTTTTATTTTTACCAGATAACTGGACTCTAAACGACCCCAACCCTCCATTTTTTTGAGCGGACAAAACATGGTAGGCCTAATGTCAAGATTATTTAGTTGCGCATCTTGTGTAAATGCGATGGGAAGGGCTGTGTTTATTGACAGTTCAGTTTTGCCAGTTAAAATTCATATATATTCGGTGCGTTTTTATTACGAAGTTTGAATGTTGTAAAATTTAAGACTTTCAGTGGTTCTGCTCTTCTTCTTCTTCTACACCGGAGAGTTTCTTCCGTTACGCTCAAAAGCCAGTGGGAAAAACCCTGGTACCTGTGCCTACTGCACTGACGTGGATTGTGAAAAGAAGGGAACAAAAATGTTAGCAGACGCAAGACAATATCGGCGAATTTCAGCAGTCAAAGTCTACCATATCGGCGAATTTTAGCAATCAAAGGTTACCATATCGGTGAATTTTAGCAATCAAAGCCTACCATAAAGCAGATCGCTTTGCGATCTGCTTTATGGTAGGCTTTGATTGCTAAAATTCAGATACAACGGGTTATCAATGTTTTCTTGCTTCAGCCGGCTAAGACTTTAAAATAGGAACGGACTTTGTCTCGATTTGCTGTGACAGTCACTTTGGTGTACTAACACCCTCACGCAAAACATACTGCGCCAAAAAAAGGACCCGGGGCTCAAATCCGGCGGCGGAGGTCGACGCTAACCCGGCGGTGTCAGTCTGGTGTAGACCGGATCATTTTGGCGTGAACGGATGAAAATTTCTGCTGGCAGAAATTGGTTCCATCTGCACCCTTCACATTGAGGACATCATCCTGACAACTGATTCAAGGTCCCTGCTTCAATAGCTGCGGAAATGTCATAGTGTTGCCGCTGGCAACGCCATACATTTCGCAACTATTGATGCGGGGTGCCTTAAACAAGTAAACTATTCAACCGGATATTTTTCGGTTCAGTCTGATTGCAAAGCTTTCCGGTACGCAATAGGTCCTCAGGCCCGAACGTCGGTCCTAGGAACGTTTTGCCGGTTGAGTTTGCTAGCCCGGCACTGGATTAAGACCCCTTCTCCCCCCCCCCCCTCCTCCCCTCCCCACCCCACCCCTCTCCCCGTCCCTCCAATCTAAAGCAGTACAGGTACTGACATTGTTCGTTAAACATTGTTGTTCGTTTGTTTTTACTGATGCGTTTGCTATAATTTCTGTCACGCTTCATCTGTTGTAGGACATCAGCGGCCGATTAAGCCCAAAAGCCTTGTGCAGTCTGAATGGTCTAAAACTAGAACCTGCATTGTTCACCCCCATTTAGTTACTCATTTTGTTTGTTTGTTTTTTTAATGTTTTATCTGCTTTTTTGTCAGTCTCTCCCTTGTCTGCCACCGGGCATTTTGTTATCGTTAATAATTGAAGTAGCGCCAAGCAAACAAAACTACACAAACAGTTCAGTCGTAAAATGTAGTGCGCTGCCTCTGACAGAAGCAACCATTTTAACCTCATCACTAGCAAGACTCAACTGCAAGAGGCATAGATCCTCATGAGCCCGCGCATTCGCGGGGGCTCTTGAGGATCTATGCCTCTTGCTGGCACCGCTTTGCGCCTATGTGCCTTGGACAGCTGGGGCTCTTTGGCGTTGAATGAACAAGCTTTCAGAAACGTAACCTGCGGCCTCTGGCCGTGACTGGACTCATGATGAGGCTCTGTGGCCTTTCTGCAGTTCACAATTTCCTGGTGTAACACCCTCCCCACCCCACCCCCACCACCACCACCCCACCCCCCACCCCCCCAAAAAATAAAGTTGTTTAAACAAAAGTATTCGAAAAACGGAAGAAAAAGAAGAAGAAGGAAAAACAAAACAAGCAACAACAAAAAAAAAAAAAAAAAAAAAAAAAAAAAAAAACCAACACAAAAACAACAAGAAGAAATGTGAATGAACGACTGCATGGATGGATGACTGGACGGATAAATGAGTGGGTGAGTGAGTGAGTGAGTGAATGAATGAATGAATGAATGAATGAATGAATGAATGACGTTGCAAAAGAAAAGCACATCTTACCCCCCCCCTCCACCCCCCCCTCCCCCCGCCCCCCTTCCCCTTCAACTCTCATCTAGATCCGTGGAGCCTAATGCTGTGACGACAATATTCGTGATAAGGTTTGAGATTTAATGAAACTGCACATATCGCGTGTGTGTCTGGGCTGTTATGCCACCGTTATTGTCGGAACAAATGCAGTTTTTATCTACTTCTGATTTCCGGACAAGAGCCAATTCCTTAGTTCGGTTCTTCCTTGCATTTCTCTACGAATTCAGTCAGTCTTGTCACGCCAAAGTGAACCCGGGTCGATCTATCGTTGGGTCGATTCTGACAATACAGGGGCAACAAGGTGCAAATTCTTAGTGTTGACTATTTAACTTCTGTAATTGTCCTCGAAATACTGCATTACATGAATGAATGAATGAATTTTAATTAATTTCTCTTCACATTTCGGTGATTTCTTTTTTACAACGGCAACAACAACACAAGAAACAACCTTAAAACTGAATAATCTAAAATTATATACATGCCTTATAAAGGTTTACCTATAAGAGTCTGACATTGTTGCTATACTGGTATGGAAAATAGCATTGATGTTTTCTGTTAGATCCTCAATATTAATAGCATTTTATCTGAACACATGTGTTGTAATTGGGGACTCAACTGCATTACATTTCAGGAGACGGATCGGCCATGATAGTTCAAGGGTGGTGCTTGGCGCCCCTAGGCGCCAAGCGATTCTGGCACCACCCTTGAACTATCATGGTCGATCCATATTTGTCTGGTGTGTCGGGGCTGAAATGAGTAAACTGTTGTTTTGTTCTTTCGTCAATACTGGAAGGTTGGGAAAGACTTCGTGACACGCGACTATTGTTGCGTGTGTTTTTTTGCGGCTTTTGTAGCAATGCAACGTTTGTCGAACGAGGTAACCTCTACAGCGCTGATCAATACATTAGAGCAGCAGGAGCAGGGGAAGGCTCGACCATGATGGTGCACTATGAAGTCTTTTCAAACGGCCGCGCACATAACCGACCCATTCTACACCTGGACCGAAATCCCCAAATTTGAAGTTGCCCTCTGAAGGACTGTATTACTATTCTAGAGACAGGTCGAGCATGATATTTCAAGGGTTGTGCCAGAATAGCTTGGCGCCTATGGGCGCCAAGCTATTCTGGCACCACCCTTGAACTATCATGCTCGATCCATGTCTTGCTGTGTCGGGGCTGAATGAGTTAAAGCCCGAGAACATCTTCAGTGTGAAGCGCATTTGAACTCGCTCTCCGCAAACAAGAGGTACAGATCTGTTCTCATGGGCCCACGTGGCTGCATGGGTTGATTAGGATCTATGCCCCTTTCAGACGGAACGATTTCGCTAAGTGACTTACACAGACTTATTTTTTTCAGCTGATTGGGACAAGCTTTTGAACTGTCCCACTTTTGGTATTTTAACATAACTTGCCACTTGACATACTTTGACCTAAGTGTTAGAGAGATAGCGCGAAACATCATTGATGTTTTTCATAACAACATTGCACAAACAAGTGGTAATACATTGTCTAAGCTGTCAGTGGCGTAGGAACCGGGGTAGCCCTGCTCCGTTCCCCCATGTAAATGTAGGAGGGAGGATGGTTGCCGAGTATCCTCTTCCACCGCCACACAATCTCATCCACCCCCCCCCCCCCCCCCCCCAAAAAAAAAAAAAAAAAATATATATATATATATATATATATATATATATATATATATATATATATATATATATATATATATATATATATATATATATATATATATATATATATATATATATATATATATATATTTTAAATTGAAGGAAACAAATCATAAAACTAGTGTTTTTGGAGGCTGGAAAGTAACATGTGAGACACTTTACCCTCCTCCCCCCTCCGCCCCCCCCCCCTTCTCAACCCGTCTTGAAAATAATTCCTGTAAATATTACAACTTTATCATTTTTATCTCTTGTGAGCTTGAGTTGATGTTTTGTTTTGCTGCTGCTGTTGTTGTTGATGATGTTGTTTAAACTCTAATGTCACCAGTTATTGAAGACACATTAAATCATGATAAAATGAAACCCTCCTACACAACTGGCTCGTGCATCCCCGAAAGTTACAACAGAAAATACTGGATCGAACATGAATGTTCAAGGTGTGGGGGGGGGGGGGGGGGGGCATAATAGCTTGGCGTCTCTAGGCGCCAAGCTAATGAGGGTTAATTTCTCATCTGAACTGTGTGATGTATGCGACAACACCTACTCTGAAAATTCTCTTTCCAGTGCTCGGGCTGTTAAAAGAGCTAGGTCAGCTAATCGATCCGTGGAATGATAGCGTGTGGGAAATGCATATTTTTGTTTAAAAATATGTACATTTAAAACGACCATCTCCGGGTAATAAAAGCATAATGGGAACGTAGCTTAGTGTATAAGACACTGCGCTGGCAATCCCGGGTTCGAATCCCCTGGTGGGCAGGAATGGGATGTGGACTTTTCCTCGTTCCCATCGAGTCAGATTTGCGTACAGACTCGGCTTACGGTTGCCTGTCTCGCCTTCGTGTGTACAGCACGCATAATCATCAAGTGCGCACGTTAAAAATCCCATTACCACTATTCGAAAAGAGAAGGCCCGGTAGGGCCGGTGAAATGGAAACAGAAACATATCACATGCACTGAAGTTAATATTAGGGTGGAGGTTTGCACATAAAGTAGCGCTTAGTAGCAGCAGGCTTTCAAAGCTTCAGCTTCCATCCCTACAGCGCCTTGAGCATATTTAATTAGATGGATATGTATCATATCATAGCAAAGGTTCACAACATCTGCTGTAGATAATCTGTAAATTTGAGTTGATTCTTTTGTACATTATTATTGCAAGACATATCAAGAACAAGGGTGTAGGGGACTCTGGATAGAGGTAGTACCTTTGCTGTTCGGCAGCTGCGTCCTACATAGGACGGACGGGCATCACTGGTCCTCATCCATCTCCTTAATCTCTCACGTGCTGACTCCACGTGACTCCACACCCCGGCAAACCACCTCAGCTGGTGGGCTAAACCACGTGAGGGGGTGGTGTTCACATTGCACCACTAGGCGGATGAGCTCATCTGACAGCCAACGGCTAGAGGACGGAGGAGATCAGGTTGGATCCAACGGCCAAATGTGGGGGAGTAAACCCTTCAAATCAGGAGTGGAGCCCCGAAGGCAGACAGCTGCCTGTATTCACGCACTGTTCTGGCAGCTCCTGCAGCCAAACTGGTGCCAAACGTACTGCTTTGCATTCCTTTGGACAACATCAGCGAGGCCGAGAGGGGGATCTTGACGACTGGGCATCCCAGGATCTCCATACACTTCGCCCAGGCTTGCGCCCTGGAGAGGTCACTCCAGTGACTGACCCAGCAAGCGCATATACTCCATTGTCTTCCGAGACAGGATGCCAAACCAAACATATCAAGAACATTAAATCCTGAGGATGATTTATTTTTCTCCAGATTTGTGATTTGTCCTATGAAAGCTACATCTACAGTGCAGGAGATAGATTGGCCGTGCTAGTTCAAGGGTGGTGCCAGGACATCTTGGCGCCTGCAGGCGCCAAGCTGTTCTGGCACCACCCTTGAACTATCACGGTCAAATTCATCTCACGCTAGGGTGTGTCAGGCTTTAAATGGATAAATGTTCCTTATGTGTCTGACAACAATGCTGCACAAAAGTGTTAACCCCTTCCCTGCCAATGATCGCGGATTCCGCGTCTGAAGCCACTGCACACTGACCGACACTCCCGTAAAGACCACAGACGTAAATGGCACAAAATGAAGCATAAAGAACATAGGTCTCACAAGAGACATAAATCCGTATGAGCCCCCGCCGCGACTGAGGGGTGGGGGGGGTGGGGGGGGGAGGGCTCATGAGGATTTATGTCTCTTGCAGCCGGGTGGCATCCGCCTTGCCCCGGCAAGTTAAGGGGTTACAATTGTTTCATTGTGAACAAAGACTTGTCTCCTCTTGTTCCTTTTTGTACGCAGGGGAGTTCACCCGTGACACACAAAAGTCTAGTGAGCAAACCTCCGTGACGTGCGCGTCTCTACTCACGCGGATGGTGAAAACGCAGGGTAGAGAAGTCTTAATTAATTAATTAAAGAACCATTACGCGTAAATGTGGAGACACATTTCAGCACCATTTGTGTTTATTATGCCCCCGTCGACACATCCAATGAACCTAAACAGCAGTTGGGACACGCAGCACAAGCGTAATCACAATTATTTATTCTGCGCAGTCAGTCTTTTTTAGCTATTTCTCGTACTGATAAAGTTGTATTTATAGAACGGAGTCGAGTTATTGTCAGGTTACTTGATATAAAGACGACGTGTGCTGAACTGGGTTGTCCTGTGTCTAAATGAACCATAACTACACCTGTGTGTAGTGTTTCGTAGCCATCTGTTACAGAAGTGTGTCTCAGAACAGTTAGAGCAGTAGTGGGCCATTAAGGCGAGACAACATCGAGTCAACATTGACAACTCGTCGTTATGGCGAATGTTAGCAACCAAAGCCCGCAGTGGATAAGGCAACTTTAAGGTGACATTGTCCGGATTGAAATTGTAAACCATTTCAGGCCAACCAGTCATAGTATAGGCTGCATTATTTATCCTTACAACATTAGCCCCACAAAAGTTCGCTTATCCGCAGTCACGATTTTACCATGGAAAATGTAACAAAATAAATATTCGTGCAGTAAACGTTGTTCACAACACACACACAAAACACTAGACCCAAAGGGTTGACTGCCATGTGTTTTACTACAATTTCGACTGCAACCCCTTCCCCCTTTTTAGTACGTTCTCTCTTAGGGTGCATGGAAATTTAGCTCTAGGTGGAGGCTTGGAATGTATGCCCCTGCAGAAACCACGGTAAAATGTGGTCTTCATTGCAGGTAAGCAGAAGTTCCTTCTTTTCCTCCAGTATTGCCGATGGTGTGCTGAAGAGGTCGCCAAGACCGAAACAGCTGTCCACACCGGCTCAATATCTGGACCCCCACTTGGGGGACCTAGATTTAAATTTCCATGCACCAAGGGGCTGGAACAGTGGGATATGTGATACGCCCCCCTTCGAGGGGGGGGGGGGGCTTCCATATGCATTGCTTCCAGTCACTTACTTAGCGCACCCCCTCTTTTCTATCTTTTTTTTTTTGATGCTTGGACCAAAGTAGATCTATGATCATTGGTCTTTCATGAACAATTCTCTCCCTTGACAGTGCTTTTTCCTACTCACTTGGTAGTCGTTCACAAAAGACCAGAAGGGGGGGGGGGGGGGGGGGGGGAAGACGGGCTTGTTCAATAACATGTCCGTTGAAAGATCCTGGTAAATCAAAGTGGCACAGTTGCAGTGCGGCCGAACTGATCAGTTTTCAGGTAATAGGCAATAGCTGTCCCTGTCCCCCGTAACCCGCCCCTCAGGGTCGTCCATTATCACGTGGACGATAACCCCGAACTAACCAACCAAAATGCTGATATGAAACAAAGTCGCATATAAAAACAGTGTTTCAGAGGCATCGATTTACTTCGCTTTTGACACTTTTCATCCTGATACACACCTACTGCTTGAAATAAATGTGATTGATGGTTCAAGGGTGGTGCCAGAATAGCTTGGCGCCTGAGGCGCCAAGCTATTCTGGCACCACCCTTGAACTAAAATAGTTGCTCTATCTCCTAATTTGTAACGTAGCCTTCATAGGACGAAAGGTAAATGTTACAAAATCAGCCTCAGGATGTAATGAGTTAACTAACTTCGGACATAACAATAACAAATTTGAGTTTTGTGCTATCTGAAGGTAGTAATAGCTATATTAATGGTCAGAAGAACAATACGTGAGCCCTCGTTTCATTACAGAGAGTAATGTTAACCCCCCCCCCCCCCCCCCCCAAGAAATCCGATTTTCAGAATCGTCACAGTCCTACCGGACGCCCATTGACCCCTTCCCTGCCACTGTCGCTACGTTGAAGTTTCTGAAATCCTTGTTCATTCAACGATCAAAAGCCGCAACCGGCCAACAGCAAGAGGCATAGATCCTCATGAGCCCCCGCAGTGGCGGGGGCTCATGAGGATCTAGGTCTCTTGCGGTTGGATCGTGTTCACGTTTTCTCGGCAGTTGAAGGGGTTAAAACCTTCATCTTTCGATCCGTTTTTCGATTAGCTGTCTATTGACGTTGTTCCGCTGAATGGCTCTCTCTCTCTCTCTCTCTCTCTCTCTCTCTCTCTCTCTCTCTCCTCTCTCTCTCTCTCTCTCTCTCTCTCTCTCTCTCCCCCCCCCCCTCTCTCTCTCTCTCTCTCTCTCTCTAAGGCTGCGCGTTTTCTTATAATAGTACCTTAATTAAACCTCACAACATGCCACTATGCCCGACCAGTAAAGCTGGTAATTCCTATGTCACTTCCCTCTTAGATTTTTCTTCTCGATTGACTTGTGTTTGTCAAGTAATTTTTTTTAAATAATTTTTATTATTTTTTTCTGTTCAGTAGTAGAAAATAATTAGTGCGATAGTAATTAATCAGTAGATTAGCAACGGCAAGGTCTCTCTCTCTCTCTCTCTCTCTCTCTCTCTCTCTCTCTCTCTCTCTCTCTCTCTCTCTCTCTCTCTCTCTCTCTCTCTCTTTAGATATATATATATATATATATATATATATATATATATATATATATATATATATATATATATATATATATTATATATATATATATATATATATATATATATATATATATATATATATATATATATATATATATATATATGCAGTAGGCAAGTCCTTAAGACTTGTTCGGGAAGCTAGGCGTACGTCCCCGGCAGATGGGGCTCGTAAGCCTTGGATGACAGCCCATCTAGGAGAAGGAAAATTCTGAATCAAAACCTCCGCTGCCTTGTGGTCATATCCTGACATGGAAAAGGCTTCAGGAGTAAACCTCGAGGAAAAATCCCGAGTCGGAGCCCCTATTTCAGTCCGTTGTTGCTTTCAGCTTCGTTCTGGCAGCCCCTGCGACGGCGCCGGTGCCAAGCTGTAATAGTGGCTTTGCGTCGTGGAGAGGGGGGACGTGCTGCATGGGCAATAGCCTGTCCTCCATATCACACCGCCCAGGCTTGCATCCGAACAGCGTTCACCCACAACTATATATATATATATATAGTAGGTGTTCAGTGGAAGGCTCAAAAGATCTAATAAGCGATGCAGTCACAAAAGGACAGCTGATGTCCTGATGACACAATGCAAGCTTACCAGCCTGGATTTCCATGGCATTAGCACAGCATTCTCAGAATTTATTGAAAAATTATGTCCCTTGGAGCTACTCTGATTGAGTGCATTTTTTTTGGCTTGGGCGACGCCTTTGTTATAAGTAATGAATATATATATATATATATATATATATATATATATATATATATATATATATATATATATATATATATATATATATATATATATATATATATATATATATATATATATATATATATATATATATATATGCGTGCGTGTGTGTGCGTGCCTGCATGCGTGCACAGAAAAATAATATTAATTTTATGTGCTGTCATTTTGTTAATTGTTTGTAAACTATCAGTTGGGTGTTACGTCAGTCAGTGGTGAAGAGCTTAGAGCTCCTTTGATGTTAGGCGCTATTAAAAGTTTTCATTATTATAATTATTATAATAATTATAACTATTATTATTATTATATTATCATTATTATTATTATTATTATTATTATTATTATTATTATTATTATTATTATTATTATATTATCATTATTATTATTATTATTATTATTATTAGTTGACTGCTGAGAAAATGGCAAGTTGGATAGCCGCACCACGATCCAACTTGCAAGAGACATAGATCCTCATGCGCCCCCGCAGTTGCGGGGGCGCATGAGGATCTATGCCTCTTGGTGATGACACCACTTTGAATCCGTTTTCCGTGGACGGTGGTGGCACTGGCTTTGGCGTTGAAACAACACAGATATTAGAATCACCGTTTGCGGCCATTGGCAGGGAAGGGACTAATGTAACCATTTGTGCGGGGGACTCAAGTGGCGCGTACCAAAGCACTTCTGTGGTCAAATGCAAATGTTTATCATGAAACTCGAATTAAAAAGATTGATTGTCACTGGCGCAGACAAAAGAAAAGCTTGTACGTCCTTTAACCCACTCAGCCCGGCGGCCGTATTTCCTAAATTTTGCAGGCGTCATCTAATGACTATGCACCAGTTGCAGGAGATGGATCCACCATGATAATTCAAAGGGCAGTGCCAGATTAGCGCCAAGCTAATCTGGCACTACCCTTGAATTAACATGGCTGGTTCATCTCCTGCTTTAGTGCGTCGGGGCTAAATGGGTTAATTTAGTGAACACGATCATTTTCTTCTCAAACCTGCTGCCATGAAATGTAGGGGAAAAACAACCGCCGGCAGGCGCCAAGCTAATCTGGCACTACCCTTGAATTATCATGGTTGACCCATCACCCGCTGTAGTGCGTCATGGCTGAATGGGTCAAAACAAAACCAAAAAAAATGATCAGTTTAGCTGCACGTTTCAGCCAGCATGATCCCCTCCGTCTGGCGAAGAAAAGATGTAAATAAAGCTTGACACTACAAGCAAGAGGTATAGCAATCTGCAGGGGCGCACAAGGATCTACACCTCTTGCAGATGAATGTATTGTGTGTGAGATTGGGTATCACGGATAAGGACAAAGGGAGTTAACTGTCACGCGATGACCATGGTCACCTAGCAGCCACCAGGTACTTCCGGCTCTGTAGATATCCTGTTATCTGTTCGGCGCGCTTAACGTATTGTGTTACATGTTTTGCGGCTGAAAATTCATCGTGTCATCATGATAAAATACACTTTAAAAAAGATTTGATATGATTTTTGTTCATGCGAGAAATATGGCACAATGACATTCAATTTATTTTGTTCAAATTGAATACCAATGTTAACACAAGTCTTAAAAAAGCCAACGTTTCATACCACTTTAAAAACAAAATTTTTTTTTTGTTTCAGAATAAACATTCAAGGCAGATTAGTATAGCCTACTTTCAATGATTCGGACATTTTTTTTTAAAACGGAGAAGATTCTTGTAATTCACAGCAAATCTAGAGCCATCGAACGTCTTGTTTTGGTGTTCTTGTCTACCGTGTTGAAAATACGGTAGACTTCAGGACGGGGCTGGTCGGAGCACGTTCTGTTGAATGCAAAGGACTAACAGGCGGGCGGGGCTCATGGTCTGGCAAAGAAGTAACACGATAAAAATGACGTCACGTCTAGCCACTCTAACGTTGCTGTTGAACGTTGATTTGAAGCGAAGCGCCGTTAGTGCGTATGTATGTATGTATGTATGTGTGCGTAGGTATGTAAACACGAAAATGTCCGATATTACTGTACACACAAACTTGAAACTTGTCAAAATACTTTATTAATGGGTGCCTTAGAGAGCCTCCGAACACTATATTGTAATTGTATGTCTCATTGAAGACATAAAAGGCCGTTTATAAAAAGTCGGTTGACCCAGATTCAAGTCCGCAGCTATTTTGATTATAATTTTTTATGTACTTAAAAATTTTGATATGGCTAATTTGTAGAAACAACTACAGAGGAATCACCTTGCTGTCAGTACCAGGAAAGGTCTTCAACAGGATCATCCTAGAGAGAATGAAGAGCTCCGTTGACCCCCAGCTGAGAGACCAGCAAGCAGGATTCAGGAAGAACCGATCATGTACAGACCAGATCGCCACTCTCCGCATCATCGTGGAACAGTCTCTGGAGTGGAGCTCCCCGCTGTACGTCAACTTTGTGGATTATGAGAAAGCATTTGACAGCGTGGACCGAGAGACTCTGTGGAAACTCCTACGACACTACGGTGTACCCACAAAGCTCGTCCGCCTGATCAAGAGCAGCTATGATGGCATGACATGTCGCGTGATCCACGAAGGGCAGTTCACCAGAGAGCTCCAGGTCAGAACTGGTGTCAGGCAGGGTGTCTGCTGTCTCCGTTCCTCTTCCTACTGGCCATAGACTGGGTCATGAAGATGACCACAGAGCACAGACGAAGTGGAATACAGTGGACACTGTGGACACAGCTTGACGACCTCGATTTTGCACACGACTTGGCATTACTGTCCCACACTCATCAACAAATGCAGGACAAGACCACGAGGCTTGCTGACATCTCGTCCCAAGTGGGCCTCACTATTCACAAACAGAAAACAAAGACAATGAGGCTGAACGCAACCAGGGAAGAACCAATCTTGCTTGCTGGCACCCCGTTGGAGGAGGTGGAGTCCTTCACCTATCTCGGGAGCATCATAGACAAAAAAGGCGGCACTGATGCAGATGTCAGAGCACGAATCGGTAAAGCCAGAGCAGCCTTTCTCCAGTTAAAAAAAAAGTGTGGAGTTCCAGAGAGCTGTCACAACACACCAAAGTCCGGATTTTCAACTCCAATGTAAAAGCAGTTCTCCTATATGGAGCAGAGACTTGGAGATTGACAAAAACCACAGTCAACAGAGTACAGACCTTCATGAACAGTTGCCTTAGAAGAATTTTGAAAATCCACTGGCCAGAGAAGATCAGCAACGTCAGACTCTGGGAGAGAACAGAGCAGATAACAGCAGAGAATGAAATTGGGCGAAGAAGATGGGGATGGATCGGTCACAGCCTGAGAAAGCCAGCTTCCAGTATCACTAGGCAGGCATTGTCATGGAACCCCCAGGGAAAGAGGAAAAGAGGTAGGCCGAGAAACTCATGGCGTCGAGACCTCCAAGCTGACATCAAGAGACTGGGAACCACCTGGAGTAGAATCGAAGGAGAAGCACAGGACAGGAGTTGCTGGAGGTCTCTCGTCGACGGCCTATACCCGGGTAGGGGTGACAGGCTTAAGTAAGTAAGTAAGTAATTTGTAGAAAGACATTGGATGAGTTCGTTAGCCAGCTTTATACCTCTTCAACTTTTTCGAAAATAAAAGTTAAATGCGGAAAAAAATGTCAGAAGTAAGACTCCTTGATTTCATCAGAAAAATCAGACCTTGATGGTGACGTAAAAGCACCAAACGCGTCAGTGTTTTATACAATGTTCCTAATTGACGCAAATCACCAGGCGTTTGACATGTGGGCGCAATGGTCTAAACGAGTCCGCCGTTGCCGGTCCCAAGCCCGGATGAGAAAGGAGGAGGGAAAACCCACGCCAAAACTTCAACTGAAGGAAAACTACGCCCAAACTGCTTAAAACCACGCCAAAACTGCTTGTCCCCGATCACTCTTGGTGCCAGTGAACAGTAAACTGGAACAAAGCAAGCAAGCGATGGTCTCGTTCATTTATTTTTGTATGATATTTGCGAACGTATTGTGGAAAAGGTGGAATATACATGCAAGCTCATACAGAAGAGGTTTTGTGGGCACGGGCCATTCCACCTTATTCTTCAAAATGGTTGTGGCTACGCCAGCCCACAAAACGTATAACCGGTAGGAAGCGCCGTGTGTCTGCCGTCTGTGTTTGTGTGTGCCATTATGCCGTTTGTGTTTGTGTGTGCCATTGCCGTGCGGATCAGGCGGGGGGAGGGGGTGGGGTGGGGTGGGGGATGAAAGGGAGATACTGAATGAGTTCGTAATCCAGCGTTGTACCTCTTCAATTTTTTCAATAATAATTAATTCATTTTTGCAAGTTTTGGAGCCACTATTTACTCCCATCAAACAGTCACGCTGGAAGAGGCTGTGTGGAACAAAACAGTCAGCTCTGGAAGAGCGTGCCTTTCGGATGAATGATGTGAAATATCAAATTCGTCCCAGTGAGACCAGCGATGCCATGACGTCACGTGAAGTTTAAAGTGACGTCATTTTGCTGCTCCTGCTGTCTTTAGAATTCCTGTCGCTACTCCAGCCCACAGAGCGTACTAATGGCGGGAAGCGCTGTGTGCCCGTCTTTATTTGTGTGCGCCGGCGTGTGTGTTGATCAGAGGTTGGCTTAGAGAGGAGGGAAATGGATCAGAAGGATAAGCTTAAAAATATGAACAACTCTGAATGTTCGTAAAAGAAAAACGCACGTGTGCTCCAAACAATACGGTAGACTTTGGGATGAAATCCTCATCTTGTTTGTTTTGTGTGTGTTTTTTTTTTTTTTTTTTTTTTTTTTGGGGGGGGGGGGGGGGGGGGTTTTCGGGCTTTTTCACAGATGACTAGAAGACGTGGTAATCCGTGCGCCGCAATCTGTTCGCCGCAATTAACTCGTGCGCCGCAACCCGTACCCATCTGCCCGCAGGGAGAGTCCAATAATGCGTGCGCCGCATCCCGTGGCTCACTCTTTAGGAGAGTCCAGCTAACGCGTGCGCCGCAACCCCCCCCCCACCCCCAGCCCCCACCACCCCCTCCTCCCCCACCCTGTTAGGGAGAGCCCATTAATACTAAGATGAACACGGACGGAAGAATAGGTGTCCGTTTCACAATAAGCTTGACGCACACTGGTTGTCTCCCTCGATTCGCTACCGCTGATCAGCGGTAGCGAATCGAGGGAGACAACCAGTGTCAATATAGACGATCGATGTGCCTTTTAGGTCAAGAAAGAGTGACGCAATACAAAAGTTCGTAGCTTGAGGGCAGCGTAAAGCGTAGTCTATTTACTGCCATGCTCCCAAAAGTGCCACACTCCCACCTCACGAACTTATGTTTAGTTGTTTATCCTTCTCCAATCTCACCGCTTCTTACACTCCGTTCCCGCTTGGGAAGAGCTTTTTCTTTCAAGTGCAAGCCATTATATATTTATACATTTTTTCAGCATATTCATAGACCTGTTTACACTATACAGATTGCCTTTTACATCCATCAGTCAGCTCCTACAGTCTGCCTGCAAGTGGCACAGATCCTCAAATGGCCCTGGAGAGGCACGGACACATGACAGCCTGTGCTTCTTGCTTGAGAAGATCGTCTCCACTTACATCCTCACATGGAGCGAGCAGTCTAGGGGTAGGTCTACCACTGCTTGCTTTGGAATTTTCACGCGTCAACCACTTTGCTAAATGGGACGTTTTCCATTGTTTGACAAGTGCAAATATGTGACAAGTTCATATGCAAGACACATGGATCCATGGATCTATGCCTCGTGCTGGCAAATGTGTCTCAATGCCTATTGTTTCTGTGGTTTAGGGAGGCTAAGGCGGTCTGTGTCTAGAACTATGACAGTTTTTATTGTTTTTGTCATCTAAACCGTCGAAAATCGAACTCTTAATGGTTTTAAGATTACCCTTGTTGATGTTCTCGGAAGCTGGTACCTTGGTGTTTCATAGAAACGTCTTTGATTTCGTGAATCCAGTCGATTTGTCAAGCATGCTGGCCCCTTGAGGACTTTTACCGCGAGCAAAACATACAGCTACGGACAAAAGGTGTTTCGATTGGCTGTTTGATGGGATCATGCAGCCACGGACAAAAAGTATACAGGCATTTCGATTGGCTGCTTAAAGGATTTGTCGATGGCGGGCTGCTTTGAGGGGAAGGATTGGTTTGTACTTTAGCAAGAAGGCAGTCTGACACGACAGGCAGTGCAGGTATGGCCACAGTCAAATGGACACCACCCTTTGGATATCTCAGTTATTTCCCTTCAGCCAGTTGGTTTGCACTGGAACGAGCAGTAAAAAAGGTAAGACATCGGTCTGGTTAAAACCGGTATGAAAGTCAGTTGGGAGGGGGGAAGGAGGAATAGGGAGAGGTGGAGAAAGAACCTTTGACACGGCGTCCGATAACGATTACGATAATAATAATAATAATAATAATAATAATAATAATAATAATAATAATAATAATAATAATAATAATAATAATAATACCACTCATTTTATAGGCGCTGTACCTAATTCCACACATCGGCTCAAAGCGCAAGCAACCCATCACGCACGCTTACGTGAAACACTCAGCCAGGTAAAACCCATAACCCGCCCTCTAGGGCCGTCCATTCATCACTCCGGTGAAGTAAATACAATACAATACAATACAATACAATACAATACAATACAATACAATACAATACAATACAATACAATACAATGCAATGCAATACAATACAATACAATACAATACAATGCAATGCAATACAATACAATACAATACAATAATACTTTATTGACCCCTCATGGGGAAATTCACATTTTTGCCACCACGTTAAACCCCAAACTAACAAAAACGCGAAACACACGCATTCACTGTGAAAACCGGCAAACACAGTGCAAGCACACGCCATGCATTCACTGTGAAAACCGGCAAACACAGTGCAAGACAAACGCTGGACATTCACTGTGAAAACCGGCAAACACAGTGCAAGACAAACGCTGGACATTCACTGTGAAAACCGGCAAACACAGTGCAAGACAAACGCTGGACATTCACTGTGAAAACCGGCAAACACAGTGCAAGACAAACGCTGGACATTCACTGTGAAAACCGGCAAACACAGTGCAAGACAAACACTGGACATACACTGTGAAAACCGGCAAACACAGTGCAAGACAAACGCTGGACATTAATGCGGTGCGAATGGTCAGCATAGCTATTGAAGTTTCGGAAATTTTGATTGATTGTATTTGATATCGATAAAGTGGCTCGAAACCAAGCAGAGAAGAATGAAGAGCCAGACTTATAGTGAGGTTACGTTTATGCGGAACGACTCCCAACAACGAACTAGACCGAAGTCACGGCAGATACTCATTTCCGATCATAGGCATACTGACAACACTCAAAACGTCTCCAAGAGGCATAGGTCCTCATGAGCCCTCCGGGCTCATGAGGATATATGCCTCTTGGAGATGTTTGGAGTGTTGTCTATGTCAATAGTAGGAGCTGGCTATCCACCGTGACTTAGCTCGCGTTCGTTGTTGGGAATCATTCTTTTCAAACGAAACCTCGCTATCACTAACCCGACCGCCCGATTTACAGTGACCCTTAAGTTTCGTTTCCATAAGCCCAATCCGATACGAACTCGATCCGAATCCGAAACGGGTCCGAAGCAGAAGAGTTAGTGCGAGTCCTTTTCATGTTTGTGCGTTTTCATATGCCCGATGCGGTGTCTGCCCTGGGGGACTTGGGTGGGGTTATCTACTTTTTAGTTCGCAGGGCCGGTCACCCTCGTCAGCCGGGCCCACAGGGTGGGTTTTCCCCTCTATTCTGGGGAAGGTGTTTCTGTCTACCCTTGGTCCATTCACCTGTATTTTCTTTTTTTAAACTCTCCCTACTGTCTGCGCTGCCTGTAGCTCTTGATATTGGCGTATTAGACCGGCTGGCGACATACATTCAATATTCTGTTTAGTTGTTGTTGTTGTTTTTGTTTGTTTGTTTTTTTTTTTTTGTTTTTTAGGGGTTTTTTTTCACAAGCAGTGCAGGCACGTCCTGAGAAAGTCTTGTTGCTGTCGGGACGTTAAGCAATGTACAACCAACCAACCCGATGCGGTACACGAATTCGCATCCGGCTTCGAACGAAAATGACGCAATTTTTTAAGGAAATTGCATCACCACATAAGGTTCGGGTCGTATTCGCATCGGATTCGCCGTGCCTATGGAACCGTAGTTTCGTTGCAAACGAGACCTCACTATCACTAACCTCACCGCGCAATTAACAGTGACACTTAAGCTACGGTTCCATGAGCATGAATCCGATACGAATACGATCCGAACTTGATACGGTGATGCAATTTTCATTCCAAAATTGTGTTATTTTTGTCCGCAGCGGCTCATGAGAATCTATGCCTCTTGCTGACACCTCATTTATCGCTTCCGTCCACTTTCAGCCACACACGGAGGAAATTTTCATGTTTTAAATTGTTACTGCAAAAGTAGAAGAAGCGAGCGCGTCAAGCCCTTCCGACGACTTCCTGGTTCCAGGCTGGCCATTCATACAGTTGCAGCCGTCCTCTCACCGTGCGCGTTGATAGACTTCCATGAAAGCGGCTGGTTCCAGACCTGGAACAGATTTCCATGGAAGAGGTTTTCGCAAAACGTGTCTTTCAGCAAATCAAAACTGGCCTTGCTTTTGAAACTCACGTATCAAAGCTCTGTGAGCGCTGATTGGAACGATACTGCGATGCGTGAGTGTCTAACGCTGGGTGAGATCGCGTACGGTGTTAGGAAATAGTGTATACTTTGCAATCCAGACCAAAAAGGTGACTGCCAACCGTGTAAAATGCAAAGAAGTACCCAACGGAGAAAGAAACACGCTTAGAAAAGACGGGTACAACACAATTTATTAATATTTCGGGTAAATATCCTTTGTCAAAATAGACAAACAAACAGAGAGATCAGCCGCTACTTATCTTCATTCGCAGAAGGAATGTGCCACATTCCTTCTGCGAATGAAGATAAGTAGCGGCTGATCTCTCTGTTTGTTTGTTTGTCTATTTTGACAAAGGGTATTTACCCGAAATATTAATAAATTGTGTTGTATCCGTCTTTTCTAAGCGTGTTTCTTTCTCCGTTGGGTACTTCTTTATACTTTGCAAGACTTAAAGTAAGCGCTTTCATATGTTCTGTGTCTATCGTGGTTCCGTGACAGCTTTTGGTTAGTTTATCCTGTGGTTGGATTCTATGTCTGAGCTTTTGGTTCTTTTATTTTGCGATTGGATTACAGGTTTTAGCTCCGTGATAGCTTTTGGTTAGTTTATTTTGCGATTGCAGGGATTACACGTTTTAGCTCCGTGATAGCTTTTGGTTAGTTTACTTAGTGATTGGATTATGTGTTTCACTTTCAGCTCAGGGATGGTGCCGGGATTACACGTTTTTTAGCTTCGTGATAGCTTTTGGTTAGTTTACTTAGTGATTAGGGTGGATTTTTATTAGTTTATTTAAAAAGTCCATCCTGTGTTGTGATTCTTTGATAGCTTTTGATTAGTTTTTGATCCTTTGGGTGTCGGTAGCGGTTTTAGTCGCGATGATTAATTCTGCAGGAATCACCGCGACTAAAGCCGCTACCGACACCTAAAGCCGGGTTAATTAGTTTAATTTTGTTATTTAATGTTGAGTGTTATTTCACCGCCTCTTCAAGTGTAGTGTATACGTGCTAGGCTAATCATCTGGCACCAAACTTAAGCTGTCGCTTGTATACTGACTCATCGTATGCTACACCGGTTTGTATAATGCGTAACATGTATGGATAACAGATGACAGCAATTTTTTTCTGGAAGTTAAAGCGACCTTCTACAGACAAGAAAAGGGTTTATAGTGAAGCAAAATATATATATATATATATATATATATATATATATATATATATATATATATATATATATATATATATATATATATATATATATATATATATATATATATATATATATATATATATATATATATATATTGCTGCAAAAGTTTCGTATTAAAAAAAAAATAGGAGGAAAGGCTGAAAATACTTTTAATCAGAAAAAATGAAGACACGACGTTTGGGATTTGAGATCCTTCCTCTGGTGACACGGAAACATTGTTTCCGTGTCACCAGAGAGAAGATATCAGATCCTTAACGTTGTGACTTCATTTTCCCTTACTAAAAGGATTTTCAACATTTCTTCCTAATGTCCTTTTTAAGGGGTTATAGTTTTTAATATTCCCCTTAACAGGCTATACTTTCTTGGTGTGTCCTACTGATGTAACACTCATCATGAGAAGTAACTTACGTTTTGTTTAATCAGATTTTGCAAATTTGAAGACGTTTCTGCTTTTCTTTTCATTGTTACATAGGAGAGTTTCGCCGTTCCGCTCAAGGGGCACAGACACGCATATAACATCTTTGTGGATATATAGGTATGGAATTTTTTCAGTTAAGGCAGGATAACATTTGAGAGCCCGCTTTATTGACGAATGTATGCACTCAAAGTATTGCTTTAACCCATTTAGCCCCAACGACCTACAGCAGGAGATGGATAGACCATGATAATTCAAGGGTAGTGCCAGATTGGCTTGGCGCCTGAAGGCGCCAAGCCAAGCTGGCACTACCCTTGAATTAGTACGGTCAGTTCGTCTCCTGCAACTGGTACACAGTAGTTAGGCAACACCTCCAAAATGTGTGACATGTGGCCTTGGGGCTAAATGGGTTAACTCCTAAAGTTGCTTTCTCCAGCCTAAGCACTGGAGAAGGCAACTTTAAGATTTACGTCTACAAAGCATAGAGTCCGAAATAGCTCGGGCGGTTAAGCGTCGGAGCAAGAGAGCGAAGGGAATCGCCGGGTCGTGGGTTCGAGTCTTCCCCGTCCCGGCCCCGGTAGCTGGACTCGCAATCCAGGGGAAAAAGACGGGCTTGTTCCATAGCATGTCCGTTGAAAGATCCTGGTAAATCAAAGTGGCACAGTTGCAGTGCGCCTGAATAGATCAGTGTTCAGGTCGTACTCCATAGGCAATAGATTTCCCTGTCCCCCATAACCCGCCCGTCAGGGCCGTCCATTATCACTTCGGTGCCGTGGACGTTAAAACCCGAACTAACCAACCATCTACAAAGCGTTCGATTCAGTTGAGAATGTGCCTTCCCTAACCTTTGTGCTCGCTTCACCGATCGCCTGCGGTGTCTGACATTTGTCGTGAACTTCCTCCGTGATCGTTTTAAAATTCAAAGGTGAAAACGTGCAAATACCGTGTATAGCCCGCTTGAGCATAGCTTGCCTCGTGTTTTTTTTTTCCAATTAACTTTTAAAAAAATATCATCACTCAGAGGTCGAAGCCTGACTAAGGTCAAAATAGCTGCTAACTGAGTGATTCTACAAGATTCTGAATCAGTAGCGGGTTTCAATTCATCGTGTAAGCAGAACCGATGTGGGAGCTTCCGTTTTTGTACAACAGCAAAACAACAACAACATCAACAAACAAAACAAAACAAAACAAAATATTTTACTTCGTGTGTGCCAATCTGCTGCAAAATCAGGAAGTTTTTTTGTGGTTACTGATGTCAACAATTTTAGATTGCAGATTGTGTCTTTGGCACGATGTTAGAGTTTAGCTTTGTCTCAGTGACAGTTTTCGATTTATTTTCGATTTCTTAGTGTCACGTTTTGATTAAAAACGTGACAAAGTTGTCCTTGCAGCCGTTGCTGACCTTTAAATAATCGTGTGTGGAACTGTCACACTATACCATTATCACAAAGGTGTTAGTATCGAACTTGAATTTTTATTTTAAAAGAGGCAGAATTTATATGTAGCCTATAAGATCGCAAGCGATTTAAGTCCTTGACTGCTGCTGACTATACTGCTAAGCTCTTTTCCGCTGAACGTATCGTTAGCAGCAACCAAGACTACCCGGGGTTAAAAAAGAACGTTTATGTGAATCAGGTCTGCTGTTCGGAAGCCATTTTATCTTCGGTAAAACACTGAGCCCAAACTTTGAAATGTAAAAATTTGGAGTTGTCCTCTGAAAACACACACACACACACACACACACACACACACACACACACACACACACACACACACACACACACACACACACACACACACACACAACTACATAACAACCCATGAGACTGATCGACCATGATAGTTAAAGGGTAGTGCCAGAACAGCTTGCCAAGCTGTTATGGCACCACCCTTTAGCTATCATGGCCAGCTAAATATTTTGTTGAGTTAGTTATTTGGGTTTAACGCCGAGCAGGCGATTAAGGCCATCTCACGGCGGGCGATATCTTGTTGAGGCGGAATGATTCAGAGCTACAAGTATGCGGACTTGAGGCGGCTGCTGATTGTTTGGAAATCACCGTTTCCATTGTCTTGCAGTGAGTGAAGAAAATAAGCTTCGCACGTTGGAAAGGTGAGGCAAATTGTACGCGTCGTTTTCCCATATTCTCGTCGGTTACAACAAGTGCAGGTAAGACTGTTTGATATAATAATATACCAAAACAGGACTGCACTTTGAAGGCAAAAGATATTGTGTTCTTTGTGAAATGCGAAATTTTCATGGTAATACCAAAAAAATCGTGCTTTTCACAAACATGCACCTACTGTCTTTTGCTGGGCAAAGTAGCAACGGATGATGAAGCTTTTTCCGAGGTGCTTTTGGTTTCAATTTTCTTCTTCTTTTTTTCTTCTTCTTTTTCTCTGTTATGTGTTGCGACGAACATTTTGATCAGTGGCACTCATTTAATTGTTTGTGATGCTGTGTTTGTTCGAAAGTGGAGAGGTAATCACGAAACGTAGTTTCTTCGTCGTGTATGTGCGTGCGTGCGTGCATATGTGCAGGGGCGGATCGGGGAGGGGGGGAGTTCCATGGGTTCCGGAACCCCTCTCCCCCCAGACCCAACATGTTATAACAAAGTCCCTTTTTGGGGTGTTTGGAACCCCCTCTCCCCCCTCCACCACGTTTAAAATTTTGGCGAGTTTTCACTCAGCCCCCCCCCCCCCCCCTCTGTTGTTTGATATTTTGGCGAACGGTGAGAGTCTTAACACGCGCGCGCCTTCCCCCTCCCCCTGCCCCGCCCTCCCCGCTTTTTGATTTTTTTTTTTCGGCCCCTGGAAGCAAGGTGTGTGCGTGTGCGTGCATGCTTTGTCGTCGTTATTGTTGTTGTTTTTGTTGTTGTTGTCCCTATTTTAAAATAGGAACAATTTTGAAATGGGGCTTGTCGGAGCGCGTTCCGGAGCATGTACATGACGTTTTGGGCGTGCTGGGCGGAAATCATTCTGGCAAAGAAGTAACAAAATTGAAACGATGTCACGTCTAGCTACGCAAACCTTGCAGGAGAATGTACTTTTGGCGGCGCGTGCGTGTGCGTGTGCGTGTGCGTGTGTGTGTGTGTGTGTGTGTGTGTGTGTGTGTGTGTGTGTGTGTGTGTGTGTGTGTGTGTGTGTGTGTGTGACAGCAACTAGTGCCCGCGTTTGAGGACGGACAAGCTTGACATCTTAGGATATTGTCCCTAAAAGAATAATCTTAAGGCAGTTTTTTTTTTTTTTTACATTAAGATGGACATTGGCGAGAAAATGGCCGTTAAAAAAAAAACCGTTTAATCCACACTGGAGACCGTAATTTGTCTTATTTTTACTAGATATTTTGCATATAGCTATATTAAAGGAAGACATCAAATACGTTCGTTAGCCAGCATTGTACCTCTTCAACTTTTTGAATGATAATGAAACATTTTTGGAAAAATAGAGTTTCACGTTTTGGGGTGTTACATTTGTGGTTGCCGGTGTTATTCTTTTGAGAGCATGTGTGTGTTAATCATAGGAAAGATCCGATATTCATTTCAGTTATTTGGGATAAGAATTACGTACCTTTTTAGTAGAATTCATTTTCTTTTGCTTGGAGAATCGCGGTCGATTCCTGTTGTGTAGGTAAAATGACGCGTCTTTTCGTTACATTGTTGCTATAGTCCGACCTCGTTTGACGTAGAACGTCACAGTTCTCGAAGCGTCTCGATTATTCTAGTGACCTCAAATACGACGTCAAAGTTGTTGAGAACATTTCGTTACTGTATCGAATACGCCTGGATGTTACTCGAAAGATGTATTTATTTCTAGAGTGTTCTTTTTAATGAATATTAATGAGTTTTGGTTACATTTTCTTTCATGATTGGTTGATTTGTGTGAATTTGCTGGATTGTTCTGGAAATTTGTAATAGTATAAAAGACGGTGTTAGGAAATATGTTTGTACATTGTATGAGAGACCCAGTGTGTCAAAAGTGTTGAAGCATTGTAGGGGAGACAGTGTATCAGTGTTGGTGCATTTGTGGATGCATTGCTCTGAGATTTCATCGCTGCAATAAAATATTGTTCAGTGGAACTGTTACTCCAGTGTGGTCTACAACCTTGTGCCACATGTGACGAGTTGCACCTGAGTGACGTTTCTTTACAAGAACCCTACATGTGTGCGTCTGGTGTGATTGTATCATACTACGACTATAACTACTACGTAACATGGGGGTTAATTTCACGAAATATTCGAGATTAATCTGAAAACAATTGAATCTTTTTTACGAAAATGCAATATTCTCATTAATAATCGCATGATTTTTCATAAACGGTATTTACATAAGCCTACAGACTGTCTCGGCTGTCGAGTACGATTAGGTCAATTGCGATCTGTAACCCCCTACTTATGAAAATAAGCTAATGTTCGACACCACTTTTTCAGAGTTATTTTTAAAACAGCCAACAGAACTTTGGACTTTTTTTTAGTATCTTCTCATTAATACCCACATGGGTTTTCATAAACAGTGTTTGCATAAGCCTGCTGTTTGTCCCGGCTTTCGGGTACGATTAGGTCAAATGAGTTGTGACCTGTAAGCCCTAGTCGTGAAAATCAGCTAGAAAATTGCAAAGTTTGATCATGAACGTGATAGCGTTTGAGCCAAAACCACTAAGCCACCGCGAACACACCGCAAAACGCAGAACAGTAAGTTTACAAAAACGAGAGTTAATACATTATCGCAGAAATTCACCGGCGTCAAACTCATTATTGGCTGGGCTGTTGCTACAGTCACTTGGATTGTTGTTTACGGCAGACAGCACAGAATGAACACGCCGGCACGACAAACCACAAACGGAGTTTGTATAATTTGATTTTATACCACGTCAAAAAACAAAAGTAAAAATTAAATAAAAAATTTAAAAAATTCAGATCGCCGAAACTTTTCCCTGAAGAAACATTTTTGTGCATGGCAGGACTGCAATCAAAAGTGCTGGGATGAGAAGAAAATATACAGCCTTACAGTGTAAACTAGGCCCTTTTGCACTGTAAAGTTTAATTTCTTTATGTGTTTGGCGATTGTTTCATACGTTCTGAAACAATCGCCAAACACATACAGATATTAAACAGTTGAACGAGTGACAGATATTTTTCGGAATGAGTACATAATAATAATAATAATAATAATAATAATAATAATAATAATAATAATAATAATAATAATACCGGTTATTATATAGGCGCTTTACCCAATTCTGCGAATCGGCTCAAAGCGCCGCAAACTGAACCCAACACGCACGCTCACGTGACACACACGCATTCACTCTGAAGACAAACACAGGACATTGACGTGGTGCGAAGGGTCAGCTCAGCTACTGAGGTTTCGGAAATTTTGATCGCTTGTATTTGAAATTTCCTAAAGTGGCCTGAAACCGCAGTGAAGGGGGAGGAAGAGCCGGAGTACCCGGAAAAAGAACCCCCGACGGTCCGCCCGAATTAACGGTGACACTTACTAGAGAAGAAAAGTCTGACGTTGATGTTCGTTTTGGATTCCTCAGTGGAATTTGATTGTGTATTTGAGGAAATGCAGTTTTTGGTCATTGTTTTACGCCGATACGGTAGACTTTGAGACGGGGCTGGTCGGAGCACGTTCCGTACCATGCATATGACGAACATAGGCGGGCACAACACGATAAAATTACGTCATCCCTAGCTACACCGAACCGCGCTGTTGAACGTACATTTGGCGGGAAACGCCGTGTCTGTTTGTTTGTTTGTTTGTTTGTGTGTGTGTGTGTGTGTGTGTGTGTGTGTGTGTGTGTGTGTGTGTGTGTGTGTGTGTGTGTGTGTGTGTATATATATATATAAGCGTGGCGCCAAAAGTACATTCTCCTGCAAGGTTTGCGTAGCTAGACGTGACATCGTTTTAATTTTGTTACTTCTTTGCCAGAATGATTTCCGCCCAATAACGTATTTGTTTTCTTTCCTCCGTTTATTGTTTAGAAAAAAATCCAGTTTATGAAGACGGCCGCTTCTGTGGCGGATAGTTGACACCATTGAATGTTCTGCCGGGGATTCCCAGTCTTTACGAGACAAAGTGTGACGTAGCATGATTCCGTGCGAAGCGCAAGTTTCGCGAGTAAAAAGCTAATCTTGGCTTGTGTACAGAATGATTCACTAAAGCTGCAATGTCTACAAAAGGTCGTCAAAGTATGACAGTGCCGAAGGCCTGAGGGGTACAATGATTCCTTTGACCTCCCGAAGGCCTACAAGGGTCCGTGCAGCGAACCCCTCCGACCAATAACGTATTTGTTTTCATTCCTCCACTATTTTCGTAAAAGAAAATCAAAAAGACATCTTGCGACCTGGATCACGCCAGACATGACTGACGTCAAAGGAACCTATACACATTTATACATAATAGACTTATGACGTAATTTAAAATGTCATGACCGCGTTGCCGTCTCCAGTATTGAGTGTGCTTGTTGTTTCGAACAGCACTACATAACTTTGTACTTTAGAACGTTTGGCGATCTTTTATAGAACAAAACTGGCATCCAAGATGCGTCATCGAGAGGGCTACAAAACGTCCGCCATTTTTCGCTACAGGGGTTTTTATATCACGGTCACATGGTACGGTTTGCGCTAACGTGACTGGTCGTGTGACGTAGGGAGGAAAACAAATATATATATATATATATATATATATATATATAATTTTTCATTAAATTCTGAGAATGCTGTGCTAATGCCATGGGATTCCAGGCTGGTAAGCTTGCATTGTGTCATCAGGACATCAGCTGCCCGGGAATCCCATGGCATTAGCGCAGCATTCTCAGAATTTAATGAAAAATTACGTCCCTTGGAGCTACTCTGATTGAGTGCATTTTTTGGCTTTGGGCGACGCTTTTGTTAAAAGTAAAGAATAATTGTACCACAAAATTGCCTAGGTGTTGCCTTTTCAAAATTAGTATGTCTTCTTCCACTGCAACACCTCATAAAGCTTTAGGGATGCAATTCACTTTGTACAAGTGGTGCTACCAGTAAATTCTGGAGGCGGCTTCTGGTACATGCGTTGTGTTTGCAATTTCAGGTTATGTAGTCCCCGATCACTGAATAGTGCCAGTGGGACGTTAAATTGGAGATAATGAATGAATGAATGAATGAATGAATGAATTCAGGTTACGTTAGAGTCCGAAATAGCTCAGGCGGTGAAACGTCGGAGCAGGAGAGCGAAGGGAATCGCCGGGTCGTGGGTTCGAAGCCCGTCCCGGCCCCGGTAGCTGGACTCACAATCCAGGGGGAAAAACGGATTTGTTCAATAGCATTTCCGTTGAAAGGTCCTGGTAAATCAAAGTTGCACAGTTAGAGTGCGCCTGAGTTGATCAGTGTTCAGGTCCTACTCCAGAGGCAATAGATTTCCCTGTCCCCCATAACCCGCCCGTCAGGGCCGTCCATGATCACCTCGGTGCTGTGGACGTTCTTGGCTTGACTTCGCGAAAGAAGATTCTATAGGGCTTGCCCACGTCGTCTGCAGGCATTTTCGTGGCTGCGGAGGCCAATCTGGGGCAGGCAGGTTCGACCGCAGTGGACGTTAAACCCGAACTAACCAACCAACCTTCAGGTTACGCCGTGTGCCTACCTGAAGAGCCCCCGCTTGGGGCGAAACCGGTCGTAGGCAGCAAAAACTGTAAATCTAAAACTGTAGGTCCAAAATCTGTTTGGGAATATTTTCTATCTTCCCCCGTCGAGGGGAGGACTGGATATTCTCCAGCGGATGGCGGGGCGCCTGGGGGTAGTCCCTATTGCTTTATGTAATAGGTGTTCAGTGGAAGGCTCAAAAGATCTAATAAGCGATGCAGTCACAAAAGGGCAGCTGATGTCCTGATGACACAATGCAAGCTTACCAGCCTGGAATCCCATGGCATTAGCACAGCATTCTCAGAATTTAATGAAAGATTACGTCCCTTGGAGCTACTCTGAGTGCATTTTTGGGCTTTGGGCGACGCCTTTGTTAAAAGTAAAGTATATATATATATATATATATATATATATATATATATATATATATATATATATATATATATATATATATATATATATATATATATATATATATAGTACGTACAGTATGAAAATTTAAGAAATGCTTTCTTCAAGAGGTATCTCGGAGCACTTTGCAGCATTTTTAGATTGGATTACTCATTAAAAAGAAATATTGTCGTTTATACAAAGTCGGTTGACCCGCATTTGAGTCCGTAATTTGTGTTATTTTATGTTAATTTTCTTTTTTAATACAGCCAGCTTCCAGAAAAATATTGTATGAGTTCGTTAACCAGCTGTGTATCTATTCAATGTTTTTGTAAAAAATAATTCATCCCAGAAAAAAATGTCGACACCGGCGAAGAGTTCTCGACTTCAGACAGTGACGGTGACGTAAAAGCGCTAGCCACATTATACATGCTGTTGTTATACATTCAAGATTCAAGATGACTTTATTGTTGCTGTAATAGAAGATAATCATACACAGCAAAAATTGTCTTGCCACCACAGGTGCTGCTCACATTCAATCACTCGCTCATTCCACAAATTACAATAAAATAGACAATGATTTGGGACGGGTGAAGCCCGTCGCCAAGGCATCTAATGGCCGGCGCCAGTGGCCTCATCCCGACCCGAACCTCCCTGACAAAAACAGAATGCTAAGACAGCCCTATGTCTCCTGAACACATTAGTAATATGCTCTTTTGTTAAATTCCTAGTTGACTAAAGCTAGTACATAAAAATACAAGTTAACAACAGAAACAAATTACCGTCGAATGGAAAATAATTTCCTATCTAGGCAACAAAACAACGGTCAAAGCTGCACCTGGAGGCCCGTCGCTATAGTACAGCGCCGATGTAGAGCTGTTGCTGAACTGACGCAAAGCACCAGACACGTCATTGTTATACATGAATTGACACACAAAGAAAATCTCTCTCTCTCTCTCTCTCTCTCTCTCTCTCTCTCTCTCTCTCTCTCTCTCTCTCTCTCTCTCTCTCTCTCTCTCTCTCTCTCTCTCTCTCTCTCTCTCTCTCTCACTCTCTGTGACAGTTTGATTTAGTAAGACCGCTTATAGAAAGTCGGCTGACCCACATTTGAGTCCGTAATTTTCGTTCTATTCACTTGGAATTTTGGATAGCTAGCCAATCCAGCGCTGTCAGTACCTCTTCTACTTTTGAATAATAATTATTTCATTTTTGCAAGTTTTTTTGATCCAGTATAATTATACGCCCATCAGTTGAAACAGTCAGCCCTGGCGGATGAGTGACGTGAAACATCAAATGCGTCACTGTGTACACAGCGTCATGAGACTAGCGATGCCATGACGTCAAGCTTATAGTGACATCATTTTGCTGCTCGTGCTATTATTCTTCAGAATTCCTGTCGCTACACGAACCCGCGTCTTTATTTGTGTGCGCCGGCATGTTGATCAGAGATTGGCTTAGAGAGGAGAGAAATGGATCGGAAGGCTAAGCTTAAAAATATGCTGAATATGACATGAATATGAATAACTCTGAATGTTCCTAAAAGAAAAACACACGTGAGCTCCAAACAATACGGTAGAGTTTGGGATGAAATCCTCATCTTTTTTCGTTTTTTAATCCTCTAATATGCAAAATGTTAGTACTGCGATGAGTGACGTATAACATCAAGTCGATCAATATTAACACGCGTCGCGGGACTAACGATGCCGTGACGTGAAGCTTGAAGTGACGTCATTTCGCTGCTCGTGTATTATTCAGTCTTCTTCAGAATAGCTATCGCTACCCCGGAGCACAGAGCGTACGAATGGAGGGAAGCGCCGAGTGTCCGTCTTTATTTCTGTGTGCCAGTGTGTGTGGATCAGAGGGTGGGTTAGGGTAGACGGAGATGGATCTGAAAGATAAGCTTGAAAATAAGAACATCTTTGGGCTTGGGTCCCATCTTCAATCTGTTTTTTTGCGATAGTATTTCTGCAAACGCTTTGGTCGTTCGTCCTTCGTTTGTTCGTTCATCAGTTCGTTCGTTCGTTCCACTGGCATGGGATGATCGTTGCTTTCTCGGTCACATCTATAACACGTGCAGTGGAAAAATAACACATGTGTAATCATGTAACCCGAATAGTAGGTGATCGATAACGCAAAACGCATCCCATGCCTACAATTCTTTCTTGTTTCTTTCGGCGTTCGGCGTTGGTTTGTTCGTTTCTTTTGGTTCTTTATTTGCCTGCTTGCGGCTTAACCCATAACATCCTAATGCTGATTTGTTTAAATTTGCTTATTGTCCTAAGAAGGCTACATTGCAGATCTGGAGATAGATCAACCGTTTTATTTCAAGGGTGGTGCCAGAATAGCTTGGCGCCCCAGGCGCCAAGCTATTCTGGCACCACCCTTGAACTATCATAATCAAATTTATTTCAAGCAGTGGGTGTATCAGGGTGAAAAGGGTTAGTTTAACTACTTGCCTGCTGTGGAGGCGCTACAGAAGACAAACTGAAAGATTTCATTTTGAGAGCCAAACTCCAAGTGTGACGGCGTTCGAGAAGAAGAACAAGAAGACTACTTGCCTGCTGGGTTGTTGTTGTTGTTTGTTTTTGTGGTTTTTTTTTTTTCGTGTTGTTGGTTGGTTGGCTGGATCACTCCCATACTTTTTTTTTTATGAACCTTTTTAACCCCAAGGCCCTTGAGTTATCATGGTCGATCTATCTCCTGCTGAAGTGCGTCGTGGCTAAATGGGCCCAAAGGGAAACGAGCAAGCTGTCCTCCACAGTGAACACACGGCCTCTACAAAATACTCAGATCGTCATACCCGCCCCCTCCTCCCCCCCCCTCCACCCCCACCCCCCACTCGCCTATCAAACCTGCTGGGTGTTTAACCTATTTAATCCCACGGCCGCATTTCCAGAATTGTGGGGGTGTCCCCTAACGACCATGTACCAGTTGCAGGAGATGGATCGACCATGACAATTCAAGGGTAGTGCCAGATTAGCTTGGCGCCTGATGGCGCCGAGCTAATCTGGCACTACCCTTGAATTGTCATGGTCCATCCATCGCCTGACGTAGTGCGTAAGGGCTAAATGGTTTAACGTTAATTAGGATTTATTCCTCTAGCGCGTGGTGACAGTATTGTTAGTTCTAGAGTCACGCCGAGTGCAACAATATCTGCCTAATACCGGATACAATCAGTTTACCCCCCCCCCCCCCCCCACCACCCCACCCCAGCAAAGCCTACTGCTGTACTCTGCATGCTACAGCGAAATGTTCCAAGGTCTAACAATGCTCAAAGCGTACTCTCAAATACCATTTACATGATATACAAACAAGACTGAGAAAGCTATTGTTTGTTTCTTTGTTTGTCTGTTTTTTGTTTATTTGTTTCGTTCTTTCGTTTTAAATGCATGTACGAATCGTATTTTATTAATGGAATCCGTTTGGATGTTTAAAACACACGCATGCACACACGCACGCACGCACGCAAGCACGCACGCACGCGCACGCACACATACACACACACAGGCACGCACATACACACACACGCACACACAGGCACGCACATACACACACACGCAAGTACGTACACACACACGCATACACACACACACACACACACACACACACACACACACACACACACACACACACACACACATACATACAGACACAATCACCCCCTCCCCCTCCTCTAATAGTTGGCGTGCTGGGTGGCTCGGTAGCAGCGCTCGGCTCTCGTCCGAGGTCGCGGGTTCGAATACAGCGGGGGTCAAAATGTGTTCAAACTCTATTCGGTGCCCCGTCTTCAAAATCCCTTTCGTGGTGGACAAAAGACGTTAAGCCCTATACTTTTAGCGGATTTTGTTTCTTCTTCTAATAGTTAATCAGTGTCTTCATAAACCTGTCAAACCAGACGATAGACTTACGATGTCAGTCGTGCATTATTTTTCTGATTCAACCCAAGTACGGCTAGCCTGCCTTTCTCGCTACATTCATTAGGAAACACAAAGATACAAAATCATCAGCTTAAACTCGGTTACGTAAGCCCATTTCAGATGTCAATTGTGCCTATCTTTGTCAGCAAGAGACATAGATCCTCATGGGCCCCTGCGGCATCAGGGGTTCATGAGAATCTATGTCTCTTGCAGTTGCAAAAAATGGCTTAGGAATGGTCATGGTGAAGCGTTTACTGACACGTCCGATAGGAAATAAACTCAGTGCTTTATCGCAAAGACAGAGAGAGAGAGGCTGCTATTTCGTCACCTGGAAGAGAATCCACTCAGTACGCACAAGGAATTCGAGAGAGAGAGAGAGAGAGGCAGGCTGCTATTTCGTCACCTGAAAGAGAATCCACTCAGTACGCACAAGGAATTCGAGAGAGAGAGAGGCAGGCTGCTATTTCGTCACCTGAAAGAGAATCCACCCATTACGCACAAGGTCTTCGGGCCGACGTTGCCGGCTGTTGGCCCGCGCACAGCTACATCGGCCCGATTGCCTTTTGTTTGCTGGGTATGCTGGGGATTTGGGGGGATTAGGAATTGTGCAGGCAAAAATACGATGTTTGCTGGCGCATCCGATCGGAAATAGCGTACTTTATCGCCGGGAAAAAATACCACTTTTCTTTTTTTATTTGTGGACAACACCTGAGTATGTCTGTCTCTTGCTAATTTATAAGACTAGAAGTCGCGCTAACTCGTGCGCCACAAATAGCTCGTGCGCGACAACCCGTGGCCCCTTAACCCATTCAGCCCCGACGCCCTACAGCAGCAGATGGGTCGACCATGATAATTCAAGGGTAGTGCCAGATTAGCTTGGCGCCGACAGGCGCCAAGCTAATCTGGCACTGCCCTTGAATTATCCTGGTCGATCCATCCCCAGCAACTGGTGCCTAGTCGCTTGAGGACGCCTCCCAAATTTGGCAAATACGGCCGTCGGGCTGAATGAGTTAAGGGACGAAAGAACGGCGAACGGGATTGAGGGCTCATATAGGTCGTTTGACATCGGAGCGCATACCGGTTTTTTTGTTGTTGCAAAGAGCCGCTTTTCTATACCAATCTATGCCTGATAGGATTTACTTTTAACCCTTATCATTCGGATTACACCAGTGTGTGAAATAAGTTTGACTAAAATAGTTAAAGGGTGGTGCCAGAAATAGCTTGGCGCCTCAGTCTAGGCGCCAAGCTGTTCTGGCACCACCCTTGAACTAAAGCCATTGGTCTATATCCTTATCTGTAAGTACTGTAATGTAGCTTGAATTATGGCAGTAGCCCTCAGTTAAGTAGCTCGGACTGTGTGTCAGTTTTGCTGTAGTATCGTAAATCTTTTTTACAAAATATATTTTTTTAAATTAAATGACTGTTTTTACATCCCTAAATGTGCCCAAGATATAACCAGCCAAGTATAAGAATGAAGTTCCATTTTCACGTGAATTGGCCAAGTTTTGAAACCTGAAACAGCGTAGGCATACGTGAAGTCTGCATGCTTGACCTCGATATTGAAATCTGCCGGGGCTCTATTTAGGGTATTGAAAATGGCTTGTTCTGGTCTTTTCACCAGATATTTTACGACAGTAGAGCACACACACACACACACAAAAAAGACTAGAGAAGAAGAGTAAATATATTCTTTTGGTAAAACAAACACACCCACAGATTTCAGAACTTTATAATCTGCCTGAATGTTTCACTGTCTGCTGCGCGCAAACACAAGACTTATTTATTTTAGACCTACACACAGTCAAGTGAAGTACAGTTGAAAGAGTTAAGTGGCAAGAAGAAAATATGGAGAAGTCAATATGGATAAGTGGTGGACACAGATTCAAACAATATTATAAACGTTCTTTGTGTCTTTTCCGCCCCTTCAAAACACGGCCTATGCATGTTTAATATCTAAGCACACTCCAACAAAGTGAAGTCCAACAGATCGGGGGAAAAGGGGACACAAGGAAGAATTTTTTTTTAATGACGCACACTTGCTGAACTCATAGACATTTTGAACGTAAGCCATTATTCCACTGAAAGAGGCATGGATCCTCATGACCCCCCACAGATGTCGTGACTCATGAAGATCAGTGTCTATTCTGATTCTATCTAAGTGAAATTTGCTGGTTATCATACGATTGTAAAGTCGGCCCATCGATTAAATAAATGTGTCGTCTGCTCTAAATCGGGAAATAAATCTGATTGGTTCACTGTCTGTACCATTTGCCGGTCGCAGTAACTTTCCTTTTAGCGGTATGAGTTGACGTGCGACATGACAGCAGGCTGTCGTTTGTGCGAGTGTTGTTTGGGAGCGAAGTTTCCTGCTTGGATGGTTAGTTCGGGGTTTAACGTCCACGGCACCGACGTGATAATGGACAGCCCTGACGGGCGGGTTATGGAGGACAGGGAAATCTATTACCTATGGAGTACGACCTGAACACTGGTCAATTCAGGAGCACTGCAACTGTGCCACTTTGATTTACCTTGACCTTTCAACGGACATGCTATGGAACAAACCCATCTTTTTTCCCTGGATTGAGAGTCCAGCTACCGGGGCCGGGACAGGGACTCGAACCCACGACCCGGCGATTCCCTTCGTTCTCTTTCCTGCCTTGCAATAAGTATGGAATATATATGCCTGCGGTCAAAAAGTTATCAGGGGAGGATCCAGAGGGTGTCTCGACGGAGGGAGGGGGGGAGGGCCGACGGCCCTTCCCCCCCCCCCTCCCCCGAACCCCCTTTTTCCAAACTGTGTGATACAAAGAAATCCAGACCAAAACAGCGACTATCAGGCGAGCATAAATTCATAACAAAAAATGAAACGCACTTAAAAAGAACAATTACAAATAAGTTGTGTTAAAATTATTCTTTCTTGGTGCTTTTCTTTTTGGGGATTTTCTTTAAAATTGTACTATAGTCTTCTAACCGTTCTCTCTACGTTGTTGTTGTTGTTTTTTTTTTTTTTTTTTTTTGGGGGGGGGGTTGGGTTTTTTTTTTTTTTTTTTTGGGGGGGGGACGGGGGGGTGGGTGGGTGGGGGGAGGGGGGTGTTCTAAGACATACTTTTCAGAGGTTACGATTTTTATTTGTTAAAATGTTTCTTCATTCATCTCGGGACACAGCACCGCTGTCGGCACTTTTTCAGTTAAAAGGATGGGCTGCGCTGATCTAATCTACATGCACTTGTCCTCCTCCCCGCCTCCACCCCACCTCCCTAACAAAACAAGATTAATCGGGCACTTCTGATTCTTATATGGTGTTAAGTTTCTTATTGAAAATATTGTTCTAACTGGAGTTTCTGCAGGAGCAATAACCTTGTGTTTGACAACACTATACTACCAATTACTCCTCCGTCTGAGGAACAACACAGCCATTTGTGAAAATTGTGATACTGCTCTATACACCCACAAAACTCATCCATATGAGGAACACAGGATCAGATCACAGAAATAGTCATGATCACCCATGATGTATACCTCTTACATTGGCTGACGATTACTTAAGGGTCAGTTAGTGATCAAAATCAAGACATTTCACACCTCCCTGTGATGACACGCATCAATGACCACAAGGCTTCTCTGATGGGCACAGGTGCATGTCCACGGACACTCTCAAAATCTGTGTGAGACTGTAGGTGATGTGTGATGTGTGACGGGATTAGGGGCCGATTAGTATCACCTGTGACACCCGGGCCAGTCGGCTGCTCACCCCGGAGGAGACATTCACAGCGCAGTTGATTTCTCGCTTTAGGCTGATCACAGTTGGCGTGTCCACACTGTCGTATATTTAAACCTAGATGACTGCCACGTATAAGGATGCAATAACATTCGTACCGCTCACAAAGAGGTAGTGCTTTTCATGAGCCCCTATGACTGAAGGGGCACATGAAACTCTATGCCTGGCTGAGGGACTCAGTTGGGCCCCAGTTCAGCAATGATAGACACTTTCCCACCGCTGGGGTTGATCAGCTGTCAGCGGCTTATTGCCAGATGGCTGCCTCAGTCTGAGGATGCAATGCGAATTGTATCGCACAGCAAAAGGCTTTGATTTACATGAGCCCCTGTGAGTGCGGGACACATGGCACTCTGTGTCTGGGTGAAGTACTGTGACAGGTGCAGGTCAGGAGTGCCAAGTGAGCATATTTGACTATAGGCCCATGACCACACCAGACTCAGACCACCGATCCCGTGAGATAATTGTGAAATGCACCGTACAAGAAAAGAAGAACCATCGAATAGTAAAACACAACTTCCACAAATAAACCATCAATTTTTTAAAAAATTGGCCCGTGCCCCCTAGGCCCTCACCCCTGGATCCGCCACTGGTTATGTTTTCGAGTATGACTACCCACAACAAACGAGAGCGATTGTCACTGACGGCATGATAATCGGCTCCTATCAAAAGCGTAGACAAAACTGAAAACATATCCGAAAGGCAATAGATCCTCATGAGCCCCGTCTATGCTTTTGGAACAAGATCCGCTGTGGTTTCGCCCTCGTTCGTTGTTGGTAGTCGTTCGTTGCAAAGGAAACCTCACGATTGACTGAAACTCTTATCATATTTATATGCAGGTTACCGCGGTTCTACAGACATTACAACAGACGTACTTCGTTCGGAGTTTTCTTCCCTGTAGCGTTTGGTAACATAGTCGATTGTCAAAGGACTTTTATGATACGTGGCTTGGTCTGAGATTTTGGGCCTAACGGCTTTGAGCCGTAATGCCCAACTTCTGAGAACAGCAGATATACGCTCTGTTTTTTGGGTTTTTTTTTCTGTTTCTTTGTTTTTAATTTTATTTATTTATCTTTTTAATGCATAATTATATCCTTGGTATTTCCAAGCATTTACTAAAACTCTCTGTCTCTTTCTCTGAAGTCTCTGTCTCTCTGTCTCTGTCTCTCTCTCTCTCTTTCTGTCTCTCTGTCTCTGTCTCTGTCTCTCTCTCTCTCTCTCTCTCTCTCTCTCTCTCTCTCTCTCTCTCTCTCTCTCTCTCTCTCTCTCTCTCTCTCTCTCTCTCTCTCTCTCTCTCTCTTGTTGGGCGCTTATGGTGTGTCAGTGCGTGCGGCCGCGTGAGTATTTGTGCAAGTAGTTTAGCAAGGACAAGATGGAAGAAAGGTCTTCAGACCTAAATCTTTTTATCCTTGGAAAATAAAGATTCATTGTCATTGTCATTGTCATTGTCTCTCTCTCTCTCCCTCTCTCTCTCTCTCTCTCTCTCTCTCTCTCTCTCTCTCTCTCTCTGTTGGTTGACCGTTGCTGTCTCATTTTCTGTGGTGCATAGCAATAGTATCTTGACCAGCAAAAGAAATGCGGCATGATTGGATTCCAGTCATGTCGCACTTCTTTTGTTAGTAAGTATAGCTCGTTGCACATTGTAGTTTATGGGATTACAGAAACTTAAGATGCCTGGAGCAAGCCTAACATGAAAAACAGCTTTAGAAAATTGCAGTGCGGTTAAAAGCGGAGCTCCAGCAGAGAGGGAGAGGAGCTATGTCTTATAATCGTGACACGGCATTGACTTTTTTTCGGTTGTCGTAATTCGCGACTGTACTTTTTGTACCCTCTTGGACCGTGGGGAGAAAAAAGCAATTGTCGTGAAACTGTCGTGATTCGTGAAAGTCCTGTTTATTTCGTGATACGTGAAATTCTGCCCCACTCCCTTACCGCCGTCGTTCGATTTTGTTAAGAAAATAATGTTGGCCAATGGAAGAAAAGGTTGTGTGTTCACGTGTTTACTTGTTCACTGCCCCGGTGCTGATGCAGACTGTGCTTCTGCAATTTTCTTTGATTCAAGACCAAAAATTCCTGGGTGTCCCAGAAACATGGATTCAAAGTGGTGTCAGCAAGAGGCATAGATCCTCATGAGCCCCCGCAGTTGCGGGGGCCCATGAGGATCTATACCTCTTGCAATTGGGTGATGTTCACATTTTCTCGGCACTGAACGAGTTAAGATCAATACTTTGTAAGTTTAATCGTGAAACATGAATGCTATTCTATGATGCATTTTTAATCCCTGAATCTGAAATAAGTCGTGGTGAATCCGTAATGATACCTTCAAGATTCAAGATTCAAGATGACTTTATTGTTGCTGTAATAGAAGAAAATCATATACAGCAAAAATTGTCTTGCCACCACAGGTACTGCTCACATTCACTCACTCGCTCATTTCACAAATTACAATAACAGAGCTACACAATGGACAATGATTTGGGACGGGTGAAGCCCGTCGCCAAGGCATCTAATGGCCGGCGCCAGTGGCCTCATCCCGACCCGAACCTCCCTGACAAAACAGAATGCTAAGACAGCCCTATGTCTCCTGAACATACTAGTAATATGCTCTTTTGTTAAATTCCTACTTGACTAAAGCTAGTACATAAAAATACAAGTTAACAACAGAAACAAATTACCGTCGAAAGGAAAATAATTCAGTTCCTATCTAGGCAACATAAAACAACGATCAAAGCTGCACCTGGAGGCCCGTCGCTATAGTACAGCGCCGGTGTTCAGCGGAGGGCACCGCTCCGACAAAATCCGTCAACATCATTTATAACACATAATATCATGATGGTAACAGTCATGAGTCATTATAATGAAATAAAACCAGCACCCCCACACACAGTCATTTTCACTGGCACGCCGCTTGTGTTTGGGAAATATCTGTCAACAGCGAAGGCCGGCGGGCCAGGCAGTACGTGATGATAAACACGGCCGCCACGGTGGTAGGAAAGCTCACTGTGGTAAATTCTTCTCTGTGTCCTTCCACGCTCTTCTGTGGGGTCATTCAGAATGAAGAAAGATCTGGCAGTGGGTTAGTCTGTGAATAATGTAGGGATGGAGCCCGGAACAGCACATGTTTAGTAATTCCACAGTTCATGTGCACGCTCTTCTTTAGATGCATAGGCTGGCACGACTGGTGAAACAAGTCCAAATTCCGAATACTCAGTGTACAAGATTAAGACGATGTTATAGTCGATACTCACAAACCAGATAGGTGAGGCTAGCGCTGGCAGAATTGTATAACAAACCAAGGGGAATTACTCAGCGCTGGACAGAACAATTAGATCCCCTGCCCCCGCCTATCAGGCACCCATTCGCCAGCCCACAGAGAAATACGCAGGTATAGAACAAGACGATCATCTACATCCCTACATCTACATCTACATACAAGGGATGTAGATGATCGTCTTGTTCTATACCTGCGTATTTCTCTGTGGGCTGGCGAATGGGTGCCTGATAGGCGGGGGGCAGGGGATCTAATTGTTCTGTCCAGCGCTGAGTAATTCCCCTTGGTTTGTTATTGATGTTATAGTCGGTACACAGAGCTATCACAAAGTTGTCCAAAAAAAAGTATATCATTCACTCAGTACTTGTCGATGGCACAACACTGCCTGGAAAATAATAATAATAGGAGTCGCTTCAAAGCACAGTTGGCGGATTTTGCCGGACCGGCTGAGCGGCCGGCCAGGAGTTGATGCCTGGCCGCCATCTTGCCCTCACCATTTCCTTGGCGGCCTGCGGAGAATTTCAAACGAAAACGTTGACTGCCAAGCATGTGAAATGCCGTGACGATGGTGTCAAGGGAAAAAAAACACGCTGAGCAAAGACATTCATGTTGTTATTGTCCAATCTAAGCATGTTTCTTTCTTTGATAAAAAAGAGAGAAAAACAATTAGAGAGAGGTTTTCTGTGAATGCACCGCAAATTTCCATTAGACACACCCCACTACCCTGAAAAGCCTACGGACGTTTGCCTTAACGGCGATGCGTTGCGTGACAATTTTCTACATAAATTTTCTACTGATTTCATGCCAACGCTTTGACGCCTTTCTAATATCCTGGAGGGTGAAAACACTGAAAACAAGATACAATGATGGCCTTTCTGAAAAGCAAATGACAGAACGTTATCGCCGGAAAAAGAAGAGAAACAGAACAAAGAATGGCCATGGAAAAAAAAAATGTGTGTGCTGGTCTGTGATTTTGGACCTAACGGCCTGTGTGTGTGTTTGTGAGTGTGTGTGTGTGTGTGTAGTGTGTGTGCGTGCGTGTGTGCGTGCGTGATTGCGTGTATGCGTGCGTGTGTATGTATGTGTGTGTGTGTGTGTGTGTGTGTGTGTGTGTGTGTGTGTGTGTGTGTGTGTGTGTGTGTGTGTGTGTGTGTGTGTGTGTGTGTGTGTAATTCCACAGTTCATGTGCACGCTCTTCTTTAGATGCATAGGCTGGCACGACTGGTGAAACAAGTCCAAATTCCGAATACTCAGTGTACAAGATTAAGACGATGTTACAGTCGGTACACAGAGCTATCACATAAAGTTGTCCAAAAAAAGTATATCATTCACTCAGAACTTGTCGATGGCACAACACTGCCTGGAAAATAATAATAATAGGAGTCGCTTCAAAGCACAGTTGGCGGATTTTGCCGGAGCGGCCGGCCAGGAGATGGTGCCTGGCCGCCATCTTGCCCTCACCATTTCCTTGGCCTGCGGAGAATTTCAAACGAAAACGTTGACTGTCAAGCATGTGAAATGCCGTGACGATGGTGTCAAGGAAAGAAACACGCTGAGCAAACACATTCATGTTGTTATTGTCCAATCTAAGCATGTTTCTTTCTTTGTTAAAAAAATAGAGAAAAACAATTAGAGAGAGGTTTTCTGTGAATGCACCGCAAATTTCCATTAGACACACCCCACTACACTGAAAAGCACCCGCCAGTACAGACGTTTGCCTTAACGGCGATGCGTCGCGTGACAATTTTCTACATCAATTTTCTACTGATTTCATGCCAACGCTTTGGCGCCTTTCTAATATCCTGGAGGGTGACTGAACACTGAAAACAAGATACAATGATGGCCTTTCTGAAACGCAAATGACAGAACGTTATCGCCGGAAAAAGAAGAGAAACTGAACAAAGAATGGCGGGCCATGGAAAAAAATGTGTGTGTGTGCTGGACTGTGATTTTGGACCTAACGGCCTCGTGTGCGTGTGTCAGTGTGTGTGTGTGTGTGCTGGTCTGTGATTTTGGACCAAACGGCCTCGTGTGTGTGTGTGTGTGTGTGTGTGCTGGTCTGTGATTTTGGACCTAACGGCCTGTGTGTGTGTGTGTGTGTGTGTGTGTGTGTGTGTGCTGGTCTGTGATTTTGGACCAAACGGCCTCGTGTGTGTGTGTGTGTGTGTGTGCTGGTCTGTGATTTTGGACCTAACGGCCTGTGTGTGTGTGTGTGTTTGTATGCTGGTCTGTGATTTTGGACCTAACGGCC
>BTPG01000002.1:128955607-129158107 GCA_036245525.1 Semisulcospira habei | reverse complement strand
AAAAAACGCGCTTGTAAATGACAAGTGCAATACGTATTGTTTTCGCTCTTTCTAAGCGCGTTTCCTCTTTTGTTGGGTATTCTTTTGCATGATTGTCTAGAAGTTTTGCAGTAAGGCGTGTTACTTGTGTCCCCGCACTGAAGGGTATAGCTTTTAACCTTTGTCGGTAGCGCTTTTTACCGAGATGAAGAATCACGTCGGCAAAAATCGCTACCGGCAGCAAACTCGTTAAAACATTCTTTCTCATGCAGTCATGTTACTATATTTAAATTGACTTTGCAGGATTTCTGTACTTGTGAATTTTGACACCATCATCGCCTCATACCATTGACTGCCAGTGTGGGAGGGAAAACATGACACCCAAGCGTGTGAACATCGACACAGTGTAACTGGTGTGCATAGATGGTATATTATTAGTTATTGGTAGCAGGGGTTTGCTACACGGACCCTTGTAGGCTTGAGGGAGGTCAAAGGAACCATTGTACTCCGAATGCCGAAGACCTTCGGGGTACAATGGTTCCTTTGACCTCCCGAAGGGCTACAAGCGTCCGTACAGCACGCCCTGCTACCAATAACGTATTTGTTTTCATTCCTCCACTATTTTCGTAAAAGGAATCAAGAAAAAATCTTCCGACCTGGATCACGCCAGACATGACTGACATCAAAGGAATATACATTTATACATAATAGACACATGACGTAATTATAATTAAAATATTTCATGACGTTGCCGTCTCCACCTATCTTGGGAGCATCATAGACAAAAAAGGCGGCACTGATGCAGATGTCAGAGCACGAATCGGTAAAGCCAGGGCAGCCTTTCTCCAGTTGAAAAAAGTGTGGAGTTCCAGAGAGCTGTCACAACACACCAAAATCCGGATTTTCAACTCCAATGTAAAAGCAGTTCTCCTATATGGAGCAGAGACTTGGAGATTGACAAAAACCACAGTCAACAGAGTACAGACCTTCATGAACAGTTGCCTTAGAAGAATTTTGAAAATCCACTGGCCAGAGAAGATCAGCAACGTCAGACTCTGGCACATAACAGCAGAGAATGAAATTGGGCGAAGAAGATGGGGATGGATCGGTCACAGTCTGAGAAAGCCAGCTTCCAGTATCACTAGGCAGGCATTGTCATGGAACCCCCAGGGAAAGAGGAAAAGAGGTAGGCCAAGAAACTCCTGGCGTCGAGACCTCCAAGCAGACATTAAGAGACTGGGAACCACCTGGAGTAGAATCGAAGGAGAAGCACAGGACAGGAGTTGCTGGAGGTCTCTCGTCGACGGCCTATACCCTGGTAGGGGTGACAGGCGTAAGTAAAAGTAAGTTGCCGTCTCCAGTAGTGTGCCTGTTGTTTCGAACAACACTAAGTAACCTTTTACTTTAGAACGTTTTGGTGATCTTTTATAGAACAAAATTGGCATCCAAGATGTGTCAGAAAGAGGGCTACAAAAAGTCGGCCATTAGTTGCTACAAGGGTTTTTCTATTCCGGTCACATGGTACCGTTTGTGCTAAAGAGAGTGGCCGTGTGATGTGAGGCGGGATGAAAACAATAAAAGTTATTGGTCGCAGGGGTTTGCTACACGGATCCTTGTAGGCCTGAGGGAGTTCGAAGGAATCATTGTACCCGAAGGCCTGAGGGGTACAATTGTTCCTTTGACCTCCCGAAGGCCTACAAGGGTCCGTGCAGCAGGCCCCTGTTACCAATAACGTATTTGTTTTCATTCCTCCACTATTTTCGTAAAAGAAAACAAGAAGACATCTTCCGACCTGGATCACGCCAGACTAGCTTGACTGACGTCAAAGGAATATACATTTATACATAATAGACTGATGGCGTAATTTAAAATATTTCATGACGTTGCCGTCTCCAGTACTGAGGGTGATTGTTGTTTCGAACAACACTATGTAACTTTTTACTTTAGAACGTTTTGGTGATCTTTTATAGAACAAAACTCACATTCAAGATGCGTCACAAAGAGGGCTACAAGAAGTCCGCCATTTGTCGCTACAAGGGTTTTTGTATCACGGTCACATGGTACGATTTGCGCTAAAGAACTGGCCGTGTGACGTAGGGATGAAAACAAATATATATATCATATATATATATATATTATATATATATATATATATATATATATAATATATATATATATATATATATATATATATATATAATATATATATATATATATATATATATATATATATATACACGACCTGGTACATATATAAGGCCAGGCCGTGCTTACTTGGGACCTAGAACACATCCTTCAGTATTACCACAAAGATGGAGGAGTTCTGACAAGAGAGGACAGGATGTAAATCGACCATGACAGTTCAAGGGTGATGTCAAAATAGCTTGGCGCTCTTGAGGCGCCAAGCTATTCTGACACCACCCATGAACCATCATTGTCGATGTCTCCAGAACTGTGTCATGGCAAAATTCAATAATTTTGTCCTCAGGAGTCAATGGATTAACAGTGTGTGTGTGAGTGTTGCCCGAACGGCTTAAAGACAGAGCAACTTCCAGACAGAAACGGAATTACACACAATACAACATTAAATTGTTACTGTCACTACTCTTCAAAAGCCGCCAGAAATTGCACTGTGGCAGAGTATGATAGCAGTAGTGTGCCAAAAGTGATTTAACGTCTGACTGGTAACGTACACAAGGCTGCACGGCGCTCTTTTCAGGACACTATGCTCGGACGTCAAATCTGTGAGACTGGTGTGACAAGGAACATCTGAAGAGTCAATACGCTCGCAAGACGATAAAGTAGGGCACGTGCAACATGAAGACACACGGATTCCGAGAGACAGTTCACCACGTGCGATTATCACGTGCAGTGCTACTCACAGCTGGACTGGTTGTCATTGACCTGCTCCACTTCAATGGTGAGTTGCATTTAATAGTTTTAACTCATTCATCCCAGCGCACGTATTTCCCACATTTTTGGAGGCGTCATCTAACGACTTTGCACCTGTTGCAGCAGATGGATCGACCATGATAATTCAAGGGCAGTGCCAGACAGGCGCCAAGCTAATCTGGCACTACCATTGAATTATCATGGTCGACCCATCTCCTGCTGTAGTGCGTCAGGGCTGAATGGGATAGTAATAATAATAATAATAATAATAATAATAATAATAATAATAATAATAATAATATGATCTTACTGTTATTATTACAGAGCATTTTGGTTAGTAGTAGTAGTTAGTTATTTGGGTTTAACGCCGAGCAGGCGACTAAGGCCATCTCACGGCGGTGTTAGTAGTAGTAATAGTAGTAGTAGTAGTAGTAGTAGTAGTAGTATCGCTGTGTTTTGTTAGCATATCACTACAGTAAAGTAGCTGTATTAGTAGTTGTAAAATAAAAAATAATTTTGCCGTTATCCTACAATTAGCTGTAAGCGTTTCACGAATGTTGTGGAGTGTGAGTTGAGATGGAGCTTAAAATATAAATTACATGCATTCATTTGTCTCTTTCTAAACTATGTGTAATCGTTTGTTCATTACCCATCCGTTCTCTCTGTCCTCTTTCTACTGTCTACTGTCATCCTGTTAAACAGGGCCGTCACTCAATCTTTCGTCAAATGACGGAGACATTTGACGAAGGAGTGACAGCCTTGTTTCAACAAAATGTATACTGTAGGCCCTATGCTTATTAATTCTTTGAATCCTCTTTCTACTATCCACTGTCATCCTGTTTCAACCGGATGTCTACTGTAGGCCCTATACTTGTGTACATTTTGCGGGTTTTTTTTTTGTTGTTGTTGTTGTTGCCCCTGTGACATTTTAGATTCAGCATATAGCCAGTCGACCTGTCCTGAGCCTGCGCCTGTGGGCAACGCGTATCGCTCTTTCCTGAACGGGAATGTGAGTTACATATGCTTCGAGACGTACGAGCACACATCCGGGAACCTCACGCGCACGTGCGACGTAACAACGGGCAACTACTCTGGCGAACCCCCTGTGTGCACATGTAAGTGGAAAATATGATGATGATGATGATGATGATGATGATGACTCCATGATGATGAGAAGCAGAAAATCAAACTGCGAGGAGCCGGGAAAGGGAGGGGTGGGGGGTTGTACCGTTTGGGGAGTACTTCCCAGATAACCCACTCGGGGAGTAAGCTACACCACAACTGAGTACAGTTCTATTCAAACGAGACGGGAAAAATCTCATTTGGATACTGAGAAGTGTACTTGGGCCCGGCGTACTCCCCGAGTGATTTTATCTGGAGAGTATTTCTTCATACTTTTACGGGGATTTGTATCTCATTTCAATAGAACTATGGCTATTTGGGGAGTACGTCCGCAAATGGTAAGTGGAGAAACAGAAAATGAAACGGCGGGGGAGAAAACGTGAAACGAATAGGGCTTATTGTCTTTAGTTCACCACGAATTTGATTTCCAGGTCTGGGCATGGCACCGAAAAAGGGTCTGAGCAAATTTTGAGCCCAGCAGGGTTGGATCCTACGATCTTTCGGAAAGGAGTCGAACGTTCTACCATCGAGCCACCTCGATCCCCCCTCCCAACCCTTCCCTCCCCCCCCCCCTTCCCCTTGGCTGAAACGGTGGGGAGGAAATTGTGGTGGGAATCAAACAAAATGGAAACAGGGTCATCATGTACAAAGCCATTATTAACCCATTTAACCCCAAGGCCGCATCTCCCAAATTGTAGAGGTATCACCTAACGACTATGTACCAGTCGCAGGAGATAGACCGATCATGATAATTCAAGGGTAGTGCCAGATTAATACCAGATAATTCAAGGGCAGGGCCAGATTAGCTTGGCGCCATCAGGCGCCAAGCTAATCTGGCCCTACCCTTGAATGAACATGGTCGACCCATCCCCTGCTCTAGTGCGTCGGGGCTAAGTGGGTGAAACTTTCCTATCATTTTTTTTTTTAAATTTTAGCCTGTTACTCGCAAAACAATGAAAAACTGATTGCCATTTAAAAAGAACAGCTGGATCTGGAGGAGGTATGTTCCTTGCACTTGTATGTATACTGACTTTAGTGTTTCCTCCGATGATTCCAAAAATGTCCCATTTCTTTTGCTCGACACTATATATATATATATACACTATATATATATATATATATATATATATATATATATATATATATATATATATATATATATATATATATATATATATATATATATATATATATATATATATATATATATATATATATATATATATATATATATATATATATATATTGACATGGGTAGGGCCGAGAGTGAGGATGGCCAAAGTCAACAGAGCAGGTGCGACCCAAGGATACTGTGGCCACACCCATGTCCAGAGAAGATCTGAACAGAAGACAGGACGTCCATTTTGTGAAATCAAGATTGTCACTGTACTGCAATAAAATCACACACAGAAAATGACTTGAAATAATGTTCTACAATAAAAATGTCACTGTGCACGGAAATGGACTTACTTTTTTCTGTCACAGGCACGGGTGTGGCCAGGCTATTGTATTTTCCCCTAGAGAGAGAGAGAGAGAGAGAGAGAGAGAGAGAGAGAGAGAGAGAGAGAGAGAGAGAGAGAGAGAGAGAGAGAGAGAGAGAGAGAGAGAGAGAGAGAGAGAGATCCAATTAGAGAGAGGTTTCCTGTGAATACACGAGCATTACATAATGCATGTAAAATCCCTGATTCGCGAATCTCAAAAGAAGTCGTGAATCCTTAACGCAATCTGCCCGCGACACACCCCAGCATGACATGGCTCGACCATGATAGTTCAAGGGTGGTGGCAGAATAGCTTGGCGCCTATAGGCGCCAAGCTATTCTGCCACCGCCCTTGAACTAGCATGGTCGATCTGTTTCCTGAATTGTAATGCAGTCCTCAGAGGATAACTCCAAAATGTGGGTATTTCGTACCTCGGGCGCATTGAGTTAATGCTACTTCCCCTATTCCCTTGGCCTGCATTGAAGTCCATACGAAAAACATTGAATGCCAAACGCGTGAAATGCCAAGACAATCGCAACAAAGAAAGGAACACGCTGAGAGGAGAAAAAAATACGACACGTTCGTGTTGTAATTGACCTTTCTAAGCGTGTTTCTTTCTTTGTTGGATTTTTCCGCTACATAGAGATATATTCAATTAGAGAGAGGTTTCCTGTTGATGCACCACAAATTTCCATTAGACGCACTCCACTACCCCGGCTGAAAAGCACCCGCCTACAGAAGTTTACCTTTACCGTTATAACTGACCCAGGGTCCCATTTCTCAAGGTTTGGAGGTGTTGCCTAACGACAATGTACATTTTGCAGGAGCTGGACTGACCATGATAATTCAAGGGTAGTGTCAGATTAGCTTGGCGCCTGAAGTCGCCAAGCTAATCTGGCACTACCCTTGAATTATCATGGTCAGGCCATCTCCTGCTGTTGTCGGAATCCGGGGCTAAAAGGGTTAACAAGTTTTACCCCCAAAACGGCGATTACTCTTGGTATTAATTTTTGTACTGTTTGTCTGTGTTTTCAGTGAACTGCACTGAACTGCTTGAGGAAAGTGCGTCTGAGGTCATCAGCGTCAAAGCGGGCACAATGTCCCTGGACACTGCCAGATACAACTGCACGGGCATCAACACCGGAAGCGATTCCCCAGGCGTCATCTGCACCGACGCTTTGGGACACTGGAACCATTCTGCGCTGGACTGCCACGGTCAGTTTCCGCATTCTTGGTACTCGCCTCTATTACGCGATTTAAACGGCCACTCGTGCAAGAGACCGGCCGATAAAAAGCTTCACAGAATTCTCTTTTAACCCTTTGGCTGTAACTGGCGGTTTTGGTCACGACGATTCCTGCAGAAATCGCCGCAACTAAAAGCGCTACCGACAGTCAAAGGGTTAACGACCAAAGTGAAATAGTGAAAATGATGATAGAACTTTATTGCCATATGTAACAATACATTAGGAAATCGTTGCGGTGCCGCGCCACATAAAAGGAAGAACATTAAACACATCAAAATATAATTAAGCTACTAACGTGCACACACACACACACACACACACACACACACACACACACACACACACACACACACACACACACACATCACACACACACATCACACACACACACACACACACACACACACACACACACATACACACACACACCGTATGCCTTAGTAACTATTGTGGTCTAAGCATAAAGAAAATAAACACGATTTCACAGTAACACCAATTACATAATACATATCGTAATATAAAACTGAACACGTCACTAGCATCATAGACACAGCAGTGTAGTTAGCCCTATTTCCAGGCCTACACATTAGTTTGGCCAGCCACCTTCTGATGTGGTATGCAGGCACTCCCCGCTGAGAGCAGGCTATTTAGGTCACTGTCGGCATCAACTATTCCTTCTATAATCTATGTTGCGGCGGGACTAATGATGTGTGTGTTGTGCCCGTGTGTAATATTCTCTAACTCTGCTTCCTCAGTTTTCTACATACCCTGCGGGATGTTTGACAGCAGATACACTTAGTAGTAGGATATTGGAAGAGCATTCTCTTCTAGTATCATAAACAGTCCTTCCAGTCAGTATGACTAGCGCGCGCTAATGAATAATTGCCACCGATGGCTTATATTGCACTCGAGTCAGTTTCACCCGACCGCTCCGTTACTAAAAGTATTTTCTGCACAGCCATGTAGATGAAGTATTGTGCTGATAGCTGGGCAATACTGTATATATACGTACATTACATTAAACAGTGGGACGGATGGGTCAGGTTTGGCGTTTGTTTGCACCATTAAAAGCCTGGACAGCAGTTGGGTAAAAAACGTTTTTAAAACGACTCGTGCGTGTTCCGATCGTTCTATAACGGCACCCTGATGGCAACATCTCAAACAACTCATGGGCTGGGTGGGAAACATCTCGGAGGATGGATCTAGCCTCTTTTTCTTTTTAGCTTTCTTTCATGGAAGGGGGACTCTAACGAGGACAAATCGATACCTATGATTTTCGATGCAGTGTTTACTACTCTGTTTAATTTGGATCGCTTTTTCTGTGTGTTACTGCCAAACCAAACGGTCAGGGAGAAGGTCAAAATATTTTCAATAACTGCCCGGTAGAAGTTGGTCAAAATTTGTCTGCTGACGCCAAACGTTTTAAGATCTGCTGACGCTAAACGTTTTAAGACGTCTGAGAAAATACAGTCGTTGCTGTGATTTTTTTTTTACTAAACAATCAACGTTTTTCTCCCATTTAAGATCGTTTGAGATTTGGGTGCCGAGAAACCTCAAACAATCAACAATTTCAACATGGCTACCATGAATAGTGAGGGGAACAATGTCACTTTTGATTTTCCTGAAGTCCATGACCATTTCTTTCGTTTTAGGCACATTCAGGTCAAGGTTATTGTCAGAACACCAGTCAACAAGTTCATCTACTCTCTCTCTGTATGCTGTTTCATTGTTGTTTAAAATAAAACCTTCAACAGTGGTGTCGTCAGCAAATTTAACTGTAAGGGAGTTATCATCCGTTGATGTACAATCATGGGTAAAAAGAGAGTATAACATAGGGGACAAAACACAACCTTGGGGTGTACCCGTGCTCAGTGTGACGGGCTTAGAAACGCGACTACATGAACCAGACGAGTGGTTACATCCACCTGACTGTCGACGCCCTGGGTCTGAATGCTGACTGCACGGACCAACTCTGACTACCTGAGGTCTACCTGAGAAAAAAATCGTTGATCCACTGACATAGTGAACTGTCAAAACCTAGCTGGATCAGTTTCTCATAGAGCTTGGGTGGCACAATAGTATTGAATGCGGAGCTGTAGTCCACAAATAACACCCTAACATAATGTCCATCATTTACACATTTATCCTCGACCCACTACAGCAGGAGATTGGTCGACCTTGATAATTCAAGGGTAGTGCCAGATTAGCTTGGCGCCTGTCGGCGCCAAGCTAATCTGGCACTACCCTTCAATTATCATGATCGACACATCTCCTGCAATTGGTACATAGTCGCTATGTGACACCTCCTGAATTTGAGAAATGCGACCGTGGTGTTAAATGGGTAAATCTCATTATCAGCACCTTTGTTCACCCATGTGACGGCAAAAGGCTGCAAGTCCATTTTTGTGAAAAGCGAGATTTTTATTGTGATGCAATGAAATTCCTGCTTTTCAATCAAATGTACTGACTGTCTATTGCTTATGCTGGGCAATATTATGGTCATCATCAGCAGCAGTATGCATCATCATACATTTATTATTTATCTTTACGTAATAGTTGTTTGCTGGTCACAGGCTATCACGTTCATGTCCCGACACTCTGGGACACTGGAAATCGTCCTATAAGTGTAAAGGTATAAATAAATAAATTCATTAATCTTTTAATTAATTACAGTGTACTTTGCTTATAGCAGTCTACTTCGCTTATAGCAGTGTACTTCGCTTATAGCAGTCAACTTCGCTTATAGCACGGTCGGATATAGCAACATTATTTCAGAGATCCCGATAACACTCTTTCTATGTACATTTCTTCGATTAAAAAAAACAAAAAAACTTCAGATCTAACAATAAGAAGCGATTGTTTTATCCGACGTTTACTGGATTGCTGGATTGTTTGATTGCTCGACTGACTGACTGGCTGATTTATTGATTGATTGATTGATTGATTGATTGATTGATTGGTTGATTGATTGATTGATTGATTGATTGATTGATTGATTGATTGATTGATTGATTGATTGATTGGTTGATTGATTGATTGATTGATTGATTGATTGATTGATTGATTGATTGATTGATTGATTGAGTTGTGTGTGAATCCAGAACCAGACAATCTCATCCAGCCGGATTATGTGGACAACGACGCGTATGCTCTGGCTATCGACGGGAACAAGTCGACCTACTTCTCTATGAACAGCTCGGACGAGTGGTCAGCCAATCTGACGTCTGACCCCCATAGTATGGTAGAGTTGTCCACGCTTCAACTAACCGTGAAGGTCAACATCCCAGGTAAGCTCATGATCTTGATGACGCAGTGGCGTATGAAGATAATTTTCATTGCGTTGGAGAGGACGTGGTGTGTGTGTGGGGGGGGGGAGGGGGGAGGGTGGGGCGGGGGATGAGGGTTAGCGTGCCTGACATGTACTTTCCAGCCTCCCAAAAATCAAACAACGGTGAAGGCGGGGTGGGCGGGTGGGAGGAGGGGGCTGGGCGGGGCGGAAAGGGTAGAATTCCCCAAATAGACCCCCTCGGAGAGTACGCGGCCAGATAGACACTCGGGCAGTTCTCCGGTCAGCAAAGGTCCTCCGGCCCACGACGGCCGCAGTGGGCTCAAAGATGTTTTGCTATTGGGGACGCCACCAGATAGACCCACTGGGGGAGTACGCCACATGTACACGCGCTTCTATTCCTAGCATCTCAGTTGAACAGAAGTGTACACGTGGCATACGCTTCTATTCAAATGAAATGTGTAGCATCTTACTTGCATACTTGTGGCGTGCTATCTGGATCAGCATCCGGCCATTTGTATGGAATTATGCTTGTGGTGTACTCCCGGAGTGGGTCTATCTGGGTTAGCACTGATCTGATTTGAATAGGTGTACTTGTGCCGTACTCCCCGAGTGGTTCTATCTGTGCCGGAGTACTCGCGCAAAATGTACGGGCTTGTACCCTTGACAACAATTTCAGACGATGTTTTGTGCCTTCACTTTCTGTTGTTGTAGAGAACTACATGCCCTGCCGATACACCACACTCGGTCTTGAGTACACGGGACCCACAGCTCAAACCCTGACTTCCAAGACCTGCCAGAAGTGGTCGGCCCAGTCCCCCTGGTCTCACCCCTACAGCGACGACAGATTCTTCCCCGGCGACGCTGACGTCAACTCCGCCAGCAACTACTGTCGCAACCCAAACGCTTCTCAAGACAAGCCGTGGTGCTACACTACAGACACCAACACGCCATGGGAATTTTGCAAAATTTCGGCATGCGGTGGGTAACATGATAGCAGTTAAGCGAGTCTACACCAGACGACTCCCAGCAAGGAACGAGAGCGATGTCGCGGTGGATAACCAGTGTGTACTAGACCATAGACAACACTCCGGACATCTCCAAGAGGCATAGATCCTCATAAGCCCTTCGGGCTCATGAGGATCTATGCCTCTTGGAGATGTTAGGAGCGTGGTATGTCGAGTCCTGATAGAAGTTGGTTATGCGCCGCGACTTTGCTCTCGTTCATCCTTGGGAGTGGTTCGGCCATACTACGTGAACATAACCACACTAATTGCCGATTCCCGAACAAAAATAAATCTTGGGGCGGGAAAGACAAGGTATTACAGTTTTGGAGAGAAACACAAACATTAACTCGTCGAATTATTCGGCCACTTTAACCCGAGAATGCTACAGTAGCAGTAGGAGTACTGACGATACCGTTCTGCGAGAATGCTACAGTAGCAGTAGGAGTACTGACGATACCGTTCTGCGAGAATGCTACAGTAGCAGTAGGAGTACTGACCATACCGTTCTGCGAGAATGCTACAGTAGCAGTAGGAGTACTGACGATACCGTTCTGCGAGAATGCTACAGTAGCAGTAGGAGTACTGACGATACCGTTCTGCGGAGAAGACGCGTGGCTTAGCCACGCGTCCTTTCCGCCGCCGAACTGTATCGTCAGTGGGACAAGGAGTCAAGAGGAAAGTGACGTCAAAGATCATCAGTATCAGGATAAAAGCGCGTCAGCGGTCACATGAGATACCATCCACGGATTGTCGGAGCGCAGGCCTCGTTTGGCGTCCAAAAGAAACAAACAGAAAAATCAGTAGACATTCAGTATGCCCTCAAGCAATGCAGCTTATACGAGTCTGTAATGTTCAAGAAGTATCCGTCCTGTGAAGGCGAAAGACATTGAGTCCATTTCTTGTGAGAAGCGAGCTTTCATCTTTTTGGCACACTTAATTGACGTCACTTTTTGTGGTACTTCTTTTATTACGCACTTTGAGTTCTTCATCTATTGTTTCACGTCATACCTTCAGTTGCATCTTCCAATCATGAACAGATAAGTTGCAAATGTGTATGTGTTTGTATGTCTATTTTGAAAAAGGAGTTTTGCCCGAAATATTAAGAAATTGTTCTGTAACTGCCTTTCCCAAGTGTGTTTCTTTCGTCGTTGGGTTCTTCTCGAGATTTTCATTGTAATACACAGGGCGTGTATCTGATGACCACACTGGATGCTCGCCCCATAGCCATCTAAAAGAAAATGAGGCTGCTTCCCCAGTGCGCAAAAGGCCATCGCGGGCCGACGTCGGCAGCTAGCCCTTTGCGCTCTGGGTCCTTTGTGTACTGTGGTGCTGTCTTTATATTTATACGGAAACAATTTCTTTAAAAATAACCATGTTTAAGACTGTAGGTGGGGAGGCGCCGTGACTGGCTTGAATACATGTTATCCCTGCTCCAGAAGCAGATCAGACATGGGAGGACTAACTAGTGCTATGTGATCGCTGGTGCGATCAATGCAAAGACAAAGCGTGCGATCAGCTAACATCGAAGTCCTCTAAAATCACTGAACAGCATACTAATAGAAATAAACCCATGTCGCTCTAAAGCACTACAACAGGAGATTGATCGACCATGACAATTCAGGGGTAGTGCCAGATTAGCTTGGCGCCTTCAGGCGCCAAGCTAATCTGACACTACCCCTGAATTGTCATGGTCGATCCATCTCCTGCAACTGGTACGTCTTTAGATGACACCATAAAAAATGAGGGAAATGAGGCCGTTTCGTTAAGTGGGTTAATTTATGTTTTTTGGCTGTTACCACAGCGAAACTGTTGATGCACCTGATCTACAGAGACGAACAGAACATCGTGCAAGAGCTGGCCTGTACGGACGATGCGACCTGGGAACCGCGCGCTTTGCTGAACGCGACCGACGATCCACCAAAGACTCTTACCATCAGCTGCCGTAACACCTACACAGAAAGATTACCATCTGGATATAAACTCAGGATGACGTTCCTTAGCGACGCGAAGAATGTGACGCTAAAGCTGTATGAAGTGAAGGCTCTTGGCCGTCTGTACATCGGTGAGCGTGTATACCATGTCACGACAGCACAGTTCATCTGCAAGAGACATAGATCTTCATGAGTTCCCGCTGTTGCGGGGGCTCATGAGGATTTATGCGGCCTCTTGGCTGACTCCACTTTGTATCCAAGTTTCTTGGACGGCCGGGGCTTTCAAGTTTTGCACTGGTTAAGACGATTTTTGAAACATAATCTACGGCCATTGACAGTCAATAGGTTATTTGTCATTTCTTTCTCTGAGATTCTCTGAATTATATGCGCTGGGCCGTCTAACAGTTTCAATTTTGGTACTTTGCATTTCTGCATATCTCGTCAACTTAGTCACTCATAACAGCCACTGATGCGACATAGCCACCTTTCTTGAAGAAATCGTCACGCTCTTATTTCTCAATCCATTAGATCTGTCGAAATTCCACCAACGATTGATCTGTTCTGTGACCTGAGTTAAGTTTGCCAAATCGATCGGACAAGTAGTTTTCTTATTTTCAGCTGGGTGTGGTAACCCGTTGGGCTACTGGGGTTTGAAGCTGGTATCCGCTACACTACCGTCCACTCTGTACAGCGTTGCGAACTACACGTGCCGGAGAGGTTGGCATTGGCGCGGTGGGCTGCTGCAAGCGAAATGTACCGTTACTCGCAACTGGCAGGGTCCTGACTTGGCGCAGTGCACGGGTAGGATATTAGATTAACTCATTCAGCCCTGACGCACTACAGCAGTACTATTGGTCGACCATGATAATTCAATGGTAGTGCCAGATTAGCTTGGCGCCTGTCGGCGCCAAGCTAATCTGGTACTACCCTTCAATTATCATGGTCGATCCATCTCCTGTAACACTGAGGTGCATAGTCGTCAGATGACGCCTACCAAATTTGGGAAATACGTGCGTCGGGCTGAATGAGTTAAAACTTACAGCTATCTACGCCAGGGCGAGCGTTGATTGCTCAAATTCGCAGGTACAATGCCGGTTCTCAATGTTGTCTTGCCTCGAATAAGATTTTTCTACCTTTCTTTTTAACAATCCGTATGTGAGCAGGCACACAGGAACAAAGGCTGGTTTTCTGTTGCCCCGTAAGGAGATGGGCTGAAAACTCCTATTTTACCACAATAAAAACTTGAATATAAATAAACCCTTTTGTACAGCATTATCGTAAGACATCCTAGGGCGGGACGACGTCAGTCGCCGACCGCTGTTGGCCCGCGCCGCACGGCCGTGCGCGGGCCAAACGGGCGGCCGACGACGTCGGCCCGATAGCCTTTTGCGCTTTAGGATCATACTAAAAGTATTTATGAAGGAGATATTGCAAACGACGGTATAACCTGTTATTGCCTGGTGAGCAGGTCACTGACGTGAAAGTACTGTAAATGGATCGCAAAAAAAGTGGCTCTGTTAACCCACACGTGTATGCCGGCGCCCAGCCGCGATACTGTTTGCAGTACCAGTGCCGCTGGGTGTTAACCTTGTGGCTGTCGGTAGCGGTTTTTGTCGAGGTGATTCCTGCAGGAATCACCTGGACAAAAACCGCTACCGACAGCCAGAGGGTTAAACTTGATTCTCTCACGACGCGATCAGGATCGGTAGATCGACCGGAGTCATAACTAGTGTGGCACACGCCAGATCAGTCGATCCAGACTCATTCTTGCGTGCTAGCTGGACAAGAATGAAAGAAGGAAAAGCCAAGTAAGTGTGATTATTCTTGCACATTCTGACGTCAAACTGATTCTGTCCCAGACGAACCTAACCGTGCGCAAGACGCCAACGTGACCTTTACAAGTGGCCTTCCGCAGTCTGAGAATGCCAGGAATGTAGTGGACGGCCAGTTAAGCTCGTGTGTAAAGGTGGGAGTGAACGACACCTCGCTAAACCTTATTCTGCCCTACATGCTGGAGATTGCCGAGGTCGTCGTCACCACGGAAGGAGGTAGGCAGCAATAGAAATAACGTTTTCAACATGGTTCTCAAATGAATGATTAAAAAAAAAACTGGAGAAAATGGAAATGACCGAACAGGCAAACGTGTGTGTTTGCTCGAATAAGATTAACTCGTTCGCGGCAAGCGGCTGGCCGCGAATGAGTTAATCCGTTCAGTGCCGAGAAATCTTAACAGCACCCAACTGCACTGCAAGAGGTATAGATCCTCATGAGCCCCCGCAGTTGCGGGGGCTCATAAGGATTTATACCTCTTCCTGACACCAATTTGAATCCATGTTGATTTAGGGCCTACTGATGCAGAAACACAATCCGCGTCAACTGGCACTGAACGGGTTAACGCAGAAGCGCGTTGGCCCTATCATGCTATGTCAAGCGGCATTACTGCGAATCAATTCGAAATTACAGAGCACTGTGCCATGGGTCGAAGGAGGTAACCTTTTCAGGGCTTCTCACGGTACTCGCTGTGTTAATTTGGCTTCTAAACAACACCACGATTTTAAGTGCATGTCACATGTCCACAGATGTGAACACAACGGTCACACTGCACGTGCAGATCGTCAACCCTAATACAGGCCTTCTTCAGTGGCGATGCGGTGACCTGATCAGCGCCGGTCAAAATGGCACCCATCTCTCTTCTTGCATATTGCGTCCAGTCAGCAACACGATAAGACTGTGGAGCGAAGCGGGAGTCGGCACAACTGATGCCTCAAACACGTGGAGGATATGCGAGGTCAAGGTCTTTGGTCGCATCTTTACTTCCGGTGAGTTGCCCCTTCCAAATTGACGATATTTCCAGGGTTAACCCTTATCATTAGGAATACACCAGTGTGTGAAATAACTATGACTAAAATAGTTCAAGGGTAGTGACAGAATAGCGGCTTGGCTGCTTTAGGCTCCAAGCTATTCTAGCACCACCCTTGACTGAACTATAGCCATTGGTCTATATCCTTATCTGTAAGTACTATAATGTAGCTTGCATATGGCAGTGTACAAATTTGAAGCTGTTAGCCTCAGTACGCATGATATGGGTTAAACGACAACTCTGGTGTGAAGAGACTAGTGAGTGATTGGGTTGGTAGTTATCTGGACGTTTGACGTTATTTCCAGCTCGATATTCTATGTCATAGTATGTGCTGTGGTCATCACGCAATATCGCACCCTTACTGGTTACAGAATAGAAGGGTTTCGAAATCAGAAGTAGGTCAAAATTGCACGCGTTTCGACGAAAACAGTGAATTAACCCATTTAACCCCAGTGCTCTATAGCAGGAGATTATTGACCATGATAAATCAAAGTTAGTGCCTGGTTAGCTAATCTGGCACTAACCTTGAATTATCACGATTAGTCCGTCTCCTGTAACTGAAACATAGTCGTTGGTGACACCTCTGAAAAGCCGCCGTGGGGTTAAATCGGTTAAAACACATCTTTTTCTCTTTCTGGCTTTTTTAATCCCCCTTCCACACGGGCGTTTTTGTATATTTTTCCCAGCCCTAGAGTGTTTGTAAACATTTGAACTGTACAACGCGTACTGAGGTTATGCCGAGGGACCTTGAAACGTCTCTATACGAATCGTTTCCAGTGTGTGCTGATCTGTGATTTTGGACCTTAGGCTCTTAACAGCCATGTATGCCGGCAGTGCTCAGATATATGGAAAAGACAGGGTTGTGATCTTAATAAGACAAGTAAGTCAAGCTAAATTTAGCCCCGACGCATTAAAACAGCAGGAGATGGATCGACCATGATAACTCATGCTCGACCATATTCTAGGGTAGTGCCAGATTAGCTTGGCGCCTGAAGGCGCCAAGCTAATCTGGCACTACCCTTGCGTATCATAGTCGATCCATCTCCCGCAACTGGTGAATAGGGAAAACTCCAGAAATAACAAACAGCCATGGGACTCAATTTTTCTTGACTGATTTGTTATAAACGAAGCAATTTACTTTGAAAAATTGCTGTTGGGACCGTTGAAAAAGTGTTGTTAACCAATTCAGCCCTGACGCACTACACCAGGAGATGGGTCGAACAAGATAATTCAAGGGTAGTGCCAGATTAGCATGGTGCCTGTCGGCGCCAAGCTAATCTGGCACTGCCCTTGAATTATCATGGTCGATCCATCTGCTGCAGCAGGTGCATAGTCATTAGATGACGCCTCCAAAATTTGGGAAATAATAATAATAATAATAATAATACCGTTATTATATAGGCGCTTTTTCTCAATTTTGGGGAAATCGACTCAAAGCAACGCGCCTGAAACCCAACACACACACTCACGAAACAGACACGGATTTAAGACAAACACAGTACAAGACAAACGAAAGGCCAGTCAGCTACTGAAGTTACAGAGATTTTTGATCGCTTGTATTTGAAATTTGTAAAGTGGCCTGAGACCGGTACCAAAGTGGGGGGGTGGAAGAACCGGAGTACCCGGAGAAAGAACCCCCGACGGTCCGCCCGAATTAACGGTGACACTTACCAGAGGAGAAAAGTCCAACGCCGGAACCCGGTATCGAACCGCGCACCTTTGGCATTGGTGGCAGGCGCCTTAACCACTGCGCCACGGACCGCCGTCGGGCTGAATGAGTTAATCCGACTTTTATTTCCGACCTTGATATAAGCGAAGTGGACTGTAGTTGTTACGTTACGCCTCACCGTGGGTGATTCTTGTTCCAGCGCTGGAGTGTCTGCAGACTGCGAAGGGCGGGGACTACAAGGGAAGCTGGAACCTCACCATGAGCGGCAGGCCCTGTCAAGCGTGGTCCAGCATAACCCCTCACAACCACACGCGCAACGCCATCTCCGCCTTCCCGGACGACAACCTGCTGAGTGCCAATAACTTCTGCCGCAATCCACCCAACGCCAGCGGGGAAATAAGCACCCTGCCCTGGTGTTACACAACGGATCCCTCCAAAGAGTGGGAATACTGCCCCTTGTTTTTGTGTGGTGAGCTGAGTGATTGTCTCCCTTATTTGCGCATATTTTAACCTTTCTTATTAAAAAAAAATCTAAATCAATGTTTTATTCTATTTTTTTAAAAAATTATTTTAGTCCAGTCTAATCTAGTCTGTATAGTGTGCTCTACATTACTTGAGCTTGTTCCTCGAAAATGCTGCCCCCACCCCGTTATGCCCTGGGGGACTTGGGTGGGGTTAACTACTTCTTAGTTCCCAGGGCCACCCTGGTCAGCCCCACAGGGTGGGTTTTCCCTTCTATTCTAGGGCATGTATTTCTGTCTACCCTTGGTCCATTCACCTGTATTTTCCTTTCTTAAACTCTCCCTACTGTCTGCACTGCCTGTAGCTCTTGATATTGGATGTGTGTTGCTAAATGGTCTTAGCTTTATTTAGCCCCATGTCGTTGGTTTATTTAACGTATTGGACCGGCTGGCGACATACATTCAATGTTCTGTTTAGTTGTTTTTTTCACAAGCAGTGCAGGCACGTCCTGAGAAAGTCTTGTTGCTGTCGGGACGTTAAGCACTGTACAATCAATCAAATAATCGAAAATGCTCATTAGATAATTAGCAATAGGCACTGTATTTGTATATTCGAATGGCTTTAACGAGTCAAACACGTTTTCGCACACTTTGTTTCAGCAGAAGCGTAGGAAAATATTTTTCATGCCTCCCATGTCTATGTTATTTTCCAGCCTCCGAAATTGAACAAGAGGGGCGGGAGGAAGGAAGGGGATTGTCAGACGACAGTCTAACCTCCGAATACTTCAAGAGGATGATGATGATGATGATAATAATGAAACTTTATTACACAACGGTAGAAGTTTTGACAGATACAAATACGTCATTTTTTAAACTTGCCGTTGCTAACATACTACATGAAATATACTGAAGACAAGCAAACATATAAATGTAAATAAAATCAGAACTAAATAATTCAAGACGCAGTCAGTACAGCAAATGATATTTAGGTGACAATAAACAGATACGGACAAGGAAATAACACTTAAGCACTAAATTACTCAGGAAAAATAATTTGCAACGGAACATATCATAGCAAACGCAAAACGCAAGGTGCCAAGAATCAACATCATACATAAACACACGTGTACAGGCGTGTAAATGCACGTACTTGCATATACTTTAGCATCAGGTTTCCATCAGGTTTCTGTGTAGTTTTGTTTTAAAGGAGGCAATATGGGTAAGTGTTTTTAAATGTTGGAGAAGTGAATTCCACAAAAGTGGTCCCGAAACGCTAGGCTTGTCTTGAATAAGTCAATGCGAGGTAGTGGTAATGGAAAAGTACTGTTCTTCGATTACCTTTCATCACGCTGTCGTTGTGGAGTAAATTTAGCTGTTAGATACTGTGGAGCTTGGAGGGAGATGAGGCTGATAGTCTTCGAGCCTGAAAAAAAAATTAAACATAAACATCTTTATGATCTAGGATTTTTGACGTTTGAATTTACAATAATTTCAAAAACAGACTGCGTCCACTAGCGTGGGAGAGTTTAATAGGACGAACACAAAACAGTTGCTCGGTAAACTGTTTGTGATCGTCTTTTCAAACGTGTTCCTTTGTTTTGTTCTTGTTTATTTTTTTTTTATTTTTTTTTTTATTTTTTTTTTTTTTTGCATTTTACGCTGACCCAGTAGCAAAACGTCTTCGGACCCACGACGGCCACAGTGGGCCCCCGCGCACAGTCGTGCGCGGGGGCCCACTGCGGCCTTCGTGGCCCCGATGACCTTTGCTTACATGGCACGCTTGGGGCGGTCACGTTTTTGGTCAGAATTTGGAAACGGGATGGATGTGATAAAATTCTACCGACATTTTCTTCATTTCCAGACAAAATTGGCCTGGTGAGGGCAGACGGGGCGCACTATCAAGGGGTCATGTCCAACGCGCAGTCCGGTTCAGCGTGCGAGTACTGGGACTATTTCGGCAACACTGCAGGACAGTTCGACTTCATGCGCCCCCATTATTTCCACACCGATTCGCGCGACAGGTCTTGCCGGAACCCGGCCGCCTCCCAGTCGCTGCCATGGTGTTACGTCCGCAGAAGTCCTCGCGTGCGGCAGTTTTGCGACATTCCCGCATGTCGTAAGTATCGCTGACTGCCATGTAAGATATTTTGTTACTGTTTCTGGTGTTTTGGGCTTTGCATAGAAAGCCTCTGCCCGAGTCTGCAAATGGCGTATGTGCTGAGACATGTTTACGAAGAAAACACTGTAAGCCGCATTATCAGTGAAATAAAACTTTCGGCATTTCCTACGTCAGTCTAGGGATTCGACATAACGATGATGTTCTGCTTCATCGCGCGCCCGGCTGGCCCAAACAGTCAGAGGGCCCGTGGCACACATGTTTGGTATCGCCGCAAAGAGTTGAGGCCGTTTCCTATATCCCGTCAAGTTATATAGAATCCCTCGTCAGTCGAGGCCTTTAACCCTTTTAGCCCCAAGGACCCATTTCCCAAGTTTTGGCGGAAGGCGGTGTTACTTAACGCCTATGTACCAATTGCAGGAGGCGGATTGACGGTAGTGCCAGATTAGCTTGGCGCCTTCAGGCGCCAATGCTAATCTGGCATTACCCTTGACTGTGAATTATCATGGTCAATCAATATCCTGCTGTAGGGATCCGGGGCTAAAAATGTTAACCCGTTCAGTGCCAACTGATGCAGACTCTGTTTCTGCAATCTTCGTTAATTCAACACCAAAAAACCCTAGACGTCCCCAGAACATGGATTCAAAGTGGTGTCAGCAAGAGGCATAGATCCCCATGAGCCCCGCAACTGCGTGGGACAATGAGGATCTGTATCCTTGCAGCTAACTCGTCAGTTGAGCAACCAGGTGGTTAACCCACTGACTGTCGTTAGCGGTTTTTGTCGCGATGGTCCTGAAGCCGACAACCGAAAGATTAAGGATTAATTCCTAACTATTTCCAGCTGTCGTGGGCCAACCCAGTGATCTGTGGCTGGACCCAAACAACGTCACTTCCTTGCCACAATGGCTGACAACTTCCCAATGGAAGGTTCGCGAATGCTGGCGTTGGTACAGCGGCCCTGGGTTCGTGCAGGCCGTACGTTTAACGTCCATCGACCAGTGGCTGATTTGCTCGGACGCGGCAGACACCAAGGGCGTGTTTTGCGACTTCATCGATGACCACAACGTGACACAGTGGAAGTACTTTTGGTTCAATTGTTGTAAGTACAAACAGCTAAACAAACTAACAAGCAATAATAAAATAAATAAATAAACAAGACAGCGCGTAAAAAGTTGTTTATAAAAACAAAAAACGACACAGTTTACTACATTTTTTGAAGAAGTGCAGTTACTATTACAAAATAATAACGTTACTAGTGTGTTTAAGTCCTTTCTATTTATAGAAGGGACTTTTTTTGGACGGTTCTCGGTGGGGAGAATTTAATAGCATGTCCATGATGTCAAAGGCGGACAGGCCTAAACCTCTCAAGAAGAAACAAGATAACAATTACGTCATGTCTAATTACGCTAACCTCGCTGCTGAACGTACATTTGGCGCGAAGCGCCGTGTGTGCGTATATATGTATGTATGTATGTATGTATGTATGTATGTATGTATGTATGTATGTATGTATGTATGTATGTATGTATGTATGTATGTATGTGTGTATGTATGTATGTATGCATGCGTGTGTGTGTGTGTGTGTGTGTGTGTGTGTGTGTGTGTGTGTGTGTGTGTGTGTGTGTGTGTGTGTGTGCGTGCGTGCGCGCGCGCGCGCGCGCGCGTATGTATGTAAACAAGAGAATCTCCGATATTTCTGTACACACACGCTTGAAACTTGGCGAAATACTTTCTTAAAGGGGTGGCTAAGAGAACCTCCGAATAAATTGTGATTGAATGTCTCATTTAAGACATAAACAACCGTTTGTAGGAAGTCGGTTGAACCAGATTGGAGTCCGTAACTTTTGTCATATTTACTTGAAATTTTGGATGTAGCTAGTTTGGATAAAGAGATTGGATGAGTTCGTTAGCCAGCTTTGTATCCTTTCAACTTTAGTAAAAATTAATTCTTTTCAGAAAAAAAATTAACAGTTGTTTTTTGGTTCTTTTTAATTGGCTTCTAGAGAAAGTCAGACATTGGCAGTGACGTAAAAGAGGCAACTCCGTCACCACGCAGACATTGACATAATACTCTAAATATGACGCGCCGCTCTCTCTCTCTCTCTCTCTCTCTCTCTCTCTCTCTCTCTCTCTCTCTCTCTCTCTCTCTCTCTCTCTCTCTCTCGTATGCGCCCGGAGAGCGCATGAGGATCTATGTCTCTTGGAGATGTTTGGAGCGCGCGCGCATGCACGCACTAACACGCACGCACGCACGCACGCACACACACACACACACACGCACACACACACACACACACACACACACACACACACACACACACACACACACACACACACACACACACACACACACATCGTCGCGCTTTCAGAAGAGCATTCAGGTGACCCGATATAGCTACTTGGATGAAAGAAATTGGATGAGTCCGTTAGCCAGCTTTGTACCCTTTCAACTTCTTTAGTAAAAATAATTCTTTTCAGAAAAAAATTAAAACAGTACAAAACCTTGACATCTGGAGAAAGTCAGACAGTGGCGGTGACGTAAAAGAAGCAACTCCGTCACCACTTAGACATACTCTAAATATGACGTAATTCTCTCGCTCGCTCTCTCTCTCTCTCTCTCTCTCTCTCTCTCTCTCTCTCTCTCTCTCTCTCTCTCTCTCTCTCTCTCTCTCTCTCTCTCTCTCTCTCACATGCGTGCATCTCCAAGAGGCATAGATCCTCATGAGCCCAGAGGGCGCATAAATATCTATGTCTCTTGATGATGTTTGGAGCGCGCCCATGCACGCACGCACACGCACACACACACATCGACGCACTTTCAGAAGAGCATGCAGGTGTACTTAGTGTAGCATGTTGCTAGGTAAAGTCAACCTGATTTCACACAAATTATAGCAAGACTGAAATTACCGTGAAATTCTAGTTTTGTCACCATTTTCACAAGTCATGAAGCGAAAGCGAAACACATATCACGTTAAATATAAACTTACGTAAAAAAAAAAAAAAAAAAAAAAAAAATACATCATGATAAATGACGTTTGACAAACCAATGACGCATATGCATTGCGCGCGCCCCATATAGAGTTCACTATGACGCATTGGCACATCTGCGAGGCTTTTTCAAAAGGAGATATTTCAACATCAGAATCAAGTCAAAGACAAAAGGTAGAGACTCATGACAGCGAATTATGGACTTTGTGGTTTATGGTTCATCCCATCTTGTTACTTTATTATTATTATTATTATTATTATTATTATTATTATTTTCATCATCATTATTATATTAAATTATATTAAATTACATTACATTACATTATATTATATTATATTATATTATATTATATTATATTATATTATATTATATTATATTATATTATATTATATTATATTATAAGTTATTGGTCGGAGGGGTTCGCTACACGGACCTTTGTAGGCCTGAGGGAGGTCAAAGGACTCATTGTACCCCGAAGGCCGAAGGCCTGAGGGGTACAATGATTCCTTTGATCTCCCGAAGGCCTAGAAAGATCCGTGCAGCGAACCCCTCCGACCAATAACGTATTTGTTTTCATTCTTCCACTATTTTCGTAAAAGAAATCAAGAAGACATCTTGCGACCTGGATCACGCCAGACATGACTGGCGCCAAAGGAATATACATTTATACATAACAGACTTATGACGTAATTTAAAATATGTCATGACGTTGCCGTCCCCAGTACTGAGTGTGCTTGTTGTTTCGAACAACAATAAGTAACTTTGTACTTTAGAACGTTTGGCGATCTTTTATAGAACAAAACTGGCATCCAAGATGCGTCATCGAGAGGGCTACAAAACGTCCGCCATTTTTCGCTACAGGGGTTTTATATCACGGTCACATGGTACGGTTTGCGCTAAAGTGACTGGTCGTGTGACGTAGGGAGGAAACAATATATTATAAGTTATTGGTCGGAGGGGTTCGCTACACGGACCTTTGTAGGCCTGAGGGAGGTCAAAGGAATCATTGTACGCCGAAGGCCGAAGGCCTGAGGGTACAATTGTTCCTTTGACCTCCCGAAGGTCTACAAGGGTCCGTGCAGCTAACCCCTCCGACCAATAATGTATTTGTTTTTATTCCTCCACTATTTTCGTAAAAGAAATCAAGAAGACATTTTGCGACCTGGATCACGCCAGACATGACTGACGTCAAAGGAATATACATTTATTCATAATAGACCTATGACGTAATTTAAAATATGTCATGACGTTGCCGTCTCCAGTACTGAGTGTGCTTGTTGTTTCGAACAACACTAAGTAACTTTGTACTTTAGAACGTTTGGCGCTCTTTTATAAAACAAAACTGGCATCCAAGATGCGTCATCCAGAGGGCTACAAAACGTCCGCCATTTTTCGCTACAGGGGTTTTATATCACGGTCACATGGTACGGTTTGCGCTAAAGTGACTGGTCGTGTGACGTAGGGAGGAAAACAATATATTATGTACCCACTCCATAAAGTTTATCCGTCTTTGACACATGTATTTATTGTATAACAAGCAAATTAATATTCATGAACTTGCTCGATATAATTTCCTTCCCAAAATCCCTTGCGCGCCAAGAAGACTCGATCTTGATCTTGATACTTGCATTTTCAAAACGGAAACGCGAAATATGCTCATACAGCAACATTAATAACTTCCTTATGTGTAGCAGTAATGAAATACTTCTTAGTGTGTATGAGCGCTCAAAATGTATATCCTATACACACACACGAACGGACGGAGAAAAAGCGCCAGGAAACATGCGAGTCAGTCGAACGACTGACAAGTGACTGAAGTTTACGAGATGTCAGCTGGCGATATCGACAACCTGAGAAAAGAACTAAATAAAGAAATCTGCTGGCATTTTCCGCAATTATGCGTGATCTAGTTACAAAGTAGAATTTACTGCATGGTTAACATGCACGGTTATATAATGCACTGATGGCTTATGTCTTCATAGACGAAATCTACGCCCAGAGTCCTGTCGACAGCTATAATGCAGTCGTCTGCCATTCATGTGTTTTGTCTGAACACAGCAATCAGCCGCAAAATAAATGACGCCAGGCACAGTTTTGTTTTGGACTGGGTACACAAATTATACTGAGCAACATTTTGCTTGAAATAGTGCCGATAACCGACAGATGTGATTACTTGACCCGAAACAAATATCCTAGTCTTGCGACTCGGACATTTTGATTCGGGTCTCTTAATCACTTCTGCCTGTTGTATCGGCACTATGTCAAGCAACATGTTGCTCAATATAATACTAATATTATATTATATGATATTGTATAATATATATATATATATATATATATATATATATATATATATATATATATATATATATATATATATATATATATATATATATATATATATATATATATATATATATATATATATACATTATAAGTTATTGGTCGGAGGGGTTTGCTACACGGACCTTTGTAGGCCTGAGGGAGGTCAAAGGAATCATTGTACCCCAAAGGCCGAAGGTCTGAGGGGTACAATGATTCCTTTGACCTCCCGAAGGCCTACAAGGGTCCGTGCAGCGAACCCCTCCGACCAATAACGTATTTGTTTTCATTCCTCCACTATTTTCATAAAAGAAATCAAAACTGAAGACATCTTGCGACCTGGATCACGCCAGACATGACTGACGTCAAAGGAATATACATTTATACATAATATACTTATGACGTAAATTAAAATATGTCATGACGTTGCCGTCTCCAGTACTGAGTGTGCTTGTTGTTTCGAACAACACTAAGTAACTTTGTACTTTAGAACGTTTGGCGATCTTTTATAGAACAAAACTGGCATCCAAGATGCGTCATCGAGAGGGCTACAAAACGTCCGCCATTTTTCGCTACAGGGGTTTTATATCACGGTCACATGGTACTGTTTGCGCTAAAGTGACTGGTCGTGTGACGTAAGGAGGAAAACATTATATTATATTATATTTTGTTTTCCTCCCTACGTCACACGACCATTAAATTTAGCGCAAACTGTACCATGTACTTACTTACGCCTGTCACCTGTGACCGTGATATAAAAACCACTGTAGCGAAAAATGGCGGACGTTTTATAGCCCTCTCGATGACGCGTTACGACCTCGTTTTCGAGTCTTGATAGCAACTCGGTTCGACAAAATAGCAGAAAAAAACGCACTAAAGTAGTCCTATTTGACGTAATACACATCATCTGCCTTATTTTTTTCGACGTGAGGAGCCAACTAAACAATATTTCACCACTAATTACACAGCGCAAACAGCAAAAACCTTCCACCGAGACATTTTCAAAGTTCTGGAAACCACGGTACAAAAATAGCTTCCGAGTTTGTTTTTTTAACCAATCAGAGACAGCAATCCTTGCAAACCGGCAACACACTGTCGTCTGCTCAACCACCAACAGGCAACATGCCACAATTTCACCAAAGCACAGAGCAACAAATTCAAGAACTAAAACGAAAATACACACCCAGCAACACTATACACAAAGCACGCTATTGCCAAATTTTCACGTCACTCAATGCGGGACTATCTGAAGTAAAACATCTCCCGAATTTTCGAAGACTATCTGACATCATGTCACAGTCTACGCTGTAAAATAAAATCTTACCTTAAAATCCATCTCAGCACTAGTCCTGCTGTTAACAACGAGCGTTTTGTTTTGGTATTCCTTTTTCCAGATATCCCAACACACATGACACTTTAGGATATAACAACGACAATCTGCTGCACACTCGAAGCATCCCCTTCTGTCATCTTGAATCTAAAAGCACGAGGCACCATGCTAACTTGCACAAGCTGTCACATCAGTGGTCAAATGCCGATCGATTCATCAAAAAGTTCTTAATTTTTCTGAATCACACAGCAGTCAAGAAGCACTGTCACTGTAATACTTTAACTACCTTTTGTAGACATTGCAGCTTGAATCATTCTGTACACAAGCCAAGATTAGCTTTTTACTCGCGAAAACAAGACTTGCGCTTCGCACCGAATCATGCTACGTCACACTCTGGGAATCCCCGGCAGAACATGTATATTCAATGGTGTCACCTATCCGCCACAGAAGCGGCCGTTTTCATAAACCGGATTTTTTTTTTCTTCTAAACAATAAACGGAGGAAGGAAAACAAATACGTTATTGGTCGGAGGGGTTCGTTGCACGGACCTTTGTAGGCCTTCGGGAGGTCAAAGGAATACAATGATTCCTTTGACTGACCTCCCTCAGGCCTACAAAGGTCCGTGTAGCGAACCCCTCCGACCAATAACTTATATTATTATATTATATTATATTATATTATATTATATTATATTATATTATATTATATTATATTATATTATATTATATTATATTATATTATATTATTATAGCACACGTACAGACAACAACGACTACCTCAACGTCAAACCAAGTGACCACAGCGTCAAATTACATAACCGCAGCGTCAAATCAAGTGACCACAGCGCCGTCAAACCAAGTGACCACAGCGTCAAACCAAGCGTCAACAGCGTCAAACCAAGCGGGCACAGTGTCAAACCAAGTAACAACAGCGTCAAACCAAGTGACCGCAGCGTCAAGTCACGTGAGCACAACATCAGCGTGCCCCGAGTCGTGCAGCGAAGTGTGTGAGCTGGTGTACAACCTCACTGCGGAGGAGCTACAGACCATCGTACACAACATCCACAAAGAACTTCTCGTAGATACCAGCAAGCTCTCCGCCACCATCCGCAAAAAGGTCCGTGCGGCTGGGGTAGACTGACCCATGTTTGTTTATTTGTTCCCATGGAACGTCGACAGATTGTTTTTGGGTTTTAACTCCTTCGCTGATTCTAATGATACCGTTCAGCTGAAAAGATGCATTGTTCCGCCGAGAGTTCTCATCAGTAGCAGTCAAGGAGTTAACCGCCCTTCAGCTGCCGGCAGTACCACTACCGACAACCGGCAAAGGGTTAACTCTTTTCATCCTGATACACCCATTGCTTGAAATACAATTTACTGGTAGTTCAAGGGTGGTGCCAGAATAGCTTGGCGCCTGAGGCGCCAAGCTATTCTGGCACCACCCTTGAACTAAGTTGATCTGTCTCAAAATTTGTAATGTAGCCTCTATAGGACAATAAGGACATTTGACAAAATTAGCATCAGGATGTCATGGGTTAACACACTGAGTCCTGAGGCCGAAATGCCGCCTCACGTTTTGAGTTTCCATTTTAAGACTACGTTACACATTGTGCTAATTAACCATGATAGTTCAAGCCGAGGGCGATGCCGAGGGGCGATGGGCGGTGTCAATATAGCGGCCGCGGGTGGGAAGTGCCATGCACAAGACATCCTGTTCAAACACGGCCATCGCTCCTCCGTCATGGCCATGTCAGTTTTAACCCTTTGGCGGTCAGTAGCGATGGAATCATCGCGGCAAAAACATCTACCGACAGTCAAAGGGTTAACAGGAGGTGCACAAGGATGTTTGTGGGACGCCGTTTGGGGCGAGAAATGACTTGGGGTGTAACAGGTCTCATTCTTGACGGGTTATCATGGTCGAACTGGTCTCAGTTGTCGTATGATGGTTTATTGCAGCACACAAAGATGTCAGCTATTGGTATAGATCCTCATGCGCCTCATAAGGTTCTGTGCTTCTAACAACCACTTCGCTAACACTTTCATGCGCAGTTACCTCTTAAGGGAGGGGGGGGGGGTGTCCAGCCTTTTGTTTGGGGCCTTCAACCTGACACTGACAAAAGGCCTCCAGATGCCAGACCTTCCTTCCCAGTGGCCAAAAACAAACAGCGGGGAGGCGGGGGGGGGGGAAGTCGAAACTCCCGAAAAGGGGACTTTGCTATACCTTTTTAAAATTTTGGCCGGGAGAGGGGGGCGCCCCCCCCCCTCCCCGATCCGCCGCTGAGGCTGATCCTGTACGGCAGAACCCATTTTTGTGTGACCACCTTTAGAAGACTACGACAGCTAAACGATGGCACTCTTTGCCCTTCAAGACTTTTCCTCTTGAGAGAGCACCTGTCTTTTAATGAGACCACTTTCCCTGGAGGAAAAAAACCGTGCTTACTCAAAACAGGTTCTACAGTATGCTTGATACCTTTGAGATAATTGAAGGCCTTTTGCCGTGTCTCTGCTTGCAGGAGTGCGCGCCGGACAACAGACCGTCCGCCATTACGACAGGTTGTTTCGGCATCGTCATGGTCGTCGCCGTCATCGGCCTCATCATCAGCAGCGACCTCGCCAGCATCATTCGATACCTGTCCGAAGTCGTTGCCAGCAGAAAATCTGGGCGTCAAGAACAAAAGGTGGACTGAAGGTTATCGGCGTCACCATAAGACTCATGCACCGGTCACCGTGTGAAATCATGTGATCGTGGCTGCCCCAATACGCACAAGGCCATCGGGACGTGCGCAGACAAACAGCGGCCGACGGCGGCCCGATGACCTTTGCGCATCAAGTTGTGTGCCAGGAGAAAGAACTGAAATTTGTGCTGGTCATCTTCTCACAGGAAGCCGAGTTTTGTCCCCTGACTGAAAATACTTTATTCTGTTTGACGCTCGGAGCCGTTAAGAGACTTATAACTCTTGGATTTTCTCGCCCCTTTGCTGGTCTGTGGTTTTTAACCCTACGGCTTGACGGCCGTAACCTCCAAAATCTCAGACCAGCACACATATGAACTTCATTTTATTTACTGATGTATTTATTTATTTATTCAATTCAGTATTGTCGCACTGATGCAAAAGTACGACGAAGATCACATCATGTTTTTAACAAATTCATCTTCCAACGAGCAGAGGGGAAATTTGTGCTGTCCAGTTCCCTGCGGAAGACGGGTCAAGACAGGAGGAGCTCCGCATGACCTACATATTGATTGATTGATAATCTCTCTCTCTCTGTCTCTCTCTGTCTCTCTCTGTCTCTCTCTCTCTCTCTCTCTCTCTCTCTCTCTCTCTCTCTCTCTCTCTCTCTCTCTCTCTCTCTCTCTCTCTCTCGTGACAAAGTTCTGGGTCCTCTCTCTCTCTCTCTCTCTCTCGTGACAAAGTTCTGGGTCCGTCCGTTTGCTGACTTTTTCTTTAGCCACGCGGTCGTCGCAAACATACACACAACTTGGCATCGGGAGTTAAAAACTGTCATGTACGCGAAAGGTTATCGCCCCCGGCAAAAGCCGGCCTACAGTGGAAACATGTTTTTTTTTTTTTTTACATTGGCATCAAGAAACGATCGTCCGTCCATTAACGCATTCGAGACGTGCCGCCTCCGGATACGCGGCATAAGCCGCGTATCCGGATGCGGCACGTCTCGAATGAGTTAAAAACTGTCATGCACAGTACCGTCGCGGGCGTGTGATCGTGCTCTATTTAATTTGCCGGGCAGGTGCAGTTTTGATAGACATGTATTTTTCTGTCTGTTGCACAAATGCATACATGAAGATTGTGTGTGCATTGTCATTGTTCATATGAACAAAACTGCAAAGGCGGTATTTTTTTATGCGTAACCTTTTTGTGTGTTTGTTTTTCTCTGGAAATGTAACATTTTGTATTGGTTTATATTTCTAATGTACGAGTACAAACGAAAATATCTCTATTATTGAAATACATAAATGATAATGAAGAGCAGAGAGCTGATTTAATTAAGGAGCTCCATCCCCTACCCCTCCCCCCCCCCCCCCCTTCCCGTCGATAGCTGCGAAGCCGTGTCCTATGGCATTCAGTGCCGCCGGCAACGCTATACGACACTTCCGCAGGTATTGATGCGGGACGCCGTGAATCAGTTAACCCGTCTCATCCTGATACAATATTGCTTCAAATAAAATTGACCGCTATGATAGTTCAAAGGATAGCCTGAGGCGCCAAGCTATTCTGGCACCATGATCCTTGAACTAAAATGGTTGATCTATCTTGTATTCTGTAATGTAGCCTTCATAGGACAATAAGGTTTTTTTGGGTTTTTTTGGTTAATCAGTCTCAGACTGTAATGGGTTAATTTACAAAACCGGCAGTTCGTACTGTTTTTACAGTACCTCATTCACCGTATGGACGCAGTGCATAGTACTAACCAACCGCAAGAGGGTATAGGAACGCAGCAGCCCTCCGCCCCCCCCCCCCCCCCCACCCCTCAACCCATTTGATTTTTTGAGAGCAACTTGATGCCTCGCCTCTGTGCGCTTTCTGTCTCAGGTTAACCCATTTAGCCCCGAGCCCCTACAGCAGGAGATGGATTGACCATGAAAATTCAAGGGTATTGCCAGATTAGCTTGGCGCCTTCAGGCGCCAAGCTAATCTGGCACTACCCTTGAATTATCACGGTCAATACATTTCCTGCACCTGGTGCATAGTCATTAGGCAACACCTCAAAAATTTGAGAAATGGGACCTTGGGGCTGAAAGGGTTAAAGAGATCAACTCCATGGCAGGCTGTGACTGCTAACCAATCCATATGAGATATCATTGCGAACTAGTAACCATTTAGTGTCTGGAGTAGGTCGCTTTGAATGTCCCCAAACACTAAATGTTGGAAGCCCCACCCCCACCCTCACCTCCTCCGAGAGGTAACTGATCCGTTCCCACTCCCGCTCCTGTCCATGTCTACTGAGGTGTATGAATATAGTATTATTATATAACTTACATTGTTTTCCTCCCTACGTCACACGACCAGTCACTTTTGCGCAAACCGTACCATGTGATCGTGATATTAAAAAAACCTGTTGCGAAAAATGGCGGACGTTTTGTAGCCCTCTCGGTGACGCATCTTGAATGCCAGTTTTGTTCTATAAAAAGATCGCCAAACGTTCTAAAGTACAAAGTCACTTAAAGCTGTTCGAAACAACAAGCACACTCAGTACTGGAGACGGCAACGTCATGACATATGTTAAATTACGTCATAAGTTTATTATGTATAAAGGTATATTTCTTTGACGTCAGTCATGTCTGGCGTTATCCAGTTCGCAAGATGTCTTCTTGATTTCTGTTACAAAAATAGTAGAGGAATGAAAACAAATACGTTATTGGTCGGAGGGGTTCGCTGCACGGACCCTTGTGAGCCTTCGGGAGGTCAAAGGAACCATTGTACTCCTCAGGCCTTCGGCCTTCGGGGTACAATGTTTCCTTTGACCTCCCTCAGGCCTACAATGGTCCGTGTAGCATACCCCTCCGACCAATAACTTATATTGTTTTCCTCCCTACGTCACACTTTAGTGCAAACCGTACCATGTGACCGTGATATAAAAAACCCTGTAGCGAAAAATGGCAGACGTTTTGTAGCCTTCTCGATGACGCATCTTGGATGCCAGTTTTGTTCTATAAAAGATCGCCAAACGTTCTAAAGTACAAAGTTACTTATTGTTGTTCGAAACAACAAGCACACTCAGTACTGGAGACGGCAACGTCATGACACATTTTAAATTACTTCTTAAGTCTATTATGTATGAATGTATATTCCTTTGACGTCAGTCATGTCTGGCGTAATCCAGGTCGCAAGATGTCTTCTTGATTTCTTTTACAAAAATAGTGGACGAATGAAAACAAATACGTTATTGTTTTCCTCCCGACGTCACACGACCAGCCACTTTAGCGCAGACCGTACCATGTGACCGTGATATAAAAAAAAAAACCTGTAGCGAAAAATGGCGGACATTTTGTAGCCCTCTGGATGATGCATCTTGGATGCCAGTTTTGTTCTGTAAAAGATCGCCAAACATTCTAAAGTACAAAGTTACTTAGTGTTGTTCGAAACAACAAGCACACTCAGTACTGGAGACGGCAACGTCATGACATATTTTAAATTACGTCATAAGTCTATTATGTATAAAGGTATATTAATTTCTTTGACGTCAGTCATGTCTGGGGTGATCCAGGTCGCAAGATGTCTTCTTGATTTCTTTTAAGAAAATAGTGGAGGAATGAAAACAAATACGTTATTGGTCGCAGGGGTTCGCTGCACGGACCCTTGTAGGCTTTCGGGAGGTCAAAGGAACCATTGTACTCCTCAGGCCTTCGGGGTACAATGTTTCCTTTGACCTCCCTCAGGCCTACAAGGGTCCGTGTAGCATACCCCTCCGACCAATAACTTATATTGTTTTCATCCCCTACGTCACACGACAAATCCCTTTAGCACAAACTGTAACGGGCCACATGACCGAGCTACAAAAACCCTTGTAGCGACAAATGACGGACTTCTTGTAGCCCTCTTTGTGACGCATCTTGGGTGCGACTTTTGTTCTATAAAAGATCACCAAACCCTTTTTAAAGTAAAAGTTACTTAGTGTTGTTCGAAACAACAGGCACACTACTGGAGACGGCAACGTCATGACATATATTAAATTACGTCATAAGTCTATTATGTATAAATGTATATTCCTTTGACGTCAGTCATGTCTGGCGTGATCCAAGTCGGACTTCTTCTTGATTTCTTTTACGGAAGTAATGGAGGAATGAAAACAAGTACATATTGGTAGCAGGGGCTTGCTGCACGGACCCTTGTAGGTCTTCGGGAGGTCAAAGTAACCATTGTACCCCTCAGGCCTTCTGGGTACAATGGTTCCATTGATCTCCCTCAGGCCTACTAGTGTCCGTCCAGCAAACCCCTGCATGCTACCAATAACTTATAATATCTAATAAAGTTGACACTGCTTTATTGTTTCTTCTGTTGTAGCCCTCTCGATGACGAGATAAACTGAATGGTCCTACATATGAATTATTACATTGTTACATATACTGGCTACTACGTATACTTTTTTACGTATATGGATTTTTTCTCTGCACTACCTATCATATGGGCAGTGGGCAGATGTTCACATCTGCACGGGACATAGACGACCCCGCCCTCCACGAGTCGCCTGCTGCCTTGCAGGCCTGGCCGCTTGGCTGCGGAAAGGCTAAGGGAGGAAACCCCTGACATCAAAGCCCCCGTGTCTCCGGGGAAGGCTTTTGAGCCAGCGACAAGGACAGTCTGATATAAAACCTACGACCCGAGGACCTCGATGCCATCGTCCCAGCTTGCTAGGCCATGGCAGATGAACCAAGGGTTTAAAGGGTGGGGCCAGTACTGCGCACACTGCACTCCACCAAAAAGCTCCACCGCGCAGGCTTTAGGAAACGTCCGTGCCTGCCAAATCGACCACCACCAGTGGTCTTCGCTTGCTGCGGACCGTGACACCTGGCGCTCCACCATTTACAAGGCAGCTGTCTCCTTTGAGGACTCTCACAGAGCTAGCCTTAAGGACAAGCGGCTCAGGAGAAAAAACAGAGATGCCGCAGCTCAGAACCCTGGCCATACCTTCCCCTGCAGCCACTGCGGTCGAACCTGCCTGTCTCGGATTGGCCTCCGCAGCCACGAACAAGCCTGCAGACGCTGTGGGCAACTCCTATAAAATCTTCGTTCGCGAAGTCAAGCCAAGAGACGTATACTTTTAACCCATTAGCCCCAAGGCCCCATTTCCTAAATTTTGGAGGTGTCACCTAACAACTATGTACCAGTTGCAGGAAATGGACCGACCATGATGATTCAAGGGTAGTACCAGATTAGCTTGGCGCCATCAGGCGCCATGCTAATCTGGCACTACCCTTGAATTATCATGGTCGGTCCATCTCCTGCTGTGGGACGTCGGAGCTAAAAGGTTTAATTAGTTTTCGAAATCATTTACACACACACACACACACACACACACACACACACACACACACACACACACACACACACACACACACACACATACGCACAAAAGCCTTACAGTGGGTTACCTACCATTTCATGTGAAAATGGGTTCCCATATTTCTATTTATTCTAGGGCTCTGGAATTGATGCGAATGTTTAGAACTCACCTTATAACTAAGCTCTATAACTTAAAATAAAATAGACATTTTCTAGAAACAGAGCCACTAAATGCAGAAAAAATGGGTTTCTACCAATAAAGTGGGTGTCTCTCACACAAAAACTGGCATTACAGTCAAAATGGGTGTTTCACAACATTTAGGCGTCTGTAATAAGGTCAAGTGCATGGAATACTTTTTCTTTCACATTCATTTTTCTGTGTTTTTTTTTTTCAACTTAATGTGTATGTATGCATTAACATTCTTAACATTGTATGGTGCAAAATTGAATGAACACTGGCCTGTAACCTTTCGATTATGATTTTTACAGAGGAAATCTTTTAAACATTGCTACGTTTTGTCCTTCTGAAGCAAAACAGTTTATCATGGCATTTATGTGAGAATTCTGGAAATTAAACGACTTTTTAAAATAAAAATGTATTCTGCAGTTTGAGACAAACAGCAACAGAGCATTTTGAATATTAACCCTTATCATTCGGAATACACCAGTGTGTGCAACAAGTGTGACTAAAATAGCCCAAAGGGTAGTGGCAGAATAGCTTGGCGCCTCTAGGCACCAAGCTATTGTGGCACCACCCTTGAACTAATAATGCCATTGGTCTATGTCCTCATCTGTAAGTTCTGTAATGTAGCTTGCATATATGGCAGTGTACAAATTTGAAGCTTTTAACCTCAGTATGATGCAGGTTAAAAAGTGTGGAAAAATATGAAAGACAGAAAAAGACCCAGACGAAGAAACTAACACTTAACTTGTTCTACCCCAGACACACCAGAGCAAAATAAACATCGACCATGATAGTTCAAGGCTGATGCCAGAACTTAGCTTGGCGCCTATGGCCGCCAAACTATTCTGGCATTACCCTTGAACTATCATGGTCGATCTGTGTCCTGCCCTGCAACGCAGTTTTCAGAAGACGACTTCAACATTTGGGGATTCCCGTCTTGGGGTAGAATGAGTTAAAATGACAAAACAGAACACCGACATTAATTAATGAACTGACAACATAGGAAATCAATCACTTGAAACTTCAGCCTTTATTAATCACATCAAAAGTGCATGCATATAAAAACACAGTAATTGTTTGTAAACACTTCAAATCAAACAATCAAGAGCAGTCAAACCTTTTTCTGCCAACTTTATGGTGAGGAAAACTAGTTCTTGCCCAAGTTCGGCACGTAAAGGGTTTCCGCGACTTATGTGCCTCTATTCATAAAATGGAGAGAGAAATATAATACTGAGTTCTAGCAAGTGCGACAATAAAGTTTAGCCGAGTTGGTATACCTCGTCCAGTGCCTAGGTTGAATGCACCAGTGGTGCCAATGTTGCTATATTGGCACCAGACCAGTCGTTCGGACCGGTCTGGTGCACCCGATCGGTTTAGAGCGTGTGCTTTCTGTACCTGTAATGGGCAACCTCGGAGAAAGAATCACGTGAGCTTCATTTGACTGCTGCAAAATAACATGAATAAAGAATAAACCCTTTCCCATATATGCAATCCAGCAATTATGCATCCATCCTTATGCTAGCACCACGAAACATTACGCGATTTGGCAGATTTGAAAAATAGCTTTTTTAAATCCTCAATGGAGGTGATTTTTGCGACATCTGCGTCGTTTGCGGCAGAAAGCACCGTCAAAGTTGAAGTTCGAGAAATGAGCGCACTACATGTACAATAGACTTGATTCAGTGGTGTTGGGCATGACTTAAGCCTCCGCCATCTCAACACAAAACTGGCGTGTTCGGGGAGATAAAAGGCACGGCTACAAGTTAAAACCGCAAACGAACCTTTTTTTTTTTTCGACTGCGATCACAATCTTCTGCGTGAACGTACGAGACCACACTACAAGTGCAGAAGCCAACCTGCGCGCGCAGTTCTGGTGCACATGACCGGTCCGAGCGACCGGTCTGGTGCGAAAATAGCAACAATGGCACCGCTGGTGCGTTTAACCTAGGTAGAGGGCGAGGTATACCAACTCAGCTAAGGTTTATGCTTCCTGTGACTTTAGAAACAATGCACAGTATGCAAAGTGTACTTTATAGTAACAAAAAAAAGTTACAGACATTTCCAAAATGATCCAGGCGTACATCAGATAAAAACAAGCTATACACACTGAAATAATAACACTCTTGTAATAAATGTTTATCATGTTGACAATGGTTTTCTTATCTTATTATTGTCTTTCGTCCCGATTGGTTGTACATTGCTGAACGTCCGGACGTTTTCAGGACGTGCCAGCACTGATAATGAAGGGGAAAAAATAAAATAAAATAATGAACAGAATATTGAATTGTATGTCGCCAGCCAGTCTAATACGTTAAATAAACCTATGATCATTTAGGAACACACATCCAAAATCAAGAGAGATACACCACCACCACCCTCACCCTCCCCCCCCCCCCCCCAAAAAAAAAAAAAAAAAAAAAAAAAAAAAAAAAAAAAAAATATTCAGACACAAAATGTAACTGCCAATCATGTAAAATGCAAAGAAGTGCCGTGCCCAACGGAGAAAGAAACACCTTTAAAAAGACGGTTACAACACAATTTAGTAAGATTTCGGGTAAATCCGCCTTGTCAAAACAGACAAACAAACAGAGAGATCAGTCGCTACTTATCTTTGTTCACAGAAGGAATGTGCTCCATTCCTTCTGCGAATGAAGATAAGTAGCGACTGATCTCTCTGTTTGTTTGTCCGTTTTGACAAAGCGGATTTACCCAAAATATTAATAAATTGTGTTGTAACCATCTTTTCTAAGAGTGTTTCTTTCTCCGTTGGGTACTTCTTTTCAAGAGATACAGGCAGCGCAGACAGTAGGGAGAGCTTAAAAAAGGAAAATACAAGTTAATTGACCAAGGGTAGACAGAAACACATGCCCCAGAATTGAGAGGAAAACCCACCCTTTGGGGCTGACCAGGGTGACCCTAGGAACTAAAAAGTAGTTGACCCCACCCAAGTCCCCCATGGCAGACCTGGGTGGGCGCCACTGTTTAGTTGCAAAGTAAGATTAATGTTACACAGCATACAAAATGATCCAGGTGTACATCAGATAAAAACAGAGCTATCTATACACGCTGAAAACAACCGAATAATAACGTTCTTGTAATAAGTCTTTATGTTTGTGATGAAGCTCTATGCTCGTGCATAGTGCTCACACATTAGGGTTAGTACGGTACGGTTTTTGTTAACGGTTTGTTTGTGCCGATAGTCCGTGTGGCCTACTGTCCACGTGGAATCTTTAAGACATGGTTAACACGGGAGTTTTTAGTGAGTTCTGTTATAGTGAGTTCTAGGCGGAAGCTGTCTGGCGGAGCAGTAAATGCGTCAGTACGGGCTTTCTTGTTGTATTAAACGGATGTGTTTGAGATACCTAGCCCGTATTCCAAGACTCTGAAGCCTAGAATTCAGGTATGTTTCTATATATGTAGTATTGATAGTTGCTTAGTTAAAGACAGTATGCGTTGTTAAGAGTAATTTGCTTGTATAGTGTTGGCCGGTTTGGTTCAGTTATGTTGGTTTAGAATTCAGTGAAGTAACCGGTGTTTTTGGAATACAGTTATTTACCGAGATGGATGACTAAAGGAATGTAAGGTGTGTGTGTCTAAGCCGCTATGAAGGTAGTACGTGGATGGTTAAGCATAGTCTTTTCCAGTGTATAGAGTAGTGTATAGCAAGAGTGTTAGGCTATAGTCTGTTTCAAGATAGTGACAGACATATGGGGGTGTTACGGAAGTAGACAGTTTATGAAGCACGTGTGTGTGTGTGTGTGAATGAACGTGTGAGTTATTTGTATCAGCCAGGTTACGTGACGTTTCTCATTGATCCAATATGTTGTGTGTTTAGCAAGCGTTACGTTTGGATCCTTGTTGTTGTGTTTAGAGTACTTGTAAAGAGTGGAACGACGGACGCCGAGACGTCAGTCACAGGTGGGACCTAACGTGAGGTCATCCTTCCAGCTCTTCGCTCAGAGTGAGTCTGATGGGGACCAAGATACCCGGATCACAGCGAGAACTGCGCTACGGTGCGAGTACAAGGACGTCCGTGTTACAGACAGGACGACAGGAAAGAGCTTACAACGGACTTGCACGCCTAGACGTGAGAAGGACCAACGTAACCAGACAATAACATCAAACAGGTTGGAGACTGAGAACTAACACCTAGCCTGGCGAGATATTGTGAATTGTGTGTGTATGATGTTCGGATGTTAGTAGAGAAGTATGTATAGTTTGATAGTCTTTTAAGCGTTTCTTTTCTTTTATATTGTATAAAAGTCACTTTAGAAAGGGAGCCCGTGTGTTGAGTTTTACCGCATGAATGCGCCCGTCTGAGTCAGTGGCGGTGTATGCGTCTGTTGCGTGAGAGTCTGTACGTGTGACTGTGGGCAAGTCTGCGTGCGTTACAGTGGTGACCCTGTTTTAGCGGTAGGTTAGAGTAGCTGCGGGCGGTAGTGGAGTTAGGGTAACGTTTTGTTGCTATTTGCATGTTGATGTGTTAGATTCCCCTCTCCGATTCTAGGGGGTAAGATCCGTTATTTCTGTAGTTTTCTGGATCTTACGAGGAGTTAGTACTTGTTTCTTCCTTTTGTATAGGTAGAATTCTTTTTCCTGGCTCTTCTATTTTTCTTATTTTTTGTTCCATCTGGACGTCAAGTAGGTAACTGTTTTCTGCGTAGGTTGTTGATATTGAGTTTTCATTTTAAGTTTTGCCGTTGATTTGGTTGTGGTTTGTAATTTTACGTTTTTATATTTTGGGGAGTTGTTACTGTAAGTATGGAGTCGGACCCGGTAGAGGTTTATATTAAACAAGGTGAGAGGTTAGGGCTTAAAGATGAGAAACGTTTTGAGTATGTTGAGAAATGTAAAGATAGAGAGGACAGGGAGAGGGAGAGAGTACTTAAGAAAGAGGAACTAGAGGTTCAGAAAGTCCTAAAGAGAAAGAGTTAGAAGTACAGAGAGAGAGAGAAGAGAAAGAAAGAGTCTTAAAGGAGAAAGAGTTAGAAGTACAGAGAGAGAGAGAGAGAAGAGAAGGAAAGAGCTCTTAAGAAAGAAGAATTAGCGTTTCAGAGAGAGAAGGACGAGAGGGAACATGCGTTAAGAGAGAAGGAACTAGACTATCAGAGAGAAGAAAAGGAGAGGGATAGAGAGGTGCAACTACAGTTAGCTCGGGATGCGGTGTCTAGAGCAGATAGTGATTCAGTAGGCCGGGGCATACGGAATTTTCCTAGACTGCCGATGTTTAAAGAGTCCGTGGACTCTATTGACGCTTTTTTTGTGTCGTTTCGAGTCTCATGCGCAGGCGTTGAGTTGGCCTTCTGCCAACTGGCCCGTTTTGCTTTCGTCTGTGCTAGAGGGTCAGGCCTTGAGTCTTTACCATAGCTTGAACGTTTCGGGGAACATAGATGACGAGACTTTGAAGGAGTGTCTCTTACAGCAGTTTCAGTGTAATGCGGAGGGTTTTAGAGAACGCTTGAGAGCTTGTCGGCCAGAGACAGGGGAATCGTTTGTGTCGTTTGGCAAACGATTGTCCCATTTGCTCGTACGTTGGGTCGAACTGTCAAAGATCGACCACACGTACGAAGCATTGTTCGATCTCATGTTGGCTGAACAGTTCTTTGGTAGCGTTTCCAAGGATCTAGCGGTATTCTTGAGGGAGCGTAACCTCAAGACTACGGACGAGTTAGTGCAGAACGCGGAGGCTTTTCGGATGGCGCATCCTACGAAAAACCTCGCGCGTAGGGCCGAGACTCCGCCAGTCGGGTTGGTCGCTGCTAACACGACTGGGGGGTTCCGGGGCGTCAATACTTTACGTGGAGCCCAGCTGGTTAACGGAAGGGGTACTTTGCGTTTTCGACGCGGTGATCGAGGTATCAGCAGTAGCGGTCGCGATCCGTACGCACGAGGAGAAACATCTGGTCGTGGGTATGGTCGTGGTCGTATGGCGAATTCGGACACTCAGTGTTTTGCGTGTCATGCATACGGTCATTTTAGTCGTGACTGTCCTAGCAGTAGTTCAGGGGCTCAGTTTTCACCTGTCAGGGGTACGGCCATCTGGCTCATCAATGTCCTAACAGTCCTGGTATGGTGGAGGGGGCGGAGCAGCCCACTCACATGGCCAGTTTTGCAGTCCCAGTCGGGGAGGTACCACAGCTGGGCGCGGTGTGTTCAGCTAACGGAGGTGGTTGCCTGCCGCTGGTGGACGGGGTTGTTAACGGATGTCTTGTTTCTGTTCTCCGTGACTCAGGTACAACGACCGCTGGGGTCAGACGTAGCCTCGTTAGAAAAGATCAGTACACAGGGGAGACACAGAAAGTTATTTCGTTCGGAGGGAAAGTAGAATTTTTTCCTTTAGCCAAGATAGAGATTGACACGGAGTTTTTCTCGGGTAATCGAATTTCTTGCGTTATCGACGAGCCGGTAGTCGATTTAGTCCTAGGTAATATGAAGGGTGTGAAGCCAGTCATCGCTAGAGTCGGAGCGATTAAGCGAGCTCACGTTCCTCGCGGTGCAGTCGCATCGGAAGCTCAGAGCAAGCGTGCTCGTGTGCAGAGGGAACGTGTTATTTCCGTCCAGAATCAGGGGATCGGTCAGCGGGTTTGGCCCACCTGAGTCGGGTTGGCTGGAGACGGCATACTTCTGTTGCGGACAGAAATGCGCTCAGCACCCAATATTTAGGTAGATCGGAGACTGGGGTCTCGCGATTGTAGGTAGGTTGGAGACTGGGGTCTCGCGATCGTGTGGGCAGTCCTTGGATCGATTTCATTTCTGGAGGTTTTAGCGCGTTGGTTCTGTTTTTGTGTTCGCTGTGCGATCCGAGGGTGTGCGTTCAGGCTTAAGGCTGTAATATTTTGTTTTCTCGTCTTCTAGATAGTCAAAGTTAGTCCCTTCGTGTTTTAGGATAGTGTAGTACGTCGAGTCGTCTTAAAAAGAAACTCGGTCGTTTCTTTTTTTCCCGAGGAATTGTGATGAAGCTCTATGCTCGTGCATAGTGCTCACACATTAGGGTTAGTACGGTACGGTTTTTGTTAACGGTTTGTTTGTGCCGATAGTCCGTGGGGCCTACTGTCCACATGGAATCTTTAAGACATGGTTAACACGGGAGTTCTGTTATAGTGAGTTCTAGGCGGAAGCTGTCTGGCGGAGCAGTAAATGCGTCAGTACGGGCTTTCTTGTTGTATGAAACGGATGTTTTTGAGATACCTAGCCCGTATTCCAAGACTCTGAAGCCTAGAATTCAGGTATGTTTCTATATATGTAGCATTGATAGTTGCTTAGTTAAAGACAGTATGCGTTGCTAAGAGTAATTTGCTTGTATAGTGTTGGCCGGTTTGGTTCAGTTATGTTGGTTTAGAATTCAGTGAAGTAACCGGTGTTTTTGGAATACAGTTATTTACCGAGAGGGATGACTAAAGGAATGTAAGGTGTGTATGCTTAAGTCGCTATGAAGGTAGTACGTGGATGGTTAAGCATAGTCTTTTCCAGTGTATAGAGTAGTGTATAGCAAGAGTGTTGGGCTCAATAGTCTGTTTCAAGATAGTGACAGAGATATGGGGGTGTTACGGAAGTAGACAGTTTATGAAGCACGTGTGTGTGTGTGAATGAACGTGTGAGTTATTTGTATCAGCCAGGTTACGTGACGTTTCTCATTGATCCAATATGTTGTGTGTTTAGCAAGCGTTACGTTTGGATCCTTGTTGTTGTGTTTAGAGTACTTGTAAAGAGTGGAACGACGGACGCCGAGACGTCAGTCACAGGTGGGACCTAACGTGAGGTCATCCTTCCAGCTCTTCGCTCAGTCTGATCGGGACCAAGATACCCGATCACAGCGAGAACTGCGCTACGGTGCGAGTACAAGGACGTCCGTGTTACAGACAGGACGACAGGAAAGAGCTTACAACGGACTTGCACGCCTAGACGTGAGAAGGACCAACGTAACCAGACAATAACATCAAACAGGTTGGAGACTGAGAACTAACACCTAGCCTGGCGAGATATTGTGAATTGTGTGTGTATGATGTTCGGATGTTAGTAGAGAAGTATGTATAGTTTGATAGTCTTTTAAGCGTTTCTTTTTTTTTATATTGTATAAAAGTCACTTTAGAAAGGGAGCCCGTGTGTTGAGTTTTACTGCATGAATGCGCCCGTCTGAGTAAGTGGCGGTGTATGCGTCTGTTGCGTGAGAGTCTGTACGTGTGACTGTGGGCAAGTCTGCGTGCGTTACAATGTTGACAATGTTTGTTTCTTTTTATCTTATTATTGTCTTTCGTCCCCAACCGCCGTTCCATCAGCAGTTCCATTTTCAAAGTTTTACATGTTATATACAGTATACAAAATGATGCAGGCGCACCCACCCCATAGTAGCACTCTTGTAATAAATCTTTATGTTGAGAATGGTTTTCTTGCCCCTTATTATTGTCTCTCGTCCCCAACCGTCGTTCCATTTGCAGTTCCATTTTCAAAGATTTAAATGTTATACAGTATACAAAATGATCCAGGTGTCCATCAGACAAAAACAAGCTAGACATGCTGAAACCAACCCAATAATAATGAACACTCTTGTAATAAATCTGTATGAAAACGAAAATGACGCGAGTGTCGGAGAATCTCAATTCATTTCTTTTTTAACTTTTTCAGTCTGTTGCAGATGTAATCCTTAATGTTTGTCCAGTGCCTATGTCTAAGTGCAGGCTCTTCTGCAATTGCCTGCTGTATCTCGGCCTTTCCAGGAAGTTTGTTCATGACGAGGTGTGTCTTGAAACGAGTTTCAACAGCTTTCTCTTCAGCTTTCCCCCATGGTTTCCTTGTAAATCTAGCTTTTTTTCGAACAGGAGCCGATGCAGAACTGTCATCAAAACTATCTAGTTTGTCATCAGGCTCTGGACGTCTTTTCTCGGTCATGCTCATTGATTCCTGTGTTGTTGACTTGCTATTTGCTTCATTCACAGGTGCTGTTTCCCCAGAGACCTCTCTGCGAGTTTCTGATGTGTTTTCATTGTCAAAGTCAATCTCTTCATCGCCCAGTTCAGCTCTAATGCAACTCTCAAAATCTGTCATCCCATTATTAACTGACAGAAGAATCTTTGCCACTTTTGCCTTTTGAAGGACGTCTTGAGGTTGGCGGTAGATATGGCGATGTATCCGAATATCATGACCAAGGAAGTTTGCCAGCTGATCCTGGTCTAACTCCGAGATGGCCATGGACTGAGCCAAAGTTGCAACCTGCTTCCGTAACTGAGTAAATGTGAACATGGCTGGGTTTGACACTTGTGCTTGTAGCGCATGTTCCTTCAGAACATCATGGCCTCTGTAAGGCCTCTGACCAGAAGGTGTGGCAAAGATGTACTGGGAACCGGCGAGAGCTGGCACTGATTGCCTCATTTGAAGGATTCTGTCCAGTTGTCATCATCTTCTTCGTCAGCAAAATGGGAACACTCCTATTAAACGTGCCCCTGATTTCCACTCTCTGAAAATAATTCACCATTTTCTTCTCAACCTCTGTGAGACCTTTCAAGATATCTTGATTGGTGATAGATCCAATCTTAGCATTCTGGAAGTCTGATACCTTCATTCTCTGAACTTCTCCCCCTCGTTTTCGGTTGAAAAGTGATACAGCGCAAAGAGTTGCTTTAACCACTGTTGGATAATCTTCCGAAACCATCCTTGTCTCAAGAAGCTGTTGGACCTTCCTCACGTCTTCACATGATGGGATCAGCTTGGGTTTGTTCATGGTCATTTTCCCGACCGACTGGGCTGCTGTAGCTGACACACAATCGTACCAGTCCCCTGTGAAGACAGAGTCAAACCGCTGTGCCTCCTGTCATCTGAACCATGCCCAAGCTGTTTGGATGCCAGCGACTATTTGATCTGTGAACATTTTTCAAAGCATGGCCTATGCGCATTGCGAGATTGCCTTTTTTGAACTGATGTGTGTCCTCATCAAATTCTGCTAGCTCTTTTACAGCCAGTACAACATGATCAAAGCTAGCTGAATTATTTAAACTTGCGATTTTCATTTCTGACCTCACTCTAAGAATCTTTAATAATCTCCCTAACTCCCGCATCCCTCGAGCTGATTTGCCCAGCCGTGTGTTCTTCAATGTCCCTGCGGTCAAACAATCTCTTTCCATACTCCAGAAGCAAGGGGTCAGTTCTGATGAGACGGCTTATCTCATCTCTGTCTGGCTAAAACCTTATGATAGAAGGAAAAGTCAATGTCTAAAGGTATTGGAAGCATTAGCCTCCCACGTTGAGCAGCCTCAAATCTCTTAGCAAACTGAAACCCTCATTGTTTCTGACAGCAACGTTTTGAGTGTACAGAGATCAGCTTTTTTTATAGAGCCTTTGCAATGGCTACAGGCGAGAAGGTCGTCTACCTTACTAGTTTTGGTGCGATACTTAGGAATCAAACATCCTGATTTCTGTTCAAGAACGGCAACATTATGCATGTAATCACCCTCATCTTGTATTCTGATCCATGCTTGACGTCTCTGCTTAGTCCCTTTTCTTTATCATCAAAATTTTAGCGTCTGCCTCATCTGCATGGACATCTTGTAAGTGCGTGCTCATTTTCAAAACAAGCTTGCCACAAAATGTGCATGCATGTTTCTTGTCCCATTTGTACTTTCCTTTCCCTCTCTGCGACACGTGCACACCCGTTTATTTTGGTAAGCGCTCTTTCCCCACCCCCAACATCATGTTCCTTCTGCCTATCCACATTGTCATTGCCACCCCATAATTCATCCCCTAACGCACACTGCACCTTGCTGGTACTTGCTTCACTGACACCTGCCCACCCTGAGCCAGCCACTTTGAAATCTAACATATTTAACATATTCAATACAATACTGTCTGTGTCAGAGACCCGAGAGATTGATGGCGACACACCGTCTGAATCCTGTGAGCTCGAGCCAGGAACAACCTCCTCATCATCACTGTCCTTGTATTGCGATGCGCTTGCACTCTCAGTCTCAGGCCTATCCCAGGCTCCATTTGCCAACTGGAAAAGGAAAGAAAAAAAAAGAAAGCTGCATTAGTACAAAAGCAGCCCAATTTTGGTTTAAGGGGCCTTGCACAAGAATATAAAGAGTAATCCCGTGTATGACCGATTTACATATGTGTGACCTTGGTGATGAGGGCTGCCTTTCGCCGCAGCAAAATCCATGTTTTCTGAAAATGTAAGCAGTTTTCACACATCTGTAAACCCCGCGTGACCCTTTGAGAGAGGTCACTCAAATTGGTACATTTACAAAGGTCTTGCCACAAAGTATCCTTGGGCCAAGATTGAAGAATGTGGCTTGAATAGTCTCCGAGAAAATGCCACTGTTAACGTTTACCATGGACGCGGACGGACGGATGACCAGTGGCCCAGAACATAAACTCACTTTTGCTTCGCACGCGAGCCAATAAAATGAAGATGATCATAGAATCACTTACCAGTTTGTAATTGGGGGCATTCCGCTGCCGTCTATGCACCCTTCTACCAGACGCACCCTCTGCGGCAGACAACGCTGGGCCATCATGCTGCAGCTGACTAATTTTGCCATGGGCCTTGGTCATGTGCCAGGAAGGGGCGTGCTTGTCCACTTCCATAGATCCAGATGGGTTTGAACATCCTGCTGCCATCCGGCGCTGGGTGTGTGCAGAAAGTGCTGAGTGTGACCAAAACGGTGTTGCTGCAAACATATCAAATACAACCATGTAAACCATTGACATTTTGAATCGGATATATACATAATTACTGCAGTACCCCCTGCCCCCTACGAACAATAACTGGTAATAGAGTAAAATGCGACACTTCAGTTGCAAAATCCGAAAAAAAACTATTCGTGGAAGTCTGTTCTTCGAATCGCGAGGTAGTTTTGCATACAAGGATTCTGATCTGATCAGTTTCAAATGCTACCATCAGGCAGACGTTTCAACATGCCATTTGCCAAAAGGAATGTTTTTAAGAAGTCTTTTATTCCAACTGCTGTCTCGATTTTGAACTCTCGTTTATAACGCCGCGATAAGTATGATCTACTTAACATTACCTCCCATCTTGTGACAGACTGCTTGTGATAGATTGCTGCAATGATAATTTTTCATGATATGCTCTTGTAGCGTTTGTTAATGTCTTATATTGTTTCATGACGAGACGAAAGACAAATTTCTGTCGTGCCCTGACTCGAACAGACAATAAAGTTGTATTGTATTGTATTGTATTGTATTGTAAATACACACTGAAATCTGGCGCCATCTTGTTTATAGTGCATGCATGTGTCAAGTTACTTTTCGATCACAATCACACATGTCAGAAAAAAAAGCAACCCAATCGCGTGACAGATTGAGCTTGTAATGTGTTATTGAATGAATTCCTTTCATTGAAGAAGAAAGCTTTTGTTAAATTCGTGGGGTTCTATTATCTGTTACTACAAGACTGACTGAGCAGCACTGAGATGCGGGTCGTAGCAGACGGCGTCTCGGTTTTCTCGGCCAAACGGGTCCATATAGGCTACTGTGCAATTGTATCTGATTGGGAGCATCTCAGTTAAATAACTGCGCTGAAGAAGTACACTTGGGCGTGCTCTTAACTAAGAAATATTGCATAAAACCAATCGTACCTGATGGAACGACAGTTGGCAGGACGAGAGACAATAGAAGGGGAAACGACTCAGTTCATCAGTGCGCAGCCGAACGACGCTCGCTTCCGTGGTAACACACTGGCCCAGTGCGTTTAAAACACACATTGGGTAAACCTGCAGAAATGGGACATCCAATTTTTATATTTTTTTCTGACTTTTGAATGAAAGATAATGCAGAAACAACCCTCAGAAAAAAATGGGTGCCTGACTTGGTCACCCAGAAATTTACACACACCCATTTTCCAGAAGGATGGTAAAGAAAGTCGCCCATTTCAGGGGTTTTGTGCACGCACACACACACAGGAGGGTCTGCAGGGAAAGCCGTCCTGACGTGCTATAGGCCGAACAGCAAGTCTTGCCATCACCGTAGGAAACCGCTAACCAGAATCTGTTTTTGTTTGTTTCCAAAGAGGAAGAAACATGAAAAACGTGTTGAAAATGACACTACTTCGCTACTATCTGAAGTCTATGGTATCCTCTTAAGATGGCGGCTGACGCGCCGACGCTCCTAGGCAACGGCGCGGCGGGGAACTTCCCCTGCACTATACAGCCCTAAAGCTGTTCTGCCATCACCCTTAAACTACTTGCTGTGGCCGGCCGTGTCGCGGGCAGAATAAGTTACAAGTTCCCCGGAACCGTGGTGATTAGGGACTATTCCGCTGTCAGTGACGCTTTAGCGCGGCTAGTGCGTCAGGTTTAAATGGGTTAATATCTACCCGACAAGCAAAGGCCGGTTGTCAGACAGACGTAGTCGCCGCAACCCCGGGCTGGCCATCAGTCGCACGGCCGCGTGCCGCTAGCCCTAGTGACCTGCGCGCACATTCCCCGCCAACTGAATGTGTTTCTGCTATGCCGTCACAGTAGCGCTTACCAACTGCCTTCAAGGTCGGCCCGATCATCATGCCACTGAGATCAGTCTGGGGCCAGCTGCATGAGTGAGCTTAGTCCGGCCTACGCCAGCCACTAAGGTGTTCCTTTGTAGCAGAGCACCCTGCTTAGTGGCCAGCGCAGGACGGCTAAGCTCACTTATGCAACTCTTACTGACCCCAGAGTTTCAGTTGCGCACTCACTGCGTGCCGTACCGGCCGGCTTCTTCAGTACAGAATTGCTTGATCCGGCCGGCCATAACCGGTTTGCTTGGAGTGTACAGCTGTTATTGTAATTTTAAAGGTCCTCCTGCAGGGAAAACAAACTGCGCCAGTTGGCAAATGGCCGGCTCAGGAGCGGATCGGTTACCTGTATAAAGGGTGGGGGGACCGGGGGGGGGGGGGCGGGGCGGGCTGGGCCCCGGAGGGGAGAGTGGTGCAGTTCGGTTTGGGATACTGATTTGCATTTGATTTGCAAAAGAGAGGGTCGAGAGGCGGAGTGAGGGAGAGACTGAAGAGACGGGGTAGTAGACACCCCCTCCCTACCATAACATTATCAAATGTCCGCTCCTTGCAGAATAAAATGGATGAACTAACAGCTCTAATGCAGTTTGACGGTGACTTTAGGCGGACTAATTTATTCTGTTTTACCGAAACATGGCTGACGGAGGACTCTGGGGAAGTGACATTGCCTGGTTTTACAACTGTACGGGCTGACAGGGACAGGGTTAAGATTCAGAAGAATGTGGGCGGTGGTGTGTGTATGCTCGTCAGCGAAAAGTGGGCTACACAGCTGACTGTCCGTGAGCGGGTGTGTACACGCAACCTTGAATTGCTAACCGTGTCGCTGCGACCACACTACTTGCCACGTGAATTCGGCCAGCTGACTATAATTACCGTTTATGTTCCGGGTCCCGACTTCAAAGCTGCAGCTGAGACGATCGCTGACTGTGAAGTATTCTAGAGTGGTATCAAACTATCCTGACCAGCCAGTATTTATTCTTGGCGACTTCAATCAGTGCGATCTAACACCACACCTCTCTCTACAACAGTACTACATTACATGTCCTACAAGACTTAATCCGGTCGCACCATTGATCTCTGCTTTGGCAACTGACATTGACGATGCGTTTAAGCCGTTGTGTAGGCCCCCACTGGAGCGCTCGGACCACAACGTCATACACTTGTTGCCAAAGTATAGACAAAAAATAAAGACGTCCAAGACTGTAACGAAAACCACACAGCTGTGGACACCGGACAGCATGGAGGAGCTCCGTGGGTGCTTTGAGGCGACAGATTGGGATATGTTTACTTATAACTGTGATGACCCTAATGAACTTGTTGAGACAGTCACTTCTTACGTAAGATTTTGTGAGAACACTGTAATTAAAACCAAGACAGTGAAGGTGTTTGCTAACAATAAGCCATGGGTCAGCAAGGAGCTAAAGGTGTATTTGAACCAGAAGAAATTTGCTTTCTTACAGGGTAACACTGATGAATTTCGGGAAAAGGAGAGGGATTTTAGAAGAGCTGCTAGGACTGCCAGACTAATTTTCTTCTGGCAACGCTAGAGATGCATGGAATGGTCTGAACGGCATGATGGGTAGGCAGCAAAAGAAACAAGCCAGGCTCTGCACTGGGAATCCAGTTGAGATGGCCAATGATCTAAATCGTTTTTACTCACGGTTCGATGGCAGAAACCTTAGTGATAACTGTGATGAATTGTGCCAGTCCATTGTGCCGGAACCTTTGTCAATTACTGAAGAGGAGGTAGTAAACATCTTTTCTAAGCTGAATGCACACAAAGCACCTGGACCAGATGGGTTAGGTGGAAGAGTATTGAAAACCTGTGCAGGTCAATTGGGGAAGATCTTCACTATTATCTTTCAGTTCCTGCTTGATCATCATACTGTCCCTACGGCTTGGAAATCATCAATCATTGTCCCGATTCCTAAAAAAACCAACGCTCATGAATTCAACGATTTCCGTCCAGTTGCATTGACTTCTCTTCTGTCAAAATGTATGGAAAAAGTGGTGAGGAGGCATCTGTTAAATGATGTTGCCGAACTACTGGATCCATTCCAATTTGCTTACAAAAACCATAGGGGTGTGGAGGATGCATGTCTTACTCTGTACAATCTTGTATTTCAACATCTTGAGAAATCAAAAGTACATGTGAGAATTCTTTTTATTGACTTTTCTAATGCTTTTAATACTGTTGAACCACTGATGCTTTTGCAGCGTATGATGGACTTTAATGTGAACACAAACATTATTCTGTGGGTGCGAGACTTTTTGAAGGACAGGCCACAACGTGTAAATGTACACGGCAGTCTGTCTGACCAAGTGGTGCTAAATTCAGGCTGTCCTCAAGGTTGTGTCCTCTCTCCGACATTGTTTTCTATATACACAGACCATATGCGTTGTCACACTGCCACTTCTCGTCTCTTAAAGTTCTCAGACGACATGGCCCTTGTACGCCTACTCCAAAAAGAAGACAGTCTGGCCGAGTACTTTGCACAGATAGCAGTATTAGAGTCATGGTGCATAGATAGTTTCCTGGAAATGAATGTACAGAAAACCAAGGAACTCGTCATTGATGACAGGAAAGTTGATGATATTTTTGTACCTGTCTCAATTAATAATCAACCTGTAGAGGTGGTCACTGAATTTAAGTACCTTGGCACAGTCGTGGATAGTGGGCTGTCCTTCACTGGAAACACTGATCTGATTGTGAAAAAAGCAAACCAGCGTCTGTACCTTCTTAGGAAACTGAGAAGTTTTGATGTCAGTTCCAGGGTTTTAGATTCCGTTTATAGAAGCCTGATCGAAAGCATACTGACGTTTAACATCACTGCTTGGTATGGCAATCTCAGTATGAAAAACAGGGGCAGACTGTCACGTATCGTCAGAACAGCTGAGAAGATCATTGGCCTAGGACAGTACCCAGTAGATGATCTGTACCATAGAGCTGTCCGAAGGATAGCTGCTAGCATTGTCAATGATCCTAGTCACCCACTCTCTGATCAGTTTCAAATGCTACCATCAGGCAGACGTTTCAACATGCCACTTGCCAATGTTTTTCAGAAGTCTTTTATTCCAACTGCTGTCTCCATTTTGAACTCTCGTTTATAACGCCGCGATAAGTATGATCTACTTAACATTACCTCCCGTCTTGTGACAGATTGCTTGTAATAGATTGCTGCAATGATAATTTTTCAAGATATGCTTTTGCAGCGTTTGTTAATGTCTTATATTGTTGTTTCATGACGAGCCGAAAGGCAAATTTCTGTCGTGCCTGGACTAGAAGAGACAATAAAGTTGTATTGTATTGTATTGTATTGTATTGTATTGTATTGTATTGTATTGTATTGTATTGTATTGTATTGTATTGTATTGTATTGTATTGTATTACGAGCCACTGAGAGCTCGTACTGATTTTTAAAAAAAGAAAAAAAGAAAAAAGAAGATCGTGCTTCGAACCCTGACTCTCAGTCACTGTGTGACAACTGACACCAGGGTGACACGAAAACTGAGGACTGAGTTGATGGGAGGCGGGGAGTTGGGTGGTGGGGCGGGGGGGGGGGGGGGGGAAGGGGTGAGCGAGTATAGATTGCTTTACGTCCCGCAAGCGACAAGGGCCTTCTCAGGACGTGCCTGCGCTAAATGAAGAAAAGATCTGCAAGAAGCGCAGACAGAAGGGAGAATTTCAAAAGAAAAATACAGATGAATGGACCAGAAAGCCAGAAATACAAACCCCCAAAAGAGTAGAACCCACCTTGCAGGGGTTACACAAGGTGACCCTAGGAACTAAAAAGTAGACAACCCCACCAAGGTCCCCTAGGGCAGACCCAGTAGGGGGTAGGGGGGGGGGGGAGGGGGAGGACGGGAGTACCATCACGGAATCACGATTTACTAGATTTTGTGATTCACGAATCCGTCACAAATTGAAATAAAAGCATTTACCGTTCAGGGCGGAACTGAAGAGGCGATGGAGACTGGTACCACTTTAAAGTTCAGAAACTATTTTCACGCACTGGGAAAAACTCAAACGGAAACTGGGCGGCTGGGCCAGTGGCAGGGACAGAGAGAGAGAGAGAGAGAGAGAGAGAGAGAGAGAGAGAGAGAGAGAGAGAGAGAGAGAGAGAGAGAGAGAGAGAGAGAGAGAGAGAGAGAGAGAGAGAGAGAGAGAGAAATGAAACGAAATGAAACTTTATTTTTCAAGGATAAATGATTAGGTACATTCAATGACCTTTTTTTCAATCGTGCCCTTGCTAAGCTATTATGCACGTAAACACGTGACAATTATATATATATATATATATATATATATATATATATATATATATATATATATATATATATATATATATATATATATATATATATATATAAGTATACATAATAGTGAAAAGTACAGGCAACAATAATTCCATTTCAAATAATCAATGCACACATTACACCACACACACACACACACACACACACACACACACACACACACACACACGCACACACATTCATACTGATATATACCAGTCCGCACACACACACACACACACACACACACACACGCACACACACACACACACACGTACTGATTCTACCCGTCCACACACGCGCACACACACACACACACACACACACACACACACACACACACACACTGACACCAAGCAAAACATCGAACATTAAACATTAAAAAAAATTATGATGTTATGCTGCAAAAGAAATGACAAAGAACACCTCAGCAAGTCTAAAGCATTATGATACATGAATATGAATAAGGAAATGTTTCTGGAAACAATGATGGTATGTGAGAAAGAATATATATATATATATATATATATATATATATATATATATATATATATATATATATATATATATATATATATATATATATATATATATATATATATATATGAACAATATGTTTTCACATGTTTTTAATAAATTTATGCAGTTGGTTCTTGAACGTTTGTAAAGAAGGTGCTGCTTTAATGTCTGAGGAACTGTGTTCCATATTTTCGCACCAGAGTAGGAGAGGGACGTCTTGTAAATATCTAAGCGGGGCGTTGGTACTACCATATTGTTCCCTGATGTTCGACTAGCTCTGTGGGCCAGTGCGAACAAATTAGAGAGATAGGCTGGTGAGTCTGAGAGGGTGATTTTGCGGCGCATGAATACCAACTTATTATAAATGAACTGCTTGTCAAGTGGTAGGATATCCAGCAGCTTAAACTTGTAATCAGTACTAATGACTTGCATGGGTCTGTCAACGATTAATTTGATTGCCCTCCTGTGAAGCGAATTCATCCTTTTGAGATTAGCATCACTGCTCCCATCCCAAACTGAGGAGGCATAATCCAAATGTGGCTGAATATGGGCACAGTAAAAAAAAAAAAAAAAAAAAAAAAAAAAGTTTCCTTGTTGGTTCGTTAGTAAAAATCTTAATTTTGACAGTAAGAATAAATTTTTTTATATTGTTTTACACACTTTGGTAATATGGCTTTGCCAACACAGTTTGTCATCAATGATGATTCCAAGCACATGCTGTTCCTTGACTTGCTCAACAGACTGCCCATTCAAATAGAACTGTAGGGGAGGCGGGTTCAGCTGATGCTTTTCTCTTGTAGTAATTAACATACATTTGGTCTTAGTAGGATTCGGAATCATATAATTGTTTTGACACCATGTGGAAAAACATCAATCATGCCCCTCTGTAGGGACTGGGTTATACAGGATACATCCGACGATGACACGTCAAGAGTTCCATCATGAGCAAAGAGACTACAGATTACACGTTGGTCGGATATATGTAAGAGAAGATCGTTTATAAAAACTGAAAATAATAATGGACTGAGGACGGATCCTTGTGGTACTCCGTGCTCTATCACCCCCTCACGTGAGTTTGTACCATTCACACAGACGTACTGTGTGCACCCATTTAGATATGATGTAATGAAGGCAAAGGTGCCATCACTCATCTGATAGGCAGCAAGCTTTTTAATTAAAAGATCATGATTGACAAGATCAACCGCTCCAGTCATTTGCCCATTATTCATAGCAGTTAACCATCTGTCAACCAGGTGAACCACAGCTGTGTGACACAGCTGAAGAATGTCCCCTATGAAAACCAGACTGCAGCGGATGAACGAGTTTGTATTTATCTAAGACATGTTGTAAATGTGTGTGAATATGTCTTTCAATCGGTTTTGAGAGAGAGAGAGAGAGAGAGAGAGAGAGAGAGAGAGAGAGAGAGAGAGAGAGAGAGAGAGAGAGAGAGAGAGAGAGAGAGAGAGAACGAACGAACGAACGAAACTTTATTTTCAAAGGATTGACATATTAGGCGCGCACGCCTTTTTTACAATCTGAACTTGCTAAGCTACTTAAAAAATAAAAGGAACATCAACCAAACCGGCAACAAAAACTAAGCGTCACACACACACACACACACACACACACACACACACACACACACACACACACACACACACACACACTGACACACACACACACACACACACACACACACACACACACACACGCACACACACGCACACACACACACATATACATGTGCACTTTTGTACATACACATACACACGCACGTGCCGATCTAACATTTAAGTAGGTTGGATATTTTGAGTACTATCAAAAACAAGTTGGAAAACAAAAGAAATGAAGAAAAAAAATTTTGATGATCAGCATTTCGTTTTCTTAGAAAGGTAATCATGCACTCTACTTTTAAACAGAGAGAGGGACGTGGTTTGTTAAATAGTGGGAGGAAGCGAGTTCCATAAAAGAGCACCTGGAATAGGACAGGCTAGACTGATTTGAACAGGTCTATACGGGGCCTTTTTAATGAGAGACTGTTCCTGGAGGTGCTGTATTTCTTTTCAGTTGGCCGAAAAAGGTCTAGATAAGTAAGAGAGAGAGAGAGAGAGGGCGGGGGAGGGGGAATAACTTGACTGACAGCGCCGAGACTAGATGATGTTCTTCACTGAGTAGGTAGTAGGCTGGCTGGAAAAATCAAACGAAGATACGGAGGGAGAGGGGGGTGGGGGGGGGGTGGCTGGCGGGCGAGGGGGGGGGGAGGGGGCGGGGGGTGAGAGGTGTTTCTGAGTGGAATTTACTGAACATACTTTTCATGTTGCACTGAAGTCACGAAACAACTTGGACACTGATGATTTTCATGAATCGGGATGATCTTAGGTTTTGGCTCAGTCAGTTTCAAGTTACTGACGTTTACCGGCCGAGTGTCGACAACTTTTGTCATCACTGAGTGTCTGTTTGATGAGCCAAGCGCAGCCGGCATTTGATAGAGTTGATCGTTTCTTTCTATTTCTGTGTCCGGGTCTTTCTCTATCAGGCTACTTAGTTTCTTTTCATTTCCGGCTTTGCATTCGTTTGGCTTTCGTTTTCGACCGGAGGGCGGCGCGCCGCGATAGACTGAGGATCCAGAGCCGCAGTTGTGCCGGCCGTCGGCGGCTTCACCAATTGCCCAATGCGCAAAAAGCGGCAATTGGGCAGAAGTCGACTGCCGTCGGTCACGTTGCGCGGACCAGCGGCGGCTGAAGTCGGCCCGTTGGCCTTTCGCGCATTGGGTGAGTGGCTGCACAGTATGATAAAAGGCGGCCACTACTGACTCAGTGACTGTTCCACGATGATGCGGAGAGTGGCGATCTGGTCTGTACATGATCGGTTCTTCCTGAATCCTGCTTGCTGGTCTCTCAGCTGGGGGTCAACGGAGCTCTTCATTCTCTCTAGGATGATCCTGTTGAAGACCTTTCCTGGTACTGACAGCAAGGTGATTCCTCTGTAGTTGGAACACTTGCTGAGGTCGCCTTTCTTGGGAAGCTTGATTAGGTACCCCTCCTTCCAGTCAGCTGGCATCACCTCCTCTTCCCAGATCTTTCCAAACAGTGGGTACAGCATCTCCACTGTTGTCTCTAGGTCTGCTTTCAGAGACTCCGCTGGGATGCCATCTGGCCCTGCTGCTTTGCCATTCTTCAAAAATGCCACTGCTCTTCTGATCTCTTCCCGGCTGGGTCTGTCACAGCTGATGGGTAGGTCGGTCTCTGCTGGCTGGATGTCGGGGGGGGGGGGGGGGGGGGGTCGGGTGGGCTAGGTCTGTTCAGTAACTCTTCAAAATACTCGGCCCATCTGTCGAGTTGGTCTGCTCTGTCTGCAATAGGCTTGCCTTCTTTGTCTTTTACTGGTCTTTCTGTATGGCCATACTTACCCGACAATCTTCTGGTAATGTCGTAGAGCTGTTTCATGTTGCCGCTGCCTGCTGCCTTTTCTGCCTCTGCTGCCAGGCTGTCTGTGTAGGCCCTCTTGTCTGCCCTGATACTCCTCTTCACCTCGCGGTTGGCTTCCGAGTATTCCTCCTGTGCCCTTACTTTGGCTGCTCTCGTGCGACTGTTGTTGACCGCTGCTTTCTTCTGCTTCCTCACTTCAACTCTATCTTCTTCAAGGTCTGTGCCGACAGCCAGTCCTTGTGATGGTGTGGAGCTCCCCGCTGTACGTCAACTTTGTGGATTATGAGAAAGCATTTGACAGCGTGGACCGAGAGACTCTGTGGAAACTCCTACGACACTACGGTGTACCCACAAAGCTCGTCCGCCTGATCAAGAGCAGCTACGATGGCATGACATGTCGCGTGATCCACGAAGGGCAGTTCACCAGGGAGCTCCAGGTCAGAACTGGTGTCAGGCAGGGGTGTCTGCTGTCTCCGTTCCTCTTCCTACTGGCCATAGACTGGGTCATGAAGATGACCACAGAGCACAGACGAAGTGGAATACAGTGGACACTGTGGACACAGCTTGACGACCTCGATTTTGCAGACGACTTGGCATTACTGTCCCACACTCATCAACAAATGCAGGACAAGACCACGAGGCTTGCTGACATCTCGTCCCAAGTGGGCCTCACCATTCACAAACAGAAAACAAAGACAATGAGGCTGAACACAACCAGGGAAGAACCAATCTTGCTTGCTGGCACCCCGTTGGAGGAGGTGGAGTCCTTCACCTATCTCGGGAGCATCATAGACAAAAAAGGCGGCACTGATGCAGATGTCGGAGCACGAATCGGTAAAGCCAGAGCAGCCTTTCTCCAGTTAAAAAAAAGTGTGGAGTTCCAGAGAGCTGTCACAACACACCAAAGTCCGGATTTTCAACTCCAATGTAAAAGCAGTTCTCCTATATGGAGCAGAGACTTGGAGGTTGACAAAAACCACAGTCAACAGAGTACAGACCTTCATGAACAGTTGCCTTAGAAGAATTTTGAAAATCCACTGGCCAGAGAAGATCAGCAACGTCAGACTCTGGGAGAGAACAGAGCAGATAACAGCAGAGAATGAAATTGGGCGAAGAAGATGGGGATGGATCGGTCACAGCCTGAGAAAGCCAGCTTCCAGTATCACTAGGCAGGCATTGTCATGGAACCCCCAGGGAAAGAGGAAAAGAGGTAGGCCGAGAAACTCCTGGCGTCGAGACCTCCAAGCAGACATCAAGAGACTGGGAACCACCTGGAGTAGAATCGAAGGAGAAGCACAGGACAGGAGTTGCTGGAGGTCTCTCGTCGACGGCCTATACCCTGGTAGGGGTGACAGGCGTAAGTAAGTACTACTGACTCAGTGAACAGCAGAGTCCGAAATAGCTCAGGCGGTTAAACGTCGGAGCAGGAGAGCGAAGGGAATCGCCGGGTCGTGGGTTCGAATCCCGTCCCGGCCCCGGTAGCTGGACTCACAATCCAGGGGGAAAAAACGGATTTGTTCAATAGCATATCCGTTGAAAGGTCCTGGTAAATCAAAGTGGCACAGTTGGAGTGCGCCTGAGTTGATCTGTGTTCAGGTCGTACTCCATAGGCAATACTGAGATTTCCCTGTCCCCCATAACCCGCCCGTCAGGGCCGTCCATGATCACCTCGGTGCTGTGGACGTTAAACCCGAATTAACCAACCAACTCAGTGAACAGCAGTATGGACCAGGCGAAACCGGATGACTGGCTTATTCATAACATGTCCCTTATAAGGTCCTGATAACTGAATCAAAGTAAGTTGATCAGTGTTCAGGTCGTGCTCTATAGGACCTTCCCCCCCCCCCCAACCCCCCCTAACCCGCCTGCTAGGCCGGCCGTCCACTGATAATAAACCCCTAACAATTTCACAGTATGCAGACAGTTCAACTTGTAAGAAAAAAATCCCAAGAACGAAGAAAGGCTGAAACACTTTAGCGGTCAACTACAACACCACTTTTTTCTAGTATAGGCTGACATGACTCGACGTACAAACAAGTGCGTAATGCTCTGCCGCTTATTAGTGAGACGCCCGAACTTTTTTTTACTGTCAATGTTGTAACTCTTTTCCGTAAGCGGCGTGCTTTTCAGTTCCTTCTTTGGGACTGATTTTCTTTGCATTTCAAGTTATACGTTTCAGTCGCCACTGAGTATACTGAGATATTTTTCAGCACTGCCGAATCAATGAGTCATCGTCAACTTTAAAAAACAAAACAAAAAACCCACGGTTTTGTTGAATTGCAGTCAAGTACACAAATATTTTTTAATAACGCACGCACGCACCCACGCGGCACGCACGCACGCACGCCGCAAGGCACACGTTTTTGTTAAATTGTAGGCGGTTAGCCCGCGGCTTTACCTTCCCAGTACCCACCAAGTGACCTTCGTCGCCAGAACACAAAATACACACACTACTCGAAAACCACCCACACTCACATATCACATATTTTGTCCTCACACATATTACAACTACCAAAGACAATACATTATAATGTACTGTCTTTGCTACTACTACTACTATTAGAGCAAGGGAGATAACTGCATGTTATTTTCAATAGATGCACTAGCCTCCCTTTAAACATTTTTCGATGCTGCCGCTATAGCACGATGCGACGACAAAATCGTTTTATTTAAAATTCTCTGAATGAATGCAGAGTCGCTTCTGATTGATCGTGCCGATAATAGAACTCTACTGAATCTGCCTTTTAGAATTATTCAGGGTGGTTGCCTTTGACCTGTATAAGGCCGTAGACTGCCACGTGACCTGACGTCATGCGCAAATGAATGCGCACGTACTAAGTTATGGAGTCGAGGGATGCCCTCTTTCACTCTGTGTCAGACACACACGACTTGCATCATTGGTAAACAAAATGACGTGAAGACAACATTTCCGTGTGGCACCAGCATCGTCAACTAAGCCAGCATGGCGGCCAGAAAGTCCAGGGCCGGCTACGATGGCAAGATCGCTGGCTTGTACGACTTGGAGGACACGATCGGCAAAGGCCATTTTGCGGTGGTGAAGCTAGCCAGGCATGTCTTTACAGGCGAAAAAGTTGCCGTAAAAGTGATCGACAAAACCAAACTGGACGAAGTGTCCAGGTCCCACTTATTCCAGGAAGTGCGGTGTATGAAACTTGTACAACATCCAAACGTTGTGCGTCTTTACGAAGTAATTGACACGCAAACGAAACTGTATCTGATCCTTGAACTAGGAGACGGAGGAGACATGTATGACTACATTATGAAGCATACTGGGGGCCTGGAGGAAAAGGTTGCCAAAAGATACTTCAGACAAATAGTTGAAGCAATATCATACTGCCATAAACTTCATGTTGTACACAGAGATCTCAAGCCAGAGAATGTAGTGTTCTTTGAGAAGTTGGGGCTTGTCAAGCTGACTGACTTTGGCTTCAGTAACATGTTTGCCCCAGGCAAGAAACTGGAGACGTCCTGCGGATCACTGGCCTATTCTGCTCCAGAAATACTTCTTGGAGACTCATATGATGCTCCAGCAGTCGGTAAGTAGTGTTGACAGTAATTTGTTCACAACATAGGATCCATAAATTCTTAATATTTATATTTAACATCTTGAGCTTGTGAAATGACAGCTGGTTGAACAGGCAGGTTCTGCTTCTACTGTTCAACTTCTGGTTCATCTGTTTGGGTTAGATTGTTTATCAGTTTGTTTTACTTTTATTCTGTGGTTCAAACGTTGATGGAATTTGTCAGTAGTCACTCATCCATCCCAGTCTGCCTGAAAGAGGGCATATATTCTCATATGTTCCTGTAAGTGTAGGCTGTGGTGGATCATGATCAGTGCCTTTTGCTGACAAATCAAGGTTCAAATCATACATCAACATGTGAACAGTATCAGTATGATAGCTTGAGCAGTATTTCCCTGCTGAAATGGTTAATCTTATTTTTCACACCAATATTTATTGACTGACTAGGGGAGTTGGGAAATGAGAGGGCAGTTGTGGGTGGGTTTGTTGTGAGTTATTATTTTGTTCTCATTATATCAATCTGACTCCTGACTACTTTGCTGCTTCATGTTCATGTGCAAACCAATAAGACTAAGACATAGTTACTGCCCCATAAAGCGTGAAATGAGATTATCACTAATGCAATTACTGTGCCAAAATAATTATTAATACTACCGTATCGTGCATGTCACTCGTATGTATTCACATCTGACCTGTTTGTGAAGTATGAAGAACCGTTAAAAAATAGTTTGTCTCTTTGACTGCTGCGACGCATTGCTGAGCAGGCACCACCCAACTGCAAGAGGCACAGATTCTCATGGGTCCCCGCAGATGCGGGGGCTCTTGAGAATCTATGCCTCTTGCTTGCCTTGTTTGAAGAAGTGCTTCTCACAAACAGGAGTGTATTTAAAACTATATCAGGTGACCACCTGTGATGGTTTCAAAGATGTAACTCATGGCCTCTGGCAATAAAAGGGTCCAAGATGAGTTTGATCAAATGTAGTCTTATGCATTTACTGCTACTGTACTAGACTGTCATTCTTGTGCATAATTTTTTTTTTAAACAGTGTATTATGTGTACTTCGTAATTTACACATACTCCAAGAACCGCTGTCATTGCTTTTGTTGTTTGTGTTAAGGGTTTGTATTTTATACAGGTCACCTTCATCTTTTGTTGTACTTTGCAACATTATCCTTCACATAAACAGCAGTGAAAAAGGCATTCGATGTCCTAAGATTACAATCCTTTTACGTTTTTAAGGGTGCAATCTAGGTGGCCAAGAAAAAAAGTAGGTGCATTGACTTCCAGGTTAGGTGGCTCTCATTACATGTCATGGCTCTCATGCATAATTGTGCATAATCCACACTTAGTTAATATTTTCATAGTCAGAAGGAAAAAGAAAATGACAGCAACTTTGAAGTTTTATTGTTTGACAAAAAAGAGTGCATCTCATTCTCAGACAAGTGATCAGTAACTTTTGATTTAACCTTTTTCATCCTGATATACCCATTGCTTGAAACAAATTTGACTATGGTAGTTCAAGGATGGTGCCAGAATAACTTTTCACATGAGGCACTAAGCTATTCTGCCATGCCCTTGATCAAACACGGTTGATCCGTCTCCTAATCTATAAGATAGCCTCCATAGGACAATAAGCAATTTTTTTTAAAAAACCAAGATGGGATGAACCATAACCCACAAAGTCCCTTCTGTATGAGAGCGTTGACTTGATTCTCATGTTGAAATATCGCCTTTTAAAAAAGCCTCACATGTGCCAATGCATCATAGTGAATTATATTAGGAGCGTGCACAGTGCATACGCGTCATTGGTTTGTCAAACATCATTTGTCATGATGTATTTTTTGGTTTTTATGTAATTTTATATTTTTTTTTAATGTGATATGAGTTTCGCTTTTGCTTCAAGACTTGGGAAAATGACGACAAAACTAGAATTTCATGGTACAATTTCAGTCTTGCTATAATTTGTGTGAAATCAGGTTGACTTTACCTAGAGCTATGCTATACTAAGTACACCTGCATGCTCTTCTGAAAGCGCGTCAATGTGTATGTATGCGTGTGCGTGAGTGCATGTGCGTGCACCAAACATCAAGAGGCATAGATGTTCATGCACCCTCCAGGCACATGAGGACCTATGCGTCTTGGAGATGCATGCTTATGTGTGAGAGAGAGAGAGAATTAGAGAGAATTACGTCCTATTTAGAGTATGTCTGCGTGGTGACAAAGTTATTCTTTTATGTCACCGCCATTGACTGTCACCAGATGTCAAGGTTTTTTACTGTTTTATATTTTTCTGAAAAGAATTTTTACTGAAAAAGTTGAAAGGGTACAAAGCTGGCTAACGAACTCATCCAATGTCTTTCTCCAAAGTAGCTATATCAGTCACCTGACTGCTCTTCTGAAAGCGCGACGATGTGTGTGCGCATTAGTGCGTGCATGCGCACGCGCTCCAAACATCTCCGAGTGACATAGATCCTCATGCACTCTCCGGGCGCATGAGGATCTGTGCATCTTGGAGATGTGTCCATGTCTGTGTGAGAGAGAGAAAGCGAGTGCAGTGCGCTAGACAGAATTACGTCATATTTAGAGTATTACATATATGTCAATGTCTGCGTGGTGAGGGAGTTGCCTCTTTTATGTCACTGCCGCTGTCCGACTTTCTCAAGAAGTAGAAGTCAAGTATTTTTACTGTTTTAATTCTTTTCTGAAAAGAATTAATTTTTACTAAAGAAGTTGAAAGGATACAAAGCTGGCTAACGAACTCATCCAATGTCTTTATCCAAACTAGCTATATCCCAAATTTCAAGTAAATGACAAAAATTACGAACTCTAATTTGAGTCAACCGACTTCCTATGAATGGTTGTTTATGTCTTAAATAAGACATTCTGCTCGGATGCTCTCTTAGCCACCCCTTTAAAAAAGTATTTCGCGAAGCTTCAAGCTTGTGTGTATAGAAATATCAGAGATTCTCGTGTTTACATACATTCGCACACACACACATACATACGCACATACGGCGCTTCGCGCCAAATGTACGTTTAGCAGCGATGTTAGCGTAAATAGACATGACGTAATTTTTATCTTGTTAAATGTTACTTCAACTGTGAGAGATTTAGGCCTCCCGGCCTTTGACATCATGGACATGCTATTAAATTCGCGCGCGACCTGTCCTAAAAAGTCCCTTCTATAAATAGAAGGGACTTAAAAAACAGCCTCAAGATGTAATGGTTAACAGAAAAATGATGGTATCTCTTGAGCTTTAGTGAAGACGGTCAGTCTGATTCAGTGTGCTGGTCTGTGATTTTGGACTTTCGGTCTAGAGCCGTAAATTCCAAAATCACAGGCCAGCACACTCTCAAGACTGCGTGCAACATTGCAAGTGAGTGGCTGAGGTTAGTGAACTGAGGCAGTCCTGGGTATGAATAATGAGTTGTGTGATCATTGCATCAAATTAGGTCTGTTCTTTCTGTGAACATGTGGCTCTCATTAACCCATTTAGCCCCGGGACCCTGCAGCAGGAGATGGATTGATCATGATAATTCAAGGGTAGTGCCAGATGAGCTTGGCGTCTGAAGGCGCCAAGCTCATCTGGCACTACCCTTGAATTATCATGATCGATCCATCTTCTACAACTGGTGCAGTCGTTAGACAATGCCTCCAAAAGTTTGGAAATGCGGCCGTGGGGTTACGAGGGTTAAACTCATTCGCAGCAAAGATCCTGCATGATCTTACTATTTAGGATCTTTGTTGGCAGCAATTAGGTGAGGGGAGGGGGGGGGGGGGTGAAGCAAGAGGTGTAAACACGGTGACACTCGCAATAGATCACCAAGAGGCGTAGATCTTCATGAGCCTTAAGGCTGCTGGGGATAATGAGAATCAAACTAAGCATTGTACTTACTGTTACATGTATCTAGAGCTCTCTCTTTGGGGACTGCAGAGGACTTGCAGCTGTTTGCAAATTGTATTTATAACTGTGTCACTGGGAGACAATGAAGTGACATGATAGATTTTCATGAGCCCATGCAGCTGCGTTTTTTTTTTTTTTTTTTTTTTTTTTTTTTTAATCTCAGCTTCTTTGCATATAATTACAAGCTTATGAATTTGTATCTAGGTGTATCATGTAGATCGATGCAGTGGGGATGCATTTTACTAATAATCAAACACAGTGGGAGACCATCAAGAGACTTGATATTTATCCTCATGAGCCCTGTAGCTGCTGAGGGTCATGAGAGTCTTAGGGTCTGCGATCAATAGAATGACAATGGGGGGTCAGGGAGTGGGTGGAGGCAGGTTTTGTGGGTGGATGTTTGTTTCCTGTGAATATTTACTATGTAGTACAATAGCAGTGCGGCATGAGTTTGGTAGAACTACTGCTGTTGGGTAAAGTACAGAGAACTAGGGCAGCACACATTATTTATAATTTGGATCCCATAGTTGTAATGTAATGCCATTACTACACATACATGTACATGTGTGTTATTAGGACTAAGCTTTACCTTACCTGCCTTTTGGGATTTTCATCTGTTCTTTGAAGATATATTACTGTTTCACTTAGCTTCAGCTATTGCATATGATCACAAATTTGTAAAATGTAGCTGGGGAAAAAAAAAAAGAGTATTTTGTATGATTTGGTTTAAACCCAAGTTTCATCATCATCATCATCATCAGTCCCTTGCCCGAACTGGGCCCCCCACCCGGGTCTGCCCTGGGGGACTTGGGTGGGGTTAGGTATTTTTTAGTTCCCAGGGTCACCCTGGTCAGCCCCACAGGGTGGGTTTTTCTCTCTATTCTGGGGCATGTGTTTCTGTCTACCCTTTGTCCATTCACCTGTATTTGCCTTTTTAAAACTCTCCCTACTGTCTGCACTGCCTGTAGCTCTTGATATTGGATGTGTGTTGCTAAATGGTCTTAGCTTTATTTATGCCCCATGTTGTAGGTTTATTTAATGTATTTGACCGGCTGGCGACATACATTCAATTTTCTGTTTAGTTTTTTTTCACAAGCAGTGCAGGCACGTCCTGAGAAAGCCTTGTTGCTGTCGGGACGTTAAGCAATGTACAATGTACAATCCGAACTGGGCGTTGGGGGGACTGAAAGGCAGCAGCAACAGACAGTGCTCTCCACTGAGTTCTATTTTGGGCGGTGGCAAGCAAGTCTGGCATCTCGAGTTCGGTCCATTCTTTTATGTTTGCGACCCAACTCTTTCTCTGACGACCTCGCCGACGACTTCCTTCGAGAGTGCCTTGGAGGATAGTCTTGGACAAGGTGTTGTGTCGGGTCACGTGGCCAAACCAAGCAAGCTTGCGCCGTTTCACGGTTGCCAGAAGGGGTTCATGTGGGCCCACCAGGGAAGTGACGATGCTCCGTACATATTCGTTGGTCTTGTGCTCGCGGTACGAGATGCGGAGCAACTTCCTCAGGCACTTGTTCTCAAAGGCCTGGATTTTCTTTTCTGAGTCTGCAAGCAGTGTCCAAGTCTCACAGCCGTAGAGTAGAATAGACACTACGAGGGACTTGTAAAGCCTGTACTTGATGGTGAAGCTGATGGAGTTACTTCGCCATATCCTGTCCAGCCTGGCCATTGCGGATGTTGCTGTACCTATCCTGATACGGATCTCTGCTATGCAACTACCGTCTTTGGACAGGGTGGCTCCCAAGTACTTGAAGTGTTAACTATTGGTCTTGATTAATAATCATTGTTCTTTTTCGCAGTTGTCAGTATGGAGAATGTCATACTTTCTTAGTTTCAAACACTTAAATTGAACACATAGGATTAGGAATACACCTGATGTACCGGTAGTCATGCATCCATGGGTGAAAATAGACTGCTGGAAATCAGAATTCCTGTAATTGTACGTGCCATTTTTAATGGATTCCTCAAATTTGAACGATTTTTTAAAAAAGTTTATTCATGTATTACGTAATTTGTCGTCTCGGGTAGCAGGAATCAGTTTGAGAACTGTTATCAATTGGGGCTTTGTCCTCGCAACCCCCTGGTGGAGTTTTCCAAAAATTTCCAGAAATAAAAAATTTCAAGCATATGTATGCAGTATGGCAGCTTATGCGCCATATTGTTAACCCATTTAACCCCAAAGGCACATTTCCAAATTTTGGAGGTGTTACGTAACGACTGCACCAGTCATATGGGATGAATTGACCATGATAATTCAAGGGTAGTGCCAGATTAACTTGACGCCTTCAGGCTCCAAGCTAATCTGGCACTACCCTTGAATTATCATGATCATTCCGTCTCCTACTGTAGGGCGTTGGGGCTAAATGGGTTAAGGTAGGTATCATTCACCGTATGGACAGCTGTGCTATGGAGAGTGCTGAACAGGAATATTATTATTTTTTGCGTGATCAATAAGCTTACTCATTTCTTATCAAACGCCATGCAAGAGGCATAGATCCTCTTGAGTATCTGCATATGTGGGGGGCTCATGAGGATTATCGCTGACCTTGTTTGCTTTTGTGAGTCTGTTGCTGCAGGAGGTTATCTGGTGTGTTGTGAGTAGTGGAGATTTGTCTGGAGCCCAACTGAGCTAGAGCCAAACTTAATCCCATGGTTATGGCTTTTTGCCCAGTTTTGGCAGCAATATATAAGATCAGTCAATATTTTTGGGTCCCCAAGGCTGAGTATAGTCTGATTGACGCATTTCACTAGAGGTCTTATGGCCGATGTGGGCCGCCGTTGGCCTGCGGCTGTGTACAGGCGAATGCAGGCCAACTATGGCAGTCATTGGCCTGAGGACCTTTTGCGCTCTGAAGGACCGGTACAGTAACGTGCAATGTACAATGTTCTAACAATAGCATACACACTGTACATGAGTTATTTGCTTATTTTCTGTGGTTGACCTAGTTGGATGATACACAAATGATACACATTGTAATGTAACAGTCACACAAACCAAGTCCCAAGTGTAGAATGAATACAGTAACATTATACAATGTAACATTACTCAGCTATTTTTCTGACTGACCGAGTTACAAGGATAAAGTAACTTATTAAGGTAGCAGCTTCGAGATGTCAGCTGTCAACTCTACCATGCCAATAAATCTGTTATTTGATATCACATGCGCACACACACACACACACCAATATTTTACTACTCTTGAGATTCTAACTTTCTTACAGCCAGTGGAATAATAAATTTAGCTGAAGTATACTGCGTACCATATATTTCAACCATACCATTTCTCAATACTCTTAGTCTTAGTAATTTATTGTCTTGGCAACAAGAAGGAGAATTTAAAAATACTTGCAATAAATATCTGTAGCAATTATATTATACAATTTATTTATAGTCTACGCTGATTTAGTTACTTTGTCAGGCCATGAACCTAACACTTTTTCTGGACAGAAAGCATAACTTAAGCATTTGCAGGAGGTATAGATCTTCATCAGCCCTCGCAGATGCTCTTGCCAATCCAGTTAGTCTCATCTGGTAACTGCTTCTCGGGTGCAGTAAATCGTGACATATTTTACGATGTTAGAAAGAAACCATGTTGATGACAGTGACAAACCCTTGGTCAGTTCTGACCACAGAGTGGACCCCCAGGGAGTGATGGAGAGGTCTTGATATAGACAGTAGACAGCCTGTTAAATTTCCTATGCACTTTAACCCATGCGACCCTGACAAATTATAGTACCGCAAAGTATAGGTTAACATTGATAGTTCCAGGGTTGTGCCGGAAAAGTGTGGCACTTGGAGGCGCCGAGCTGTCCCAGCACCACCCGAGAACTGTCATAATCAATTTGTCTCTTGTAATGAATCACACTGTAGTTTTCAGATACCAGCTCCAAACTGGAAATTTCAAACTCATTGATTAACCCATTACATACTGAGGCTGATTTTTTTTTTAAAAAGGCTTATTGTCCTATGAAGGCTACATTACAGATTTAGAGATAGATGATCAACCATTTTAGTTGATGGGTGGTACCAGAAGAGCTTGGTGCCTCAGGCGCTAAGCTATTCTGGCACCACCCTTGAACTATCATAATCAAATTTATATTCATCAATAGGTTATCGGGATGAAAAGGGTTAATAGTGTGTGAACACTGACTTTCACAACAACTGAGACATCATTTAAAGTTATATTCCCCAGGATCAAGCATCTCAACACAGTCAGAAAACTGTCTGCAACAGATACTGCTGACAGTATGTGTATGGGTCCTTTGTGTACTACCTTAGAGCTTTATAATGTAAGTACAATGCCAAATGTCGAAATTCCTCGTTTGGAGGGTGTATTGTTTTTGTACCAGAGTCGCAGATTTATCGTCTGCATCTGCCTTGTTTTGAATTAATATGCATATTATTTATGAGCCTACGTCACGAGGCAGAACCCGGCTGACTATCTGTGTATCGCAATACTGCAGGTCACAAGGTCTTCGGTGTGGTGTACACGCGTGTCAGTGTACACGTGTACTGATGTTCTCTGGCATCCCTTTGATGTAATTTTTCACAAGAAAGTAGAATAAATCTTCCATACTCGCAATGCTGTTAAAATCACAATGCGGGTTCCGCTCAACCTGTAGTATTGTACTAGTAACGATCGTGCGTAAAGTACTGCACTGAGGGCTTGCAAACTGCGAGCGTGCGCCGTCTGCCGTCCACGGTGCCTAGTTTGACCTTTGATCCTTTACCCCTTGGAAACACACACAGTCTTCCATAACTGAAACCCACTTTCTGCACTGCAGTCAATTTCACATCTCACACATCGAAGTCTATGTAACTGAAAGCATCATTGGAAACAACAAATGCACCATCGCAGTAGAAACACTACCTCTCTGAATCGAGTGAATAAGAGCCCGCACAGACAAAAACATGTTATGACCAGCGATGTGCAACATTGACACACACCGTAGTTTTCACTGGATCTTTGCAGCATAAAATGTGATAACTAGCTCATAACTATATGATTACAGTAAAACAGGTTTAAAATCTTGCGAAATCAGTAAGACATAAATTCTACTGAAGATTATGAATTCTGAAAATCACTAGCACTCGCGGAACTGTAGGAAGATCGACAAAGACTATAGATTACTTACTGATTCAGCAGGAAAGCGACAAATTCTGGGTGGGCGGTCAAGCTTTACACATTGCCACATGTCCATATTCCTTTGTCCAATGTCAATTCTACTTAGGGGTATCTTGTCTCTCTGCCTCTTTCTTCTCTTCAATTCCGAGTCTGTCATTGTCAGCGCGAGTCGATGATACTTTCTTTTTTTCTTCGCTGGTTCATCCGCCATCTTGTCTATGATTGGTTATAATTATGCAGATGACCTAAGGTCATATAAAATAGTTATGACGTCAGCTACCATCGTCTATCAGAAGCAAGTTTGTTACGTGTCTCGTCAGAAAATTCAAGAGGGCCTGCACAGACAGCCTGGCAGCAGAGGCAGAAAAGGCAGCAGGCAGCAGCAACATAAAACAGCTCTACGACATTACCAGAAGATTGTCAGGCAAGTATGGCCATACAGAAAGACCAGTAAAAGACAAAGAAGGCAAGCCTATTGCAGACAGAGCAGACCAACTCGACAGATGGGCCAAGTATTTTGAAGAGTTACTGAACAGACCTAGCCCATCCGACCCCCCAGACATCCAGCCGGCAGAGACCGACCTACCCATCAGCTGTGACAGACCCAGCCGGGAAGAGATCAGAAGAGCAGTGGCATTTTTGAAGAACGGCAAAGCAGCAGGCCCAGATGGCATCCCAGCGGAGTCTCTGAAAGCAGACCTAGAGACAACAGTGGAGATGCTGTACCCACTGTTTGGAAAGATCTGGGAAGAGGAGGTGATGCCAGCTGACTGGAAGGAGGGGTACCTAATCAAGCTTCCCAAGAAAGGTGACCTCAGCAAGTGTTCCAACTACAGAGGAATCACCTTGCTGTCAGTACCAGGAAAGGTCTTCAACAGGATCATCCTGGAGAGAATGAAGAGCTCCGTTGACCCCCAGCTGAGAGACCAGCAAACAGGATTTAGGAAGAACCGATCATGTACAGACCAGATCGCCACTCTCCGCATCATCGTGGAACAGTCTCTGGAGTGGAGCTCCCCGCTGTATGTCAACTTTGTGGATTATGAGAAAGCATTTGACAGTGTGGACTGAGAGACTCTGTGGAAACTCCTACGACACTACGGTGTACCCACAAAGCTCGTTTGCCTGATCAAGAGCAGCTACAATGGCATGACATGTCGCGTGATCCACGAAGGGCAGTTCACCAGGGAGCTCCAGGTCAGAACTGGTGTCAGGCAGGGGTGTCTGCTGTCTCTGTTCCTCTTCCTACTGGCCATAGACTGGGTCATGAAGATGACCACAGAGCACAGACGAAGGAGAATACAGTGGACACTGTGGACACAGTTTGACGACCTCGATTTTGCAGACTTGGCATTACTGTCCCACACTCATCAACAAATGCAGGACAAGACCACGAGGCTTGCTGACATCTCGTCCCAAGTGGGCCTCACCATTCACAAACAGAAAACAAAGACAATGAGGCTGAACGCAACCAGGGAAGAACCAGTCTTGCTTGCTGGCACCCCGTTGGAGGAGGTGGAGTCCTTCACCTATCTCGGGAGCATCATAGACAAAAAAGGCGGCACTGATGCAGATGTCAGAGCACAAATCGGTAAAGCCAGAGCAGCCTTTCTCCAGTTGAAAAAAGTGTGGAGTTCCAGAGAGCTGTCACAACACACCAAAGTCCGGATTTTCAACTCCAATGTAAAAGCAGTTCTCCTATATGGAGCAGAGACTTGGAGATTGACAAAAACCACAGTCAACAGAGTACAGACCTTCATGAACAGTTGCCTTAGAAGAATTTTGAAAATCCACTGGCCAGAGAAGATCAGCAACGTCAGACTCTGGGAGAGAACAGAGCAGATAACAGCAGAGAATGAAATTGGGCGAAGAAGATGGGGATGGATTGGTCACAGTCTGAGAAAGCCAGCTTCCAGTATCACCAGGCAGGCATTGTCATGGAACCCCCAGGGAAAGAGGAAAAGAGGTAGGCGGAGAAACTCCTGGCGTCGAGACCTCCAAGCAGACATCAAGAGACTGGGAACCACCTGGAGTAGAATCGAAGGAGAAGCACAGGACAGGAGTCGCTGGAGGTCTCTCGTCGACGGCCCGGGTAGGGGTGACAGGCGTAAGTAAGTAAGTCGTCAGAAAATTCCGGTGGACCTCTTTTCGCTTTGAATGGACGAAAGAAAGCATTTGGTGGGACAATAGGGTGGTCACTGTCTAAGTGGGTATGTATACTAAAGCCCAGTAAAAGCTTTTTGCGAACTGAAGCCTTATAAAAGTTTGAGTATGCCCCTTTAAGACTGTCAGCCATGGGAGATGGATTGGCCATGTTTGTTGACGGGTAGTGCTAGATCAGTTTTGCTCAATTTACTGGTGCATGCAGTACTGATGCTTAACCCTTTTTGCGCCAACACCCTACAGCAGGAGATTGATTGACCATGATATTTCAAGGGTAGTGCCAGATTAGCGATTAGCTTGGCGTCTGAAGGCACCAAGGTACTCTGGCACTACCCTTGAATTATCATGGTCAATCCACATCCTGCAAGTGGTACATAGTCATTGAGTAACACTTCCAAAATTCAAGAAATGCGCTGTAAAGTTTAATTGTGCATGCTTACAAAGTACTACTGCTATAATGCATACAATGGAAGTCACTGTTGGTTCTTCTGTGTGCATGCGTACAAAGTACTATTGCTATGCAGTATAATGCATACAGTGGAAGTCACTGTTACTTATTCTTTTGTTTCATTTGCTGTGCCTTATTTGTAATCAAATCAGTAAATGAAAGTTTCATATGGGAGTGTCTTGAAGTTTTACAACCGATACTTTCAGTTTCATACAGTCATGAATAATTGTTACTTCCAATGACATCAGAAGTGCCTAAGGAACAGAATACTTTAGCTAATTAGGAGTCAGCAAAAGGCATCCTTATTTGTCTTTGCAGTCTGCGGCAGACTGGTGAGGATCTACACTGTGTCGCTTGCAGATCTATGGGTTCTGATAACTCCCATGGACACTTGCACTCCAGGAACACAGCTCGTAAATTGTTAAGCCCTGTCGGTAGCGCTTTTTGTCGCGATGATTCCTGCAGAAATCATCATGGCATAAAGGGCTACTGGCAGCCAAAGGGTTAATAACACATGAGGCAGCAAGTCAGATTCATATGAAAACCCTGCACTCCTCCACCCACCCACCCACTCACCACCACCACCACCACCACCACAATTCTGTGGGACCTCTTTGTGTACAAGTCTTAAATCGATTTACACATGGACCGAGCAGTACAATGTTTTCTGCATTAACTCATTGGAGACGTGCCGTATACGGATACATAGCGAATCGCCGTGTATCCGTATATCATTTTATGTCTCATCTCCAATGAGTTAATTTGATGGAACCCATAAGGCGGAAATATCATGCTGCTTACTTTTGGACATCAGTTTTTAGCATCACACAACATGCATGAATACCGTTAGCATGTTACAACATCATACTGGTCGCACGCACATTTTATTAACTCATTCAGTCCGGCCCACATATTTCCCAAATTTTGGAGGTGTCATCTAATGACTATGCACCTGTTGCAGGAGATGGATCGACCATGATACCGGTTTCAGGCCACTTTATAAATTTCAAATGCAAGCGATCAAAATTTCCGAAACCTCAGTAGCTGAACTGACCCTTTGCACCACGTGAATGTCCTGTGTTTGTCTTGTACTGTGTTTGTCTTCAGAGTGAATGCGTGTGTGTCACGTGAGCATGCGTGTTGGGTGCAGTTCGGGCACTTTGAGCCGATTCGCAGAATTGGGAAAAAGCGCCTATATAATAACCGTTATTATTATAATAATTAAAGGGCAGTGCCAGATTAGCTTGGCGCCAACAGGCGCCAAGCTAATCCGGCACTATCCTTGAATTATCATGTTCGACCCATCTCCTGCTGTAATGCGTCAGGGCTGAATGAGTTAAATCTGAGGATTGATATACCAGGATTTTGGGTTTTTTATTGGAATGCAAAGGATACCCATATTTGTGACTGCAGGGGCCTGATTACTTCTGTGCCATGTGATACTGTCTTTTTATGGAAACTGTCATTTTATACTAAGAATGTCAATAAACCCCAGGTTATGTTCTTGTGGTACTGAACATATAATTATATGTATACACTCTCCATGTGAAAATGGCCGATGTGGCAACATCACTAAAAAAATTTGACTTTGACTTGATTGCTGGGGCCAAGTATACTGCTTCTTCAGTAGTTGTATGCAAGCCACGATTCAAAAATAAAATGGAAATTACAGCTCAAAACAAACTTCCGGTACATGTTCTTCCCAGTGGTTATAGTTTGTGGGAGAGTCTTTTGAGCAGCAAGATCAATCCGTCACTGAACTGTCACTAGCAAATGTCACTCTTTTTTTAAATGCAATTTTGTGAGGGTTCTGCTGCTACTTACAGGACCATGAACATGTCAGACTAGTTTAGATAGTGCTTGGCAAAGAACTGTACTTCATGTTAAAACAAATCTAGAATATATCTGTGTAGAAATTTACTAATTATGAAAGAAATGAACACAGTTAGCCATAAGATCCTAATTTTGAATTTGACAGTCTGTGAGTTGTATATATTATGTTAATAGCGCTGTGCGGTCAAACCTGCCTGTCCCGGATTGGCCTCCGCAGCCACGAAAATGCCAGCAGACGACGTGGGCAAGCCCTATAGAATCTTCGTTCGCGAAGTCAAGCCAAGGAGGAGGAGGAGGAGTGCTGTACATTTTGCTCGCACAGACTTTAGTTTAATTTAACCCTTATCTTTCGGAATACACCAGTGTGTGAAATAAGTTTGACTAAAATAGTTCAAGGGTAGTGCCAAAATAGCTTGGCGCCTCTAGGCGCCAAGCTATTCTGGCACTACTCTTGAACTAAAGCCATTGGTCTGTATCCTTATCCTTAAGCACTATAATGTAGCTTGTATATGGCAGTGTACAAATTTGAAGCTTTTAGCCTCAGTATGATATGGGTTAAACGGCATTTCATCATTGTTACGTGGTGGAGTTGTAGTCGAAGTATGATAAACACACCAGACACACACACGTAGAGTTCTTTAAAGTAAACCTCGTTCAGCTGCAATCCGTCACACGTGGCTTAAGGATGTAGACAATACTGGAGTAACAGTTCCAACAATATTTAATTCAGCGATGCGATATCCACACAGTAATGCACTTTCAAATGCACAAACTACTGAATACAAAGTCTCTTCTGCTATGTCCACACTACGACTCAAAGTTTCTCATACACAGCGTCTCTCGCAATAAACTGCGTATCTCTACAACTGACAAAGCAAGACAATGTACTAACGGGCTTTCCCAGCGCCCTCCTTATATACACTATCAAAATCTAGAATCTTCTACGGAAATCATGAACTCAAACAACCAGAACGAAACACGCAGCCGAAGCTCATTAACATAAACTTTCCAGAAACAATATATCAGGCTACAAAAACACGGCTGCTCACTTCAGCTCTAAATTCTAGCGTATAATAAAGACACATAAAAGTATGGTATCCCTATCTATGATAGCTCAAAAAGGTACGAGAACATTCACCAAACGAAATAAAGGCTGCTCGATACACGCGCACAGGAAAACAAAAAGTAGCGAAAATGTTGCGATGTCAACTAACCGACGTGACACTTATGAGGCCACCAGACAGTGCGACCTGTCTACAACGTTCCGGACTAAACTTAACAAAACAAAATCGGCTCTACTCACGAACAAAAAAAAAATCTATTAAAAAAACACGTGAATCATAACCGTGATAGCTCAAATAAACATCGGGTCGTTACCTACGAATAACACATGTACGCTCTCACAGGATAACACAACAACAATCGTAACAATCATAATCTGTGTGATTTCACAGATTCAGGATTAGTGTGACTTATCTAAATCCAGACCAAATAGCCAATCATGTAAAATGCAAAGAAAATGCTGAGAAAGAAAGAAACTCACTTTGAAAGGACAATTAATACAACACAATTTATTGCAATAAATTGTGTTGTAATTGTCCTTTCAAAGTGTAGTGTTTCTTTCTTTACTGGAATTTTCTTGTGACTTATAACTGAAGAATGTTGCCATCCAATCTTAATTCACTGATAATGTTTTTGGTGGGGGGTTTTTTGTTTGTTTTTTTGTCCAGATGTGTGGAGTCTGGGTGTGATTCTGTACATGCTGGTGGTGGGCACCCCACCTTTCCAGGAAGCCAATGACAGCGAGACGCTGACGATGATCATGGACTGCAAGTACCACATCCCTAAAAATATCTCCAGTGGCTGTAAAGAGTGAGTCATTTGTGGCAATCAAACGTAATGATGCATTTGTAGTTCCACTGTACAGTGCAAGATAAATTAATCCTAACTCATTTACCTTATAGTTTGAATTTAAGCCACAACATCTGAGATGCACTGGCCATGGTAGTTCAAGGATAGTGCCAGATTAGTTTGGTTCCACAGATCATGTCATTGTATGATGCATAATCTGTGGTCATTTAATTATTTAGGGATTGTTGATTTGTTATGGATGCTTGTGCCCCATTCATTTACAAGGCAGCAGCAGGCAGCGGAAAGGCTAAGGGAGGAAACCCCTGACATCAAAGCCCCCGTGTCTCCGGGGAAGGCTTTTGAGCCAGAGACTAGGACGAGGACAGTCTGATATAAAACCTACGACCCGAGGACCTCGATGCCACCGTCCCAGCTTGCTAGGCCATGGCAGACGAACCAAGGGTTTAAAGGGTGGGGCCAGTACTGCGCACGCTGCACTCCACCAAACAGCTCCACCGCGCAGGCTTTAGGAAACGTCCACGGACCATGACACTGACCACTCCAAGTCCTGTAGCGACGGGCGAGGGGCGAAACGGCAGGTGAAAGATGTCACTGGAAGCCGCAGTCTCAAACCTGCATGCAGGCGGTTCAGGATATTGGTCGCCTGATGTTGACCTGGGGATGACAACATCACTCGGCACACCCTGAACGACCAAGCAGCCTTCTCTAGGGACAGCACTGCTTGCTCCACACGGAGAGGGGCCTAGAAAGGTGGCCTAACCAAAGCTCGTCCCCTCGCAACCCCAGTTGGATAGCCGCGGTCAACGGGCATCTTCTCCTGCGGTCAAAAAACAAGAAAGAATAACGGATCCACTCTCATGACGACCACGACCAGACTCAACGTAGCATGCTGGAACATCCGAACCATGCTTGACAAAGCAGACAGCTGAACGTCGCTCCGCCCTCATTGCCCATGAATTGCGGAAGTTAAACATCGACATCGCTGCGCTCGGTGAAGTACGCCTTCCGGACGAAGGCAGCCTCCAAGAACTTGGCGCTGGGTACACCCTCTACTGGTCAGGCAGGCCTGAATCAGAAAGACGGCTCTCAGGCGTGGGTTTCATGGTCAAGACCTCCATTGCGACTAAGCTGGGAAACCTACCAACGGGTCACTCAGACCGCATCGTGTCCATGCGCCTCCCACTGAGACACCAGCAACACGTCACCCTTCTCAGTGTGTACTCCCCAACCCTCCTGGCAGAGCCTGCTGAAAAGGACAAGTTTTACACTGACCTGCGCAGCCTCATACAGAGCACCCCTGCAGACGACAAAGTCATCATCCTTGGCGACTTCAATGCCAGAGTGGGCCAGGACTCTGAAGCCTGGAAAGGAGTCCTCGGCAAGCATGGCGTGGGGAACTGCAATGACAATGGCCGCCTACTGTTGGAGTTCTGTGCAGAGCAGCAACTGGTCATCACCAACACTACTTTTCAGCAAAAGGACAGTCGAAAGACCACCTGGATGCATCCTCGCTCCAAACACTGGCACCTTATCGACTATGTCCTAGTGCGTCAGAGGGACCGCAGTGATGTCCTCCTCACCAGAGTGATGCCCAGTGCAGAGTGCCACACTGACCACCGCCTTGTCCGCTGCAAACTCAGGCTCCACGTCAAGCCAAAACCCAAGAAATGGGGGCCCCCCAAGAAAAAGCTTGATGTTGCCAGCCTTCAGCGTGACGACGTGAAAGCTGCCTTTCAGACAGATTTACAGCGCAGGCTCAAAGACACAGCGGACCCAGCAGACTCCTCCCCTGAAACACTCTGGGAACAACTGAAAACTGCTATTGCAAAATCCTCTGCAGAAGTCTTGGGTTTCGCTAGAAAAAAGAACAAAGATTGGTTTGACGAAAACAATGTTGAGATCCAGGAACACCTAGCAAAAAATAGAGCCGCCCATCAGGCCCACCTAGCCCAGCCTTCCTGCCCTGTGAAGAAGTCTGCCTTCCGCCTCATCTGCAGCAGTCTCCAGCGCAAGCTCAGAGATCTCCAGAATGAGTGGTGGACCAGACTTGCACAGAGGACCCAGCTTTGCGCTGACAATGGTGACTACAGGGGCTTCTACGAAGCACTGAAAGCAGTGTATGGCCCCAGGCACCTGGTACAAAGTCCCCTGCGAAGCGCGAATGGCCAGGCACTCCTCACAGATAATACTTCCATCTTGAACCGCTGGTCGGAGTACTTTCAGAGCCTCTTCAGCGCTGAGCGCACTGTTCAAGAAGCAGTTGTCCTACAAATCCCACAACTCCCAGTAAAGGTTGAATTGGACGAACCGCACACCGCTGAAGAGACCCTCACAGCCATCCACCAGCTCAAGAGTGGCAAAGCAGCAGGCATTGATGGAATACCGCCAGAGATCTGGAAACATGGAGGCACAGCACTGCACAACAAGCTCCATGACCTCTTTCTCTGCTGCTGGGAGGAAGGAACACTACCAAAGGATCTCCGTGATGCTGTCGTTATCACCCTGTACAAGAACAAAGGCGAGAAGTCTGACTGTTCCAACTATCGGGGAATTACCCTGCTGTCCATTGCTGGGAAAATTCTTGCAAGGCTGCTCCTGAATCGGCTGGTTCCTGCCATCGCTGAAGACCACCTCCCAGAGGGCCAGTGTGGCTTCAGAGCAAACAGGAGCACCACCGATATGGTCTTTGTGCTGAGACAGCTTCAGGAGAAGTGCCGCGAGCAGAACAAAGGGCTGTACATAACGTTTGTCGACCTAACAAAAGCGTTCGACACTGTGAGCAGGCAAGGCATGTGGCAGATCCTGGAGCGACTTGGCTGTCCCCCAAAGTTCCTCAGCATGATTGTCCAGCTACACGAGGACCAGCAAGGCCAGGTCAGATTCAACAATGACCTCTCAGAACCATTCCCTATTCTCAACGGCGTAAAGCAGGGCTGCGTGCTGGCACCGACCCTCTTCACCATCTTTTTTAGCATGATGTTGAAGCAGGCCACAGTGGACCTCAATGATGACGATGCAGTGTACATCAGGTATCGTCTCGATGGCAGCCTGTTCAACCTCAGACGACTGCAGGCCCACACGAAAACCCTAGACCAACTGATTCGTGAACTGCTTTTTGCTGATGACTGTTACGATTGTGGTTGTGTTGTCCTGTGAGAGCGTACATGTGTTATTCGTAGGTAACGATATGTTGTTTATTTGAGCTATCACGGTTATGATTTTGTACCTTTTTAGTAAGATTTTCTTTTGTTCGTGAGTAGAGCCGTTTTCGTTTTGTTGTGTTTAGTCCGGTGCGTTGTAGAAGGGTCGCACTGTCTAGTGGCCTCATAAGTGTCACGTCGGTTAGTTGACATCTGACATCGCTACATTTTCGCTACTTTTCCTATGCGCGTGTAGTGAGCAGCTTTTATTTTGTTTGGTGAATGTTCTCGTACCTTTTTGAGCTATCATAGATAGGGATACCATACTTTTATGTGTCTTTATTATACGTTAGAATTTAGAGCTGAAGTGAGCAGCCGTGTTTTTTGTAGCCTGATATATTGTTTCTGGAAAGTTTTTGTTAATGAGTTTCGGCTGCATGTTCCGTTCTGATTGGTTGAGTTCATGATTTCCGTAGAAGATTCTAGATTTTGATAGTGTATATAAGGAGGGCGCTGGGAAAGCCCGTGAGTACATTGTCTTGCTTTGTCAGTTGTAGAGACACGCAGTTTATTGCGAGAGATGTTGTGTATGAGAAACTTTGAGTCGTAGTATGGACATAGCAGAAGAGACTTTGTATTCAGTAGTTTGTGCATTTGAAAGAGTATTATTGTGTGGATATCGCATCGCTGAATTAAATATTGTTGGAACTGTTACTCCAGTATTGTCTACATCCTTAAGCCACGTGTGACGGATTGCAGCTGAACGAGGTTTATTTTAAAGAACTCTACGTGTGTGTGTCTGGTGTGTTTATCATACTTCGACTACAACTCCACCACGTAACATTTTGGCGACCCTGACGAGACCTCTTCAGTTGGTTCAGTGGAAAGGGTAGCAGGAGAAAACAGCCAGCAGTGAAAAGCAGAGATGGCGACATCGGAATTGGAGACATTCCTGAAAATTGGAAAGGAATGTGGACTCGAAGGAGCTCAACTCCTCGAGTTTGTAAAGGAGAGAGAGGAGAAAGAAGAAAAGAGACGAGAGAGAGAAGAAAAGGAGAGACTGGAGAGAGAAGAGAACGAAGAAAAGAAACGAGAGAAAGAAGAAAAGGAGAGATTGGAGAGAGAAGAAAAAGAAGAAAAGAAACGAGAGAAAGAAGAAAAGGAGAGACTAGAAAGAGAAGAAAGAGCCAAAAAACGTGAAATCAGGAGACTCGAAATCCAAGCAGAAGAAGCAGAGAAACAGCGAAGAGAGGCAGAGAAACAACGAGAAGAGGAGAGAGAAGAGGCGGAGAGGCAACGTCAACACGAAATTCATCTAAAGCAGATGGAGATTGAGGCACAGAGCCAGAGAACTAATGAAGCAACAGCATTAGCGAGCAGAGAACAAACAGCCCGTGCGCCAAAACTTCCACCTTTCATTGAAAATTCAGATAAAGATGGACGCTTATCTGGAGCGATTCGAGCGCTTCGCAAATAGCAACCATTGGAAACAAGAGACTTGGCCTATTAAACTGAGCGCACTTCTAACTGGCAAAGCGCTTGAATTTTACACCCGTTTACCAAGAGAAGAAGCCGAAGATTATACACAGTTGAAAGCCGCCCTGTTGAGACAGTACGACTTCACTGAAGAGGGTTATAGGCAACGATTTCGGAACTGCAAGCCTGAAGAAGGAGAAACACCCGGCCTATTCATTGAGAGAATCAGAAGCTACCTGGAGAAATGGATAGAGCTGGCTGGCCTAAACAGAGAGTACCAATACCTGTGCGACCTCATCATCAAAGAACAAGTTTTCAGCGCATGTTCTAAGGACCTGGCCGCCCACCTCAGAGAGCAAAAAGACCAATCACTAAAGGCCCTGGCCGACTTCGCTCAAAGATACCTTGACGCTCACAACATGAAGTTCGGGTCCAGTAAGCCACAGCGTGTGTCTGCACCAGCAGAGGAAATCCATAATGTCATAGACACCCCGAGATACAAGCCAGTGGAGAACCTGACATGTTTTCTCTGTGGAAAGAAAGGTCACAAAGCGATACGGTGTCCTTCTAAAGATGTTCCCCGAGGCGACAACATCAGAAGATCCAACCAAGATCGTGGGATAGCAGGCAGAAGCAGTACCACGTCTCAACACAGAGCTGCCGCTGTATTAGCTAATGATTTGACGTCATCCAATGACTTTGAATCCAGAGAAAAGCGAGCGACACCAGAACTGATTGAATCTTTCAGAAAGAATGGACGCATCCCAGTAGGAGATGGGACTACATTTTTACCAGTCTCAAACATCGCGCTGCCTGAGAATGAAGTGCCGAACATGCTGGTGGTGTCAGGATTCGTTGGCGACACACCAGTGAGAGTGTTGAGAGACACTGGTTGTAGCTGCATCATAGTGAGAGAGGACCTAGTAGCTGAAGACCAGAAGCTACAGGAGTGGACCACCCTCATTTTGGCTGACGGAACTGTAAGGATTATCCCCCTTGCCAAAGTCAGTGTCGACACCCCATACTTGACAGGAGAGGTGAAGGCGTTGTGCGTGAAGACACCAGTCTACGACCTAATCATCGGAAACATTGATGGTGCCAGAAACGCAGACGATCCAGATCCAGAGTGGAGACCTGAAATATGTTCTGTTACCACGAGAAGTCAAGCAAAGAAGAGTCATCAGACCATCCCTCTTAAAGTGGCGGACAACACGGAAGCAGCTGTCGTGAATGAGGACAGGCTGGTGGAGCTATAGAGAGGTCAAGACAAACAAAAATTGGCGGAATCGGTGCGTCTTGCTGATGACGAAAGACTAGACGACGAGAACCTGTTTGACCTTAATGAACTCCGACACAAAGAGAATGTAGAAGATATCCAGTTCGGTCAGAATCTGACCCAGACTCAACGTGAAGAACTGCGCGTCCTGACTCAAGAGTTCGAGCATCGGTTTACACCTGACCCAGGGACAACAGACACCATCCTGCACGAGGTAAACCTGACGTCAAACGAGCCAGTTCGCAGCAAACCTTATCGTCTTCCTTATAACACGAGGGAAGAATTGAAAAAGGATATCAAGGAAATGCTGAGTCTGAATGTTATAGAGTCCAAGTCACCATATGCGTCCCCAGTTATCATTGTGAAGAAACCAGATGGATCCAACCGAGTGTGTGTGGACTATCGCAGACTCAATAAACTAACAATCTTTGATCCAGAGCCTATGCCCACAGCGGAAGAACTGTTCCAGAAAGTCAGTGGAGACCGATTCTTCTCCAAAATTGACCTAAGCAAAGGGTATTGGCAAATCAAGGTTGCAGAAAAAGATATCCCCAAGACAGCGTTCGTCACACCCGACGGTCATTGGGAGTTCCTGAAGATGCCTTTTGGTATGGTGAACAGTGGTGCCACATTAAAGAGAGGACTGAAAAAGATCCTAGAAAATATGCAAAATGTGGTCTTTTACTGGGATGACATTTTGATCCATACCAAAACTTGGGGGGACCACCTCAAAGCCCTCCGAGAACTGTTCCAAAGACTGTCAGATGCGAATTTCACCATCCGTCCCAGCAAGTGTATTCTTGGAGCTGACAACATAGACTTCATTGGACATAAATTGAGCGAAGGTTTAAAGGGGCTACACGACGCCAACGTGCAGAAGATCAGGGATGCCCCGCGACCTACGACCAAGACGCAAGTCCGCTCATTTATGGGCTTGGCGAACTACTACCGGGAGTTCATACCAAACTTTGCGGCAGTTACAGCACCCCTGACTGATTTGCTGAGGAAAGGACAACCTAACATAGTGAAGTGGGAAGATGCCCAAGAGCGAGCATTCCAGGCGGTTCGAGACATCCTAACCGAAAAGCCTGTTCTGTACCTTCCTGACCCGTTGAAAACGTTCTTCCTGAGAACAGACGCCTGCAACGAAGGAGTAGGTGCTGTCTTGATGCAAGAAGATAACGGAAAACTCCACCCAGTGAGCTACGTCAGCAAAAAGTTGACCAGAGCTGAGAGAAACTACTCGACCATCGAGAAGGAGTGCCTAGCCATCGTCTGGGGAGTAAGGCGATTCGAACTGTACCTTCTGGGAGTGCCATTTGTTCTCCAAACAGATCATCAGCCCTTGAACTATCTAAACTCTGCAAAGTTTACAAATTCTCGTATTATGAGATGGGCGATGTTTTTGCAGAATTTTGACATTAAACTACAGTCTATTAAGGGTTCGCAGAACTTTGGAGCAGATTACCTGAGCAGAGCAGTTTAAATGAATATTTCTGTGTCCAGAACTTTTGTATGAAACATTTCGATGCTCAGGACTGTTTACAGGAACTGTGAGACGTTTTTTTTTTTAATTCAAATTTTGATGTGTAGTTATATTTGTTTAGGGTTTTGTGTAGGTTTACACAGCCACAACCGTATTTTTGAAATTTGAGAAGAAATTTTTGTGAAATTTCATTCTTAAGAAGGGGGGGGGGGGGGGTAATGTTACGATTGTGGTTGTGTTGTCCTGTGAGAGCGTACATGTGTTATTCGTAGGTAACGATATGTTGTTTATTTGAGCTATCACGGTTATGATTTTGTACCTTTTTAGTAAGATTTTCTTTTGTTCGTGAGTAGAGCCGTTTTCGTTTTGTTGTGTTTAGTCCGGTGCGTTGTAGAGGGGTCGCACTGTCTAGTGGCCTCGTAAGTGTCACGTCGGTTAGTTGACATCTGACATCGCTACATTTTCGCTACTTTTCCTGTGCGCGTGTAGTGAGCAGCTTTTATTTTGTTTGGTGAATGTTCTCGTACCTTTTTGAGCTATCATAGATAGGGATACCATACTTTTATGTGTCTTTATTATACGTTAGAATTTAGAGCTGAAGTGAGCAGCCATGTTTTTTGTAGCCTGATATATTGTTTCTGGAAAGTTTATGTTAATGAGTTTCGGCTGCGTGTCCGTTCTGATTGGTTGAGTTCATGATTTCCATAGAAGATTCTAGATTTTGATAGTGTATATAAGGAGGGCGCTGGGAAAGCCCGTGAGTACATTGTCTTGCTTTGTCAGTTGTAGAGACACGCAGTTTATTGCGAGAGATGTTGTGTATGAGAAACTTTGAGTCGTAGTGTGGACATAGCAGAAGAGACTTTGTATTCAGTAGTTTGTGCATTTGAAAGAGTATTATTGTGTGGATATCGCATCGCTGAATTAAATATTGTTGGAACTGTTACTCCAGTATTGTCTACATCCTTAAGCCACGTGTGACGGATTGCAGCTGAACGAGGTTTATTTTAAAGAACTCTACGTGTGTGTGTCTGGTGTGTTTATCATACTTCGACTACAACTCCACCACGTAACAATGACGCTGCCCTCGTTGCACACACAGAGAGAGCCCTGCAGCGCATCACGTCCTGCTTCGCAGATGCTGCCCAGCTCTTTGGACTCGAGGTCAGTCTGAAAATGACAGAGGTCCTCCATCAGCCGGCACCCAAGACAGTGTATCGCCCTCCTCACATCACCATTGGCGAGTCTGAACTAAAGTCAGTGTACCAGTTTACTTACCTTGGCTGCATTATCACGTCGGACGCCAAGCTGGACAAGGAGCTTGACAGCAGGCTGGCAAAAGCGAACAGCGCTTTCGGGCGACTTTTCAAGCGGGTGTGGTACAATCAACAGCTGAAAGCAGGCACCAAGATCAGCGTGTACAGAGCTGTGGTCCTCACCACCCTGCTGTATGGTTCCGAGTCCTGGGCCCTCTACCGCAGCCAACTATGACTCCTCGAACGCTTCCACCAGTGCTGCCTGCGCACCATCCTGGGCATTCACTGGAGTGACTATGTCACCAACGTCGAGGTCCTTGAACAGGCTGAAACTGTGAGCATCGAGGCTTTGCTGCTGCGGACACAGCTCCGCTGGGCGGGGCATGTCTCCAGGATGGAGGATCATCGCCTACCAAAGATCACCCTGTTCGGCGAGCTTGCTACTGGACACCGTGACAGAGGGGCACCAAAGAAGAGATACAAAGACTGTCTCAAAAAGTCACTTAGTGCCTGCCAAATCGACCACCACCAGTGGTCTTCGCTTGCTGTGGACCGTGACACCTGGCGCTCCACCATTTACAAGGCAGCTGTCTCCTTTGAGGACTCTCGCAGAGCTAGCCTTAAGGACAAGCGGCTCAGGAGAAAAAACAGAGATGCCTCAACTCAGAACCCTGGCCCTACCTCCCCCTGCAGCCACTGCGGTCGAACCTGCCTGTCTCGGATTGGCCTCCGCAGCCACGAACAAGCCTGCAGACGTCGTGGGCAACTCCTATAAAATCTTCGTTCGCCAAGTCAAGCCAAGATTCATTTACAAGGTAAAATCGCAACAATACTTAAGCCCTTTGGGTGTCCGTAGCGGATTTTGTCGCGATGATTCCTGCAGGAATCATAGTGATAATATCCGCTACTGACAGCCAAATGGGGTAAGAGCCAAGTCATCTTTTCCTACGCTGACCAGCACACTTTTTTTCCCACTCGCAGTTTGATCAACGGCATGCTGCAGAGAGACCCGAGCAATCGGGCCAGCTTGATGCAGATTATGCAGCATGCCTGGCTGAATGACGGGGACCTCACGCCAGTCTCCAGCTACGCTCCCCTCATCATCAAGGAGATGATCTCTGAGGAGGACCACTCGTATGTTGTGCAGAAAATGGTGGAAGGGAAGATCGCATCCCGCGAGGAAATCTTGCAGTGAGTTTCTGACGATTTGGAATCTGATCAGCAAGACTCAATTGAAGAGGTGTACAGTAGAAACGGTTTTGGGCAAACACCTCCTTTGCAAGTGGTCTTCACCCTTTTCATGCTAATACACTACTGCTTGGAAGTTGAAACTAATTTGACTGTGATAGTTCAAGGGTGGTTCCAGAATAGCTTGGCGCCTCAGGCGCTTGTTTGGTCGGCTGGTGAAATACTGTCAACTGTTTTACCATCTTGATACACTACTGCTTGAAATTAATTTGACTATGATAGTTCAAGGGTGGTGCCAGAATAGCTTGGCATCTGAGGCGCCAGGCTATTCTGGCACCTTCCTTGAATTAAAATGGTTGATCTCTCTCCTGATGTTTGATGTAGCCAATAAGCAAAAAGGAAACAAATCAGCCTCAGGATGTAATGGGTTAAAAGACAGTTAAAAGACAGCTTGAAGAGCTAAACGTGCCACCTGTCATGATAGACCATCATTTACATCTAAAGTCACCTAAAAATGATGGCCTTTAATGACAGGAGATATTTCATAAGGGTGGTCGCCCAAAACAGATTCTGTTGTATTTTGAAGTGAGCAGGGTGGTTTGCGTGATCACTTAGTGGTTTTCTGCCTATAAAGTTTCAGAATTTCAATTGGGTTGGAGGGGCTGAGGGGAGTGGGTCTTTATCATAAGAGTTTGGACTTTAACCCCATAACTGCTACTGACAGTAGGGTACAAGGTAGCAGGCAAGGAGTTAACCCATTACATCCTGAGGCTGATTTTTTTTTTTTAATTGCTTATTGCCCTATAAAGGCTACATTACAGATAAAGAGATAGGTCAACCATTTTAGTTTAAGGGTGGCGCCAGAATAGCTTGGCGCCTCAGGCGCCAAGCTATTCTGGCACTACCCTTGATCCATCAGTCAAATTTATTTCAAGCAAAAGTGTATCAGGATGAAAAGGGTTAACAGAGGTGTGCCATAACTTGATTTAAAAAAAAATCATTCATTGCTTTATGCCTAGCAGTAGCAAATGCATCTTAAAAAATTTCAGTGACCGGTTGTCATGGTTTGTGGGCTTTTCTCGGACTTTGTGAATGGAAAGCTATATGATCTAGTATCACAGCCAGGTTTACAATTCATATTTGTATCTTTTGTGATATTTTGCCCATATTTTGTGATTACTCTTTGCACTTATTTACTTGTTCTGTGCGTAACTTTTCTGCAGATCTTTAGAAAAGAACTCGTACGATCATATCACTGCCACATACTACCTTCTGATTGAGCGTCGCTTGCGCAAGCACCAGCAGCATGAGCAGATGCAACAGGTCTCATCAACAGGCTCGTTACGCAAGCAGTCCACTCCCTCTCCCTCGCGTCCTAACAAGCCACATCTTGAGCCTCTCATGTTGTCACCACGGTACGTTTCTATTTTTTGTTTTCTATGCCTTTTTTTTTTTTTTTTTTTTTTTTTTTTTTTGAGGGTTTTTTTTTTTTGGTTTATTTTTTTCGTTCGTGCAGTTTTCTATTTTGTTAACCACCTTGTGCTTGCAGCCACCAATACTGTAAAAAATACCGGTGGCTACATACACAAGGGGGTTAGCTGGTACAAAGGTACATATTTCTTATTTATGTTTGTTTTGCCCCTTTATAATTTTCTGTTTAACCCATTACATCCTGAGGCTGAACATTTTCAAATTTGCGCATTGTCCTATGAATGCCACATTACAGATTAGGTGAAAGATGAATCGTTTTAGTTCAAGGGTGGTGCCAGAATAGCTTGGCACCTATAGGTGCCAAACTATTCTGGCACCACCCTTGAACTATGATAGTCAAATTTACTTCAAGCAATAGTGTATCAGGATGAAAAAGGTTAATGTTACAGTGGTGAGCTTTTCATGCGTCCCACTCATTAGCTGTATCATTTTAGTACTATTACTCTATGTATTTTTTGTATACATGTACACTTGTTTTCTAGCCAACTCTTGTATAAATTTTGTGTTTCTGTTGTACATTATGTCATACCTGTGTGTTGTATGTGAACATGTATGTATGTCTTGTTTTTCTTTCCAGTTTTCCATGTTCAATGTTTTAATTCTGTGGCTGTCAGTGCCGGTTTTTGTCAGACTGATTCCATCAGGAATCAAGGCAACATAAACCGCTACCAATAGTCAAAGTGAGCCACAGTGAATCTTGAGTGTGCTAGTCTGTGACTTTGGGCCTTACATCTTCAAGTTGTAAGGTTCAAGTTCACAGACCAGCGCACATTATATGTTGCGATTTATTACTTTACTTAACCCCTTGGCGGCTAGTGATCATGAACTGCACGTCTGCAGCGACTGCACCCTGACTGATATTTTGCTTGACGGACACGTGTAGATCTACTGTATATAAATGGACCAAACATCTAGCAAGAGACGTAAATCCTCACGAGACCCTGCTATTGCGTGGGGCTCCTGAGGGCTTATATCTCTTGCAGATGGGTAGCAGTTGCCTGACAGTCAAGGGGTTACGTGTGTTTTGGTATTCTGCTTTGAATGTCTTGGTGCACGTTTTGTCCACTTCAAGACATTAACCCTTTGGCTGTCAGTAGCACACTTTGTTGAGTTAATTACTTTAGTAATCACCTCAACAAGAAGCACTGCCGACAGTCAAAGGGTTACGCTTGATTACTAGATGTACTGTTCTATGTCCTGTTCTAGTCACTAGCTGTGCTTTGTTGATGTTACTGTGTTTTGTAATTAATGTCATATGACATACATTGTAGCAGTGGTAATTGGTTGTATTGACCCCAAGCCTGCTGCCATCCTTTAGACTTGTTTAATATGTCTGTTCGTTAAATATGTGTATTCTTTCTGTGCTGTTCTTACATTTTCTGCACTTTTTTAGATGTGTGGTAGGGGGGAGGAGAGGGGTGGGGTGGGGGGGGGGGGGGGTCAGTAAGGGGGTGCTCTTTCTCTCAGTCATCTGAGATCTACCTTACATTCCCAATTCTTTGAAAGTTAACCCTTTGTGTGTCGGTGGTGGTTTTTGTTGTGATGGTTCATGACAAAAAAACCTTACTGACAGCCAAAGGCTTAATACACTTTTTCTGACTTTTGAGTTGCGTTTTCTTTTTCGAATTGGATTTTTCTCACATTAGTACGTCTTGAGAGAGCTTGACAGTCATTTGACAGCTAGGAGTAGTTGAGGGGAATGATTTCATTATTTTGTTTTGTTGTGTATGTTAACCCTTTGGCTGTCTTGTCAGTAGTGCTTTTTGTCAACAGCCAAAGGGTTAATGAGGGTTGTATTTTTGTTTTGTTGTGTTGTGTGTGTTACTGAGGTTTTGTTTTTAAAATTCTTGTAGAGCCTGGAATGGCGAATGTCCGGAACTTCCTCAAGGTTATATGTGGTCCAGGTACAATATTGTCTCAATTTGCCGTCAGCCATTTTGGGACTCAGCAAGCTCGTTGATTTATATCATGTGTCTAACCAGGCTAATCCAAAGTACAGCTCAGCCTCAGTGTTACATCATCATTAAATTGGAAGGAAAAGTTGGTGTTGAAGACAAGTGCTCTTTCAAGAGAAGTCTTGAAGGGCAAAATGTGTCACCTGTCGTTAATCCTTATCATTCGGAATACACCAGTGTGTGAAATAAGTTTGGCATAGAGTTTAAGGGTAGTGCCAGAATAGCTTGGCGCCTAGAGGCACCAAGCTATTCTGGCACCACCCTTGAACTAAAGCCATTGGTCTATATCCTTAACTGTAAGTACTATAATATAGGTTGCATATGGCAGCGTACAAATTTGAAGCTTTTAGCCTCAGTACGATAGAGGTTAAAGACTGTCATTGAGGTGGCTACAGCCACAGTCACAGCCACCTGAATGATGGTCTTTAATGACAGGTGATAAGGATGGTAACTCAAAACAGGTTTTACTGTATTATGCTGATAGGATTTTGGCTCCCAAGTTGATCTAATTTGGTCCTTGAGCCAACATAAGCCTTGTCTGTGTAGTGCTTCACTAAGCTGCTGTTAGTCTGAATACCTTTTGTTTACTGGACAAGTCTATGTAAAGACATCACATCTGTGACATGAACACAAATAATCCCAACACAGATATTACCGTATATGGCTCAAATATATAGCCATGTACTGAGGCTGACGTGTACTTAATAGCAGGTCATCTCAAGATGAACAACTGAACATGGTTGAAGAGAATGTGTCACATTGTTCTTCAGTTGGTTACAGTTATTCATTATAGTAGCGAGCTGTATTTCTCTTCATACGTCTCTTGTGATCATATATTCATGTATTTGTGTTGTTGGCTGGATATGGGCTGCACAGGCTGTTTTGTGAACAGTTCCGTTCATCGTTAATTATTCCGTGCTGTTTGTGTTGAAAGGTAACTTACCGCATCTCATCATAACGTTCTATTATTACTGTTGCGCTTGCACACAATAGTGTTTGTGGTCATCACACTGGTCATCTCTGTCAATTTGCTGCTGCAATGGCAGGGAAATGATGGAGACAACCAGTGTGAATGATCATCAGTATGGACCAGCCGGGTTTATCTGCACTTGTGTGCAGGCAACAATATGTATTATCTCCTTGAAAGTGTAAACTACGCTAATCGCCACAAGCCGTTGATTTTATTATCAAGTCTAGCATTGTAAGCTGTACATGTAGGTGTTAACTTTAACCATTTGTGCATGCACCCACCCGTACTGTAAATAAGTGTGAAGAGTACCAGTGGATGCATGCACAAGAAGGCTAAGTCAGCCTAAACCCGTCGGTGAGCTAACTATGAACAGATTAAACTTTTAAAGTGTAAGCTTTCCGGTAAGATCAGATGAAAAGATCTGATGACCTAGATCTAAGCCTTTGACTGCTACTGACCAAACCATTGGGCAGAAAAAGATGCATGCCCGGTAGTTATGACCTTGACTGCTACTGCCGATACTGCTAACCCATTTAGCCCCGACGTCCCACAGCAGGAAACGGATTGATCTGATAATTCAAAGGTAGTGCCAGATTAGCCAATCTGGCACTACCCTTGCATTATCATGGTCAAGCCATCTCCTGCAACAGGTACATAGTCGTTAAGTAACAGTTCCAAAATTTGGGAAATGCACCCGTGGGGCTAAATGGTTTAACCCTTATCATTCGGAATACACCAGTGTGCGAAAAAGGTTTGACTAAAATAGTTCAAGGGTAGTGCCACAATAGCTTAGGGCCTCTAGGCGCCAAGCTATTCTGGCACCAACCTTAAACTAAAGCCATTGGTCTATATTCTTATCTGTAAGTACTATAATGTAGATTGCATATGGCAGTGTACAAATTTGAAGCTTTTAGCCTCAGTATGATGTGGGTTAAGCAGAAAGATGTGAACAAGTTACACTTTTTCCTTGCCAAGTGGTATCACCAGTAGCACTCAAGAGGTTAAACAGAAGTCGACTACAGAGAGGGGTACGTTTTATGCATTTGTTTTGGGAAATTCCATTTCTTTTAGAAGGACACTACAGATTTAAATTGTATAAATAATTTTTTTTTTTTTTTTTTTTTTTTGGGGGGGGGGGGGGGGGGGTGAGTCACAAAGCATCAGCACTGCTGTGGGAATTAATTCATTTTACCAGCAGTGGCAACAAGCTGTTGGGTGTAGGTCTTAATTGTTGAGTTTATAGAAAATCCATCAGTGTCTGTAAGCAAAGCTTCACGGTTGAGCGAGCATGCAGACATTTAAGCTTGCTTTGGTGTTTGATTACAGACATTTTAGCCAGTGATTGAAGTAACAGCTGCATTGGAAATATTTTGGTATAATCAAAAACCGTCTGTGCTTGGTCTTAGTATGGTTTGAAAAATGTGTGCTATCATGAACTAATGAAGTAATAATTTAACCCCGTTGCTGGCATAGGGTGCAGATTGTGTTTCTGAAGTCTGTGTTAATTCATATCAAAGAGGCCCAGCAGTCCAAGGAACATGGATACAAAGTGGTGTCAACTGCGGGGGCTTATGAAGGTCTATGTCTCGCAACTAGATCTTGTTCACTTTTCTTGGCACTGAAGGCGTTATTAAGATTTAGACTTAGAGAGGGGAGTATGAACAGGTGATGAACGATGAAACAGATATCATTATCGCTAAATCGGTTTTGAACAGTTCTATGTTTTGTCACATGGTATGTATCATAATAGACATTAGACACTGTATGTTTTCTGAATCGTAGGTGAAGGCAGTGTAATCCGATTACAACAGACATAAATCTGATTGATAGTTAAATACAATATTTTGTGTACAAAAATTATTATTGTGTTTTTGACAGTATGGATTGGGTTCGGATCAGTTATTGTATGATGGGTTGCTTTGCTTTAAAAATTGTTTCCCCTCTTCTATCTGGCCAAGGTTGTTTACTTTTCTTTAAATTTGTTGATTATATAATTTAACCCTTTGCATGTCCATATCGGTTTTTGTCGCGATGATTCCTGTAGGAATCATTGCGACAAAAACCAGTACGGACATGCAAAGGGTGAAGGTTGTGTTTCAGAATTGGTTTCCTCTTTATGTTTTCTTGTGTTGTGATTTGTGTTGCTGTTTGGTTACCTAGCAAGCAAAAAGAATTAAAGAAGACAAAGACAGCGCCCATCTCTCCATTGGCTCGCGTGTATCATGAACCAGAAGCCCCAGCCATCCTGGTGTCTCCCCCTGTGGAGGAGTCGTCGACCAGCCCTGGGCCCTACTTCATGAAGAGCCTGACCACCAGCATGACCCTCGATCGCAGAAAGAGTGCCAAGAAGCAGCAAGCACAGCCAATTTCCGGTTCAGTCAGCCCTCGGTCACCCCAGCGAAAGCTGTCCGAACCTGCCAAAGAGAGCCCATGCGTGTCCATCTCTGTCTCCAAGTCGGACCAGGCTGCAGCAAGAGTGTCTACGGTTCCCAAAAAACAGCGCACAGCAGGGGTGTCCAAAATCGCCCTGCTCAGCTCGTTCTTCGAGCGCAAGGCGAAACAGGAGGCAGAAGGAGGAAAGAATTCGAAATTTAGCATGACCTGGCTGACGGGCCGCAACAGGAGACCAAGCTTGTAATTGAGCTCTTTTTGTTTTCCCCCCTGCCTCACGAGATTCCACTACACGAATGCGCCCACACTTGAGTGTCATTTGTTCGTGACTAAAGAGTCTTGGATGTGTGTTTGATTTGTCTTCAGCTAAAGATGCTTGGACGTGCATTTTATTTTAAGTAGAGTAGAACCCGTTGTGAGCACAGCCCTTTTTCCGCAAGAAAAAAAGTGATCTTAACCCAATTAGTCCCAGGACTGACCCTGCAGTAGGAGATGGATTGATCATGATAATTCAAGGGTAATGCCAGATGAGCTTGGCGCCTACAGGCGCCAAGCTCATCTGGCACTGCCCTTGAATTATCATGGTCAATCCTTCTCCTGCGACTGGTACATAGTCGTTAGGCAGCACCTCAAAAATTTAAGAAATGTGACCTTGGGGCTAAATGGGTTAAAAGACAGGTGCCCTGAAGAGAAATCTTGAAGGGCAAATAGTCACATTTCATTAAAGACCATCATTTAGCTGGCTACAGTCTCCTAAATGGTAGCCTTTAACCCATTACATCCTGAGTCTGATTTTTTTAAAAAACTTTTCTTTTATTGTCCCATGAAGGCTACATTACAGATCAGGAGATAAATCGACCATTTTAGTTCACGGGCGGTGCCAGAATAGCGCCTCGGGCGCCAAGGTATTTTGGCGCCACCCTTAAACTATTGTAGTCCAGTTAATTTCAAGCGGTAGTGTATCAGGATGGAAAGGGTTAATGATGGCTGGTCGCTCATGGGGGTGGTCACTCAAAACAGGTTCTGTTGTATTTGTTTGTTGTCCTGTCGTTTTTGTCCCAAAACAACAAACCAGCAGAGGTTGGTTCAGTTGTCAGCGTGATACTGTAGCTGCCTGGCCTTGTACTATAGAGAATGTGACAGTGTGTGTGAGCCCTGTGTGTCTGTTCATGGCTTTTGAAGTGTCATTTTTTCCTTTCAAACAAGGCCTTGCAAATGTGTGTTTAGTGTGCAACACGTGATTTGTTTCCATTTTGATTGCAGCATGAGTGCATTTTATTTTGCTTGTGATGCATTGAAACTGCTCATGTGCGAAGTATTTCTATAACATTTTTCTGAGGTAGTTTAATCATCTGCAATTTTCATTTCACAAGTAACTACAGTAAAACCTATTTTTCAGTAACACCTTTTTTAGGGGTCGCTCTCAAGAGAAGTCTTGAAGGGCTATTCGCATCACCTGTCATTAAAGACCATCTTTCAGGTGGCGACAAACAGCCAAATGATGGTCTTTAATAACAGGTAATCTCTCAATGAATTGTTTGCGCTCAAAAACAGGGTAAGCACTATGACGTTTTCAGGGTTGTTTTTTGTTTTCAAGCATTCGCTGATTACACACCAAAAAAATGTGATCAGTGGTTGAGGTCAGTTCTGAATTTAGACACCTTTTCTTGACCTTTAACCCTTTTGCTGTAAGTAGCACTTTCCGCGATGTGATTCCTGCCAGAATCATCTGGACCAGCAGCGGCACCAACCCATTTAACTCCAAGGTGGCATTTCCCGAATTGTGAAGGTGTCATCTAATGACTGTACCAGTTGCAGGAGATGGATCGACTATGTACTGATTGCAGGAGATGGCTCGACCATGATAGTTCAAGGGTAGTGCCACATTTTCTGGGCTCCAACAGGCTACCCTTGAATTATCATGGTGGATCCATCTTCTGGTGTAATGCTAGATTGGTTAACCCTTATCGTTCGGAATACACCAGTGTGTGAAATAAGTTTGACTAAAATAGTTCAAGGGTAGTGCCAGAATAGCTTGGCGCTTGTAGGCGCCAAGCTATTCTGGCACCACCCTTGAACTAAAGCCATTGGTCTATATCCATATGTGTAAGTACTAAAATGTAGCTTGTATATAATTATTATGGCAGTGTACAAATTTTAAGCTTTTAGCCTCAGTATGATATGGGTTAATCATTTAAGCACTACCAGTCCTCTGCTGCATATCTGCGTGCAGTACATCTCCAGTGAGCTACTTCATATTTTGGTCATCCTATTTTTTTTTTTCAGTTCTGAAGAAGAATCAAAATGAGACAGTAGCCCACTTCACTCGGTGGCATAGAAATAGGCAGGAAGTATAGTTTGTTTTTGTCGATCAGGCCAAGCTTCCCAGCGAATGATGAGTGACGGGGATTGTTTGCTATTTAGGGTTGGGTTTAACCCCCACGTGCATGCAGTCACTGGTGCTGTAGACAGCACTAATGGCTGCTTGCACAAGAGAGTTAAGAAGAGGAATGCTCGCTAGTCACGGTTGGGTGGACGCACTAGCTGTTAATGAGTGCTGTTTGGGCAGAATGATGAATGAATAAGTGGATTGGTGGTTATGGGGCATTGCTGTCTGTACACTGTTTTAGTCTCTACAGGGTTTTGTGCGTTGGCATCTGTTTATTTCCTTATTAATTAATTTATTTATTTAGTGTTTTGTGTTTTTAATTATTGCTTTTCATTCATTCATTTATGGATTGCGTATTCACTAAATTGTTTCCTTGATCCGAATTTATTTAGTTTATCAATAAACCGGTTACTAACTGATTTATTTTTTATCTGTCATTGCATGTGTGTGTGTGTATATATATATATATTCATTTAACTCGTTCAGCCCGGCACACATATTTCCCATATTTTGGAGGCGTCATCTAATGACTATGCACAGTGTTTGCGCCAAGCTAATCTGGCACTACTCTTGAATTTATCATGGTCGACCCATCTCCTGCTTTAGTGCTTCTGGGCTGAATGGGTTAAGTTTTTCAGTAATGTTTCTTTGCAGCATCATGTCCCATGGTTTTCAACCCAGACTTGTTTTTCACCCAGTCATGCAGCTTGACAAATTGGTTTGCAGGTAGTGAGTCTTATTGCATGACTTTTGGTTCTTTGTAGCATTCGGCAGCGTGTCTTGGAAACTTTGGAGACCCCGAGCTCGCCTACTGCTGACGAGCTTGAGCTCGAGCTCGAGCTTCAAGCTATGGAGCCTGGGTACGGTAGATTGACCCACCCCCACCCACCAGCGTAAATGTATACTGTATGCTGCACAAATATGCGATGGTGAACGCTTGGGGCATAGAAGTCATTTCTTAACTCTTTCCCTGTCTGAAGCGCTTTTTGTTGAGGCAATTCTTGCAGGAATTGCCTAAACAAAAAGTACTTCCAGCAACGAAAGGGTTGGTCAGAACCAAGTTGAAGACAGTAGGAGTTGACAGTGGAAACCTCCAAACAGGATACAGGGACCGTTTAACACTTTGGGTGTTGGTAGCAGTTTTAGTCGTGATAATTCCATTCGGAATCATCGTGACTAAAACCGCTACTGCTACCCAAAGGGTTAAACTTTCAGTGGATTATTACAAACTGCTCCATCTGCAAGAGACGTATATTTTCGTGATCCCCAGCAGCTTCAGTGGCTCATGAGAAATTTCTGAAAATATATACGATATATATAACCTCTTGCGCAGAAGGAGTTGCTTGATTGACGTCCACAGTTTGGGGTATATTTTTGGTGTGAACAAAACAACTTGTAGTGGACGCATGCAGCAGTGATGCATGCTGCAGGGGCTTGTCCAATGAAATCATCCCATTAGTCCTTTACTTCAGAGGGGTCAACCTACTGCCCAGCCTGCTGCCTTTGACTTGGTTCTGATTTAGGAATAGCTTCTAGCACAGACAGTATAAATGTTTGTGATTTAAATGGCGAGAGTGTTACACTGGTTCCCTAAGCGACAGCATCAGTGCCTGTTGTACAGCACAGTTCACACGTCTCTGTCCGTTGAGATGGCTAGCCCTTTGGGTGTGGGTAGCGGTTTATCGCGATGATTCCTGTAGGAATAACAACACACTGACATCCTGCAGGAATCATCGCAACTAAAACGGCTACCGGCACTCAAAGGAATAGATGTAGAAGACGTATAATCTCCCTTCACAGCCACCTGTTTTTTTCACTGTCTTGCGACATGCGATATATATCTTTCCATCATGTGTGAAGTGTATGGTCGTGACAAAAATGCATTCTCTGACAGCTTTTGAAGTTAATAATTTCAGTTACTCTGTCCCACAATGCACAGTAGGACCTGTTTTAAAATTTGAGCAGCCACCTTTTTGTGCAATGAAAAGTGGTCCTACGGACAGTCTTGAAAAGCAAAAGAGTAAAGATCATCATTTAGGTGGCTAAAGTCACCTAAATGATGTGTTTTGCTGGCAGGTGATTGTTCATGAGGGTGGACGCTCAACACAGGTTCTGTTGTATTAATTGTCACGCTCTACATTTCACATATTTATTGCCTTGCAGTGTATTAGTTTCACTCTCTCATGATTTCTTCATTTTCATTTAGGTTTGTCAAGCAGGCTTATGCATGCTTTTGATTTTGCATTGATTTTGATGCTATGATAAGTTTGACAGCAGAACATATTTTAAGTCACCATTATTTTTGCAAGAATAAAGCCGGTTTTGGAAGATGTGCTGTCCTAAGAAAAGTCTTAAAGGGCTTAAGGTGGCACCTGTCTCTAAAGACCATCGTTTAATTGTCATTACAGATCATCATTAGGTGGCTACAACCACCTAAATAACGGTCTTTAATGACAATTGATCACTCCTAAGGGTGGTCACTTAAAACAGGTTCTGTACTATGGTACATTTCACTCTTTTTGTCAGTAGTGCTCTTTTAAAAGTATCTGTTGTGATTTTCCAGTTAAAACAATTCTTGTTGGTCTATATGGATATTTATACATTAAGGTTCAGCCTGACATTTTAAAAAATGTCTTACATGATGAGTAGCATTTGACAAACGTGTGGCAAAAAATCAAATTATAATGAATGTGTTTTTGTTGTTGTTTTTTTTAAACCCTTTTAGCGCCATAGGCACATTTCCCGAATTTTGAAAGTGTTACTTAACGACTATGTATCACTTGCAGGAGGTGGATTGACCATGAATTTAAGGGTTGTGCCAGATTAGCTTGGCGCCTGAAGGCGCCGAGCTAATCTGTTACTACCCTTGAATTATCATGGTCAATCAATCTCCTGCTGTAGGGTGTTGGCACTGAAAGGGTTAATTAAACCTTAGACTGGTATTAATAGTAATTAGTAGAGATAGTGCGACTTCATGTTTGCAGTTTGCTTCTATGCATCACCCTCTTTTACCCCGACCGCCACCCTGCCCCCTCGCCCCTTGCCAACACTTCTCCAAGCAAAGAACTTCCTGCATTGCATGTGCATCACTTGTGCCATCTGTGTGATTGACATGCATTATGTGTGCATTTTTATACTCATGCTTTCTGTATTGCCAGTCAGGTGTGTCTTGCTGTGAATCGCTGAAGCATGACTCGTAACTGCCCAGATTCATTACCATTATATATATATATACACACTCCTGTAAAATATAATCATTTACTCTCTTTATCTCATTATCTCTCGTAACTTTTCTTATTAATGAAAAAGGTTCTGTTTAAGGTGTGCAGCTAAAATTAAACAATCCAGAGCAAATAGGTGACTGCCAATAAATTGTGTTGTACCCGTCTTTTCTAAGCGTGTTTCTTTCTCCGTTGGGTACTTCTTAGCTAAAATTAAAGTCGCAGTACCATATTGGCTCCAGTGTTTCGGAATCCGATATTTTTCTGTCCTTTTGACTTCTACTGATGGTTCAGTGGAAAATACGTGTACTTGGTGTCATTTCCGCTGAGCGGTATCATTGGTAGCTGGAATGCGGTTAATTTTTTGACAGGTGGCAAAGGGTCTTGTCATCTAAGAGAAATGAGAGAGACGCAAATTGCAGTGGTTTTATTGCTTATGGTGTTTATCTTTACGTGTGCATGAGGAAGAAACTTTTAAAACATTGTGAAGACAAAAAATATTTCGAAAAAAACTTTGCTGGCTTCCATCGTCAACAGTCTTTAAAAAGAGTTGGAATAAAGCTTTAAAACCCAGATGACATCCTCAATTTGAGGATGTAAATGGGGCCAAGATCTGCCAGTAAGAGGTGTAGATTCTCTTGAGCACATGCGGCTGCAGGAACTCATGAGACGCCTCTTGCAGATGAAACATAAATGGAATTTCAGGCTGTGCATGGCTTGTGCTGAATGTAGCTTTTCGCCGTTCTATAAAAGTCTGTGTGCGTGTGCTTTGAAAGGTGACTTGATACCCTTTGAATGGCGTGTCCCGGTAATTTACTCTTGCATGGGTGTACATGTCTGTGTACTGACGTTATACTAGGCGTGTCATGCGCCAGTGGTGATACATTACGCTAGCACCTTCAGCTCTGTACTACAGTTTGTCATTAATAATGATTTGTCTGTTATATTATCAGTTATTAACTGCTTTTCTTAAATGTTCAGTAGACTTATGTTTATATACTTTCATATGACTTGGTTTTTTTTTTTTTTTTTCTGATTTTAAGTAAGTTTAAATTTAGTTTATGTGAGATTGTTCATTATAGAATTTTTCACTGAGATAAAGGTTAATTTTCTTTTTTGTCTGTTGAATATCTCCAATATGTTTGTTATTTCAGTGTACTTCATTTCTGCGTATTAACTCATTGTGCCCGAGGTACGAAATACCCACATTTTGGAGTTGTCCTCTGAGGACTGCATTACAGTTTAGGAGACAGATCGACCATGATAGTTCAAGGGTGATGGCAGAATAGCTTGGCACCTATAGGCGCCAAGCTATTCTGCTATCGCCCTTGAACTATCATGGTCGAGCCGTATCTTGCTGTGGTGTGTCACGAGCAGAACGAGTTAACAGTGTGCTCGGTTAGCTTGCAAGTTTTGCTGCTGACCTTTTTTTTTTTTAACAGTAGTCAGACATTTGTTTTTTGTCTCCGACTTAATGTTTCCTTTTTCTGCCTTCTGGTGCTGCAGGGTTCAAGGGTCGGGCTCGGAGAGCACAGACACGGGAACATCTCACTACGTACAGTCGTTGGTCTCACCCCCCGGCACCCATCCCTCCACTTCTTCTTCGGCCACTCGACAGCTGCAGACCACCCCTTCACCTACTGACACCAAGCTCCTGCTGCCACCAATTGGGGCTGTGCGAAAATGCAGCTTGATAAAAGAGGAGAGTCTGGAGGAATACGATGAGGAAGATGATGATGATTGCGATATGGATGCAGCTACCATCAAGCCTGTCAAGTCTTTAGAGTCGCTAGATGATCTACAGTCGTGTAGTAGTCACAGTCTCTTCTCCAGCTCCAGTGTGTCGATGGGTGGGAGGGTGGTGGCTCCAACCCCCACCAGTCTGTCGCCATCCTCTTCAGTGGACCCTGTGAACCCCCGCCGCCCATTAAAGTCAGTGTGCAGCTCCCCCCAGCTCTTAAATCAGATCCATGAAGAAAATGAGTCGGAAGATGAGGATGATTTTGTGCCGCTGAAGCTGTCGGCCCCACGACGCTACAGCCACCACCAGAGTTCCAGCCAGCGTGAGAACAGCTCGGCCTCCCCGGAAATCCTGCGTAAATATGAGCAGCGCAAGAAGCGCAGAGGCACACAGCGTGGGACTAGCTGTAGTTCCTCCGATGCTAGCGACACAGATGACACAGAGGGACGGTCACGGAAAGACAAACTGAGACACAAGTTTGTGGCACGCAGGGACTCCAGTGATCACTCCAGTGACACGGATGGACCGGGTGGAAACTTTGGGGGTAACGGGCACATTGGCAGTAGTGGGAGTGGGACCTCACGTGGATCACACACTCGCAGCAGTCAAGGGGGAGGTGGTGGTGGCGGCGGCGGTGGTGGTGGAGGAGGAGGGGGTGGGGGTGGAGGCTCCAAAGACAAGAGCAGTAAGAAGGAAAGTTCCGATGGCAAGGGCCATAACAACAACAATAACAACAAGAACAGCACCAACAATCAAAAGAACAGCAGATACCATCACTATAACAGCAGTGGGAGTGTGGGGCCCAAAGGCTCCCTGACAGACGCCAGTCTCAAAATTCTCTCCCGCAAACTAAGCGACATCAGCAATGGTGTCGGCGCCCTGCTGACCGACTGCAGGGGAAGCGACTGTGATAATGACTCGCCTGTGCACAAGCCCACCTCACCCCAGCCCCCAGACCCCTTTGATGGTCTCCCGCGACAAAGCCGAAGCACCAGTCTCAAGAGCAATGCCTCCAGCAAGGGCACAGTGACGCCGGAACACACCGTGGGGGAGAAAACCAGCCAGGGACCCCTCTCCGCCCTCAACACCCCCCGATCTCCTGTGCAATACCTCGGACAGTCGACAGACTGCGATTCTATATGTGGGCGCCGCCAGTCATTTGAGTTCAGTGAGATTTCCAACTGCTACGCAGACGGCGAGTCTCTGTGCTCAGCGAAGGATTACCCCTCGGCTGGCCCAAGACAAATGGGTGGGTCCGGCAGAGGGTGTCGGAATGTGGACGTCAATAGCGGCAACGCCCATCCAGGCTGCAAGCCCACACCACCAAACGGGGTGCCTGTTATACCTGTCAAGTCTAAATGCTGCTCTGTTGTTTAAAGTGTCATCTTTAACCCTCTTGCACACGCAGCTACCAGTATTGGTTACAGTAACGGTTGCTGCATGTTGCCTGGGTGTTAAACTGTAAATGTAAATCTTCCTCTCTTCCACATACGTCCTCTCTCCCTATTCCACCCCTTCCCTCTCCACCTCCAAGTTCCACTTACAGTTAGTCCCTTAACTCATTTAACTTAGGCGCCCCGCATCAATAGCTGCAAAAGTGTCCTTTAGCGTTGTCAGTAGCAGGGCTATGTATCACTTTCACGCCTTGAATGAGTTAACCTTCTTATGCATGCAGCCACTGATGCGTAGTTTACAGTACCAAAGGCTGCTGGTACAAGGGGGTTAACTCCTTCACTCCAGTGCCAACATCAAGAAATGGATCGACCTTGACAGTTTTGAAGGGTAGCACCAGATCAGCTTGGCGCCCAAAGGGGCGCCAAGCTGATTTGGCATTACCCTTTAACTGTCGAGGCTGCTCAATCCTTATTGGCTTGTCAAATCTTCCTACCAGATGGTCCAAACTATTGCCTGTTTGAATCACAAAGTAGAAGTGAGGTGAGCTCTGGCAGATTCAGGACACATACCAAGGGGAGTCACCCAGGGCTTAACAGTGTTGAGTGATTTCCATTTTTGTGTGCACTGTGGCCCCTTTGGCTCAATAGGTGATGGAGTGGAGAACAGCAGCTGAAGACCATTTAGCATTGTATGCATGTTAATGTTTCTTATTTATCGTTTGCATGTTGTTTGGAATGAGGAGTATTGGTTGTGTTGTTGATGAAAATATTATCTCGGTTGGACTATTAATTAAAATATAAAAGAAAATAATTCTGGGGATTGCTTGTGTGGTTTTTTTTGTGTTTTTTTTTTTTTTTGCAAAACGTTTACCTTGTTCCATCCAAGCTCAAATTTAAATACTATGTGCTGATGTCATTTAAAACAATTTTTTTTAATAATAAAATAGAAGGGATATGACCGTGGCAGACAATCACTTGCTTGTCAGTTCTAGTCAATCTGCAAGTTGATTTTAGGGACCCTTCACTGTGAGTAGGATGCAGATTGTGTTTTTGAAATCATTGTCACTTTCAGGGCTCCCACTTTTCCACGAATAGTGGATTTCCGTGAAATGTAAAAATGAAAATCTACAACAAAAAATATATATTTCTGCGAAAAAAATTCACGGGAAAATTTTTTTAAAAGTAGCAGTGAAATCCGCGGAGCAGTGGTCATGTTTTCCGGATGCTAGCAGACGACATTGGGTCAGGAGATCTTGTGTGAACTCTCCTTCGTGAGAGCGGGAAGTTGCCATTTTGTCTACCCGAGAGTGAGGTAAAATGTCACACTACGACATCGTTTGTTGGCAAGACACTGCAAAAGTGAAAGAGATCAACAAAAGTTGTACGCACAAGTGGTCTTCGTCGCGGTTGGACCGGGAAGTGGACGATACACCTCTCGTTGCTTGGATTTGCAAGCTGGAGGAAGCACGGAAAGCTTACTGTTCCCTTTGTCACATCAAAGTGCCAGGCCTCCACGCCCCCCGTTCCCTGATTTTTTTTTGCAGTCCAGTGGTACCCCCCCTCCCCCCACCCCTCCCCCACCCAAGAATTTCAGGGATTTTTGCTTTTCCTCGGTGGGAGCCCTGAAATTTGACATCGAAGAGCCCCAGCCATCAAATGAACTTGTGGATGCAAAGAGGTTTCAAAGTGGATTCAGCAGGAGGCATAGATCCTCATGAGCCCCTGCAACTGCACAGGCTCATGAGGATCTACACCTCTTGTGGCTGGCTGGGTGGGGTTCACTTTTTCTCGGCAGTGAATGGGTTAATCGTAAATGACCTAACCCTTTCAGCCCCCAGGTCCCATTTCTCAAATTTTGGAGGTGTTGCCTAATGACTATGCACCAGTTGCAGGGGATGGATTGACCATGATAATTCAAGGGTAGTGCCAGATTAGCTTGGCGCCAAGCTAATCTGGCACTACCCTTGAATTATCATGGTCAATCAATCTCCTGCTGTAGGGACTTGGAGTTAAATGGGTTAATCCTTTCTGGTTTTGGGGTGAACAAATTTCTTTTTGTGCTGGTTTGTGATTATGGACCTTATGGCTTGAGGCTGTGGTATCCTAAATCACACACACAGGCTGTAGTCGGCTCTGCTTTTACAGTAGAACCTTGAGCAGCCACCCTTTTCGCATGGAAAAAGTGGTCTTTAAAGACAGGTGATCTCTCAAGAGAAGTCTTGGAAGGGCAAAAAGTGTCCCTTACAGCCACCTAAATGATGGTCTTTAATGACAGTTGACCGCTCGTAAGGGAGGTCACTGAAAACACGTTCTGCTTCACAGGAGGTTTTTGTTCGATACAACTTATGGAGTTCAATATATGATATATGTGAACACTTAATTCATTAATTTAAAGATAGGTAACGAGTATATCTATGTATCTGGACAAGTTTTGCCAGGACCCGGGGGAAAAAAAAAGATGTTTATATATATCAGAAGTGTGATATATCTGATGACGATGCAAGCCCAGTTTTATACCGGTATTTTATCAGTGCAAGTTATTTCTACAAGGAAACCCCAACCAAGGACCAAAGAAAGTGATTGTAATCATAAGATTATCGTGGAAGCTAGTCTATTCCTGCTGATGCTAGGACCTGAAACAAAGAGTAGTAGATTAAGACCTAATTTGGAAATTCTATTATTAGAATTCTGGACTAAATTACCGTTCAGGAGACGTAACAACCTTGACAGTTGAAGGGTGGTGCCAGAAAAGCTTGGCGCCTAACGGCGCCAAGCTATTCTGGTACCACCCTTCAACTGTCGGAGGTAGATGGCTCTTTCTTTAATGTCTTTGATATCACCTTTGAAGTGGTTAGTAGTTTTCAGCAAACACTTTGATCATTTTAGATTTTGCAGGTGTATGGTGTTTTAGAGTCGCCACATTCTGTACAAACGTTGTTTACAGCAGTTTTGGATTGTTGCAGATTTTTACCCCAAAATAAAATTTATTATGATTTTACTTTGATTTTTTATGGATAAATAGTAAGGAAAATAGAAACTGTAAGTGGATGAATGTGAAATCTAAAAGTGGGTCACCTATTCTGGCCCCACCCTTGAACTACCATGGTTGATCCTTCTGTTGAAAATGTCAGGGGTAAATGATACATGTTAAAAAAAAAAATAATTTAAACTAACAGAAACCAATATCAAAGTGTGTATGTTACATCTTTCACCTATGATATTACACTCCACCCTAATAATATTTCCTTGATCAATACCGGGACTTCGGTACATTTTCTGTCGTGCTGTGTGTTTCGTCTGTTTCTGCCCTCCAAAATCTCCCTGTTCATAGATTTAACCATATGGGCGTCGCCAGCAATTTTGGTTGAGGTTTTTCCGGCAGGAATTGCCTGGACCAAAATGGCTACTGACACCAAGGGTTAATAAAAGAGAGCAGCTGATCTTGTCATTTATAATGAAATGGTCTAGAAAATAAAGAACTTGTGGATTCAACTTTTCAAGTACTGAACTAGCTGTTAAGTGCGCTTGCTAAGTAAATTTAGATTTAAATCCACTGATTTTTTTATTTTTTTTTTTTGGGAAAGCTACTTGAAGCTCTCTTAGTCTGAGCTTTTTTTTTTCACGGCCATCAGCTGACTATTTATGCAAAATTATCAGGTTTCACAGAATAGTATACCCTGTACGAAATAGAAATAAGAAAAAAACTGTTTTCCACTGAACTGATCTTTAGGAAAATGGTAAGAGTTGCCTTATTCACATCCTAAATGTCAAACTTCCACCAGAAATACCTGCAGTGTAATATGAGAACTTGTTGAGCAGCGTGACTTCTTGTCTCCCAGACAGTCCTTTCAATGTGCAAGAGACATAGATTCTCATGAGCCCCTGCAGTAGCAGGGGCTCATGAGAATCTATGACTTGCTGACTGAAGTCAGTAAGTGCTAGTTCCTCGGTCTGAGAGCGTTATTTCGTTGAGCACACATGATATGTGAAAATGTTACATTGATTTTTAAGCTAGGATTGGAATCATGGCTCTTACTTTGCCGAGAACAATCCATTTGTATTACGAAACGCGAAAGGTTTAGTTCAAATTAGCAATGCTTTATCTAATGCAGTGCATTGCATCTTGTCTTTTTGTCCAGCAGACATGAAGTTTTTTTTCGCATTTCTGGTCTGTGCAGCTGTTTATGATGTGAAGGGGAATCCCTCTTGGTAAAAAATGGGGGGGGGGGGGGGGAGGAGGGGGGGTGTCCATAGTGCTTCCGTAGAAGAATTATAGTAGGTTTTTTGTGGTTTTCTTTTTAGTTAACCCATTACACCCTAAGGCTGATTTTGTAAAATTTGCTTATTGTTCTACATTACAGATAAGGCGATAGATCAACTGTTTTAGTTCAAGGATGGTGCCAGAATAGCTTGGCGCCTCAGGCGCCAAGCTATTTTGGCACCACCCTTGAACTACAAATCAAATTTATTTTAAGCAGTGGGTTTATAAGGATGAAAAGAGTTAAGGATTTTAGATATGCGTTTGAGTTTTGGAGTGACAACTGTGGTTTGGAATGGAAAATTGTCCGTCGGAAAAGAGGAGACCCCTCTATATTGGCATGTGTGAAGTTGTGAATGTGTATCCGTAGGTTTCGTATCCCTTCTGTTACATCAACTTTAAGATTGAACTGGTTTGTAATCGTGCTGATTGTGGGTGCTGGTCTGTCATTTTGGGCCTTGCGTCTAAAGCCATAAGGCCCAAATCACAGACAAGCACACACTTTTGTGCTGTCGTCCGACATATCCTGTCTTGTTTCATGTACTCCTAAGCCCCCATCCCAATCCCCAAACTGAAACTACGATCTCCAGATGGTATGTACTCAAACGGAGCAGAGGTTACATTATCTACAAATAAATGATACAAATAAACCTGCAAATAATGACAATGAATGCACATTATTCATTACTGTATCAAAGATTGTTCATGTATCATCTTTATGATTATGTGTGTCGGTCTGTGATTTTGGATCTCACAGCTGTAGGTACACTATCACAGACCAACATACAAACAATTGTTACATCATTGGCAATCAGTGAATGAACTCACAAAGTTACATTTTCTCATTTTTGTGACATAATTGCTGGTATATTTATGTGCGGATACATTTCACATATATTGCTGAAAGAAAATAATGGTTGAAATTGTGTTTTGTGTGTGTTTCAACTCAGATATCCTTTCAAAAGTTTAAACATGTATGAAAAAATATGTAAATTAGACGTGTACATTAATATGTATATAGGCGACTTTGTTTAACGCTCGACTGGTTTCCTTGCTCCAGTGCTGGCACTGGCGAGCGATTGGGATCCCCAAAATCATCTGTCCATGTTATCAACTGCAACAAATGTCACCCATGTGGAAGAGGCCTAGATCCACATGAGCCACCCCATGAATTATCTGCCCATGAATTATCTGCCCTTGTTAAAAACTGTAAAAATGTTCAACCAGCTGCAAGAGACATAGATCCTCATGAGCCCTCACATGCGTGGGCTCATTAAGATCTATGCCTCTTGCTCAAGGTGTACTTGCTGGTAACGCTTCCACCAGCGCTGCCTGCGTACCATCCTGGGCATTCACTGGAGTGACTATGTCACCAACGTCGAGGTCCTTGAACAGGCTGAAACTGTGAGCATCGAGGCTTTGCTGCTGCGGACACAGCTCCGCTGGGCGGGGCATGTCTCCAGGATGGAGGATCATCGCCTACCAAAGATCACCCTGTTCGGCGAGCTTGCTACTGGACACCGTGACAGAGGGGCACCAAAGAAGAGATACAAAGACTGTCTCAAGAAGTCACTTAGTGCCTGCCAAATCGACCACCACCAGTGGTCTTCGCTTGCTGCGGACCGTGACACCTGGCGCTCCACCATTTACAAGGCAGCTGTCTCCTTTGAGGACTCTCACAGAGCTAGCCTTAAGGACAAGCGGCTCAGGAGAAAAAACAGAGATGCCGCAGCTCAGAACCCTGGCCATACCTTCCCCTGCAGCCACTGCGGTCGAACCTGCCTGTCTCGGATTGGCCTCCGCAGCCACGAACAAGCCTGCAGACGTCATGGGCAACTCCTATAAAATCTTCGTTCGCGAAGTCAAGCCAAGAGAGAGAGAGACTTGCTGGTCCTATTTGCAGCTGTGTCCCTCGACTAGAGTAGGGTTTGAGAACTCAGTCTAGTGGTTTTATACACTGATCGTCATGTCCATAAAATTCCACTGCAAACTAGAATTTCAATGGCGGAGCAAAGATGTACACTGAGTCAGCTATACGCACAGGTTATCAGTAACTCCTGCAACCTGTTTGAGGCCATGAGGCTCTGCACTTCTTGCAGATTGGTGGCGTTTGAGTTCGGAGAGAATTTTGCTGAAAAACACCGCATTACAAAATGTGTTTGTGTATTCCATTGAGGTATGTGTGTATTTCGAGGGGGGGGGGGGGGGGGGGGGGGGATCTTGCCCAAGTGATACAAAATGTGCGCTGGTCTGTGATTTTGGACCATACGTTTTAACCCTCTTAACCCCATGGCAAACGTCTACCAACCATGTACTAGTTGTATATGTAGGAGATGGATTGATAATCATGATAATTCAAGGGTAGTGCCAGATGAGCTTGGTGCCTGAAGGCACCAAGCTCATCTGGCACTACCCTTGAATTATCATGATTATCAATCCATCTCCTGCTGCAGGGCCCCGTGGCTAAATGGGTAAAGGACTGTAGGGTTCAGAATTGCAGACCCACGCACAAATTTCTGTTCATGTTGTGTCATATATGTTTTGATCAAAATGTGAAACTGTCCGACTTGCAAATGATTATGTTGTCGCAACAACATCACTTTTTGACTATCACACTAAAGCCAGTAAGAAGTGAACATGCTCTGTAATCTTGTACTTTTGTCGGGTTTTTTTCTTTTTCTGTATTCCGTTACTAATCTGACCAGAGTAAGTCTGTCATTTTTTCATCCATTGGCAATATTGTCATGATTATGACTATGACTATCTCATCCCTACAATATCAGTGCTGACCTTTAGGCTGTCAGTGCAGCAACAAGCACTACTGACAGCCAAAGGGTTAAACTCCGTGTTCGTTAACCCCCTGTGTGTATGCAGCCACTGGTGCTGTGAAGAGCACTGGTGGCTTCATGCACAAGGGGGTAAAAAAATAACTTTGCTGTACTGTGTCATGTATGCTTGACTTTTTGCAACTGTACCCGTGAAAAAATTTCAAGAAAAAACATACCGACAAGCAAGAGAAATGTGATATTTTTTTTAAATCATCGCTCACACTTACAGTAGTGTTTTCAATAATAATCCCAAAAATGTCACAGTTCTTTTGCTAGTCAGTATATAATGCGTACCCCCCCAAAAAAAAGGGTTAAAGGTGTAGACTAGAGATTTCATACATGTATGCTACTTTTGAGACTACGGAATATAAGCCCCTCCTGTTTTTGCAGCTCTAACCCCAAGGCCGCATTTTTCAGATGTTTTAGGTGTCGCTTAACAACTATTTACCAGCTCCAGGAGATGGATCGACCACGAGTATTCAAGGGTAGTGCCAGATTAGCTTGGCGCCTAACGGCGCCAAGCTAATCTGGCACTACCCTTGAATTCTTGTGACCGATCCATCTCCTGCTGTATCGCGTCGGGGCTAAATGAGGTAAACTGTACGCTGGTCCTTGAGGTTGGACCTTACAGCTCAAGTCCAAAATCACAGAACACATGAAACAATTAAAAGAGATGGTCATGCCATTTTTTATAATCTTTGTTTGTGGAACGGTAGTTGTGAGACCTGTTATGTTTTTCAGTTTGAAAAATGCATCATTGTCTGTTTTCCTCTATGAAAAACTTGGCTGCTTTCATGTATTATGAAATATGTTGCTGAGTGCTAGAGCATGCTGTCACAGTAAGATATGAAATGTGCTGAACACAAGCGTTTAACTCATTCGAGACGTGCCGCCTCCGGATACAGGGCTAAATGCCACGTATCCAGAGGTGGCACATCTCAAATGAGTTGCCACTTTGGAGACATGTTGTATCCAGATATGCGGCAAAAGCCGTGTATCCAAAGAAGGCACGTTTATAGACATCCTTCTTAGTGTGATTCCTGTACATTTCCATAGTCAACACTGTCCATTACAGGAGTCATAGATCCTCATGAGCCCCTGCAGGTTTCGGGGGTTTATGAGGATTTGTGTTTCTGTTTCACTAACCTAAGGTGTCACTAGCAGACTATTGACCTCCTTGTGCATGTAGACGCGGGTACCGGCAGTGCGGGTGGCTACACGCACAAGGGGGTTCATACAGATATCATCTCATTTTCCCTTCATGATTCAGTGTTGTACAATATCAGACTGATATTGAAATTGTTACAAAATCTTTGTGTCTCCATGTTTGTAGCAGTGTTTGTGTAGTGAGAAAACGTAGTGTCCTACTACAAACTTGAGAATTTGCAAGTGTAAGGTCTGTCCCTGGCTACAACCCCGGAAATGTGCTGTGATACCTGAACATTTACTTGTTAACTCGCGTAGGGCAAGCAGATCGTTCCTGGCAAGCAAAAGATCTTTGGGCCAATGTCAACTATAGCTGTTGTGTGCAGCTGAAACCCAGCCAGCTACAGCCCGATTTCAGTCCAGGGACCTTTTTGCTTACGAGGTTTAACTCATTCAAGATGTGCCGCATCTGGATACGCAGCATAAAGCTGCATATCTGGATGCAGCATGTCTCGAATGTGTTAACTGTCAATCCTGATCTTTCTTTGTTGAGGAACGTTGCTTACGTGCACAACTTCTTTTGTGAAATCTGATTCGGAAAGTGTGCATTTTTTGTGCTGGTCTATTGTTTCAGACTTTATGGCTGACACTCGGGCTGTCATTGGCCACTGAGCCTGCGCACATTCGTGTACGGACACATTACAATTGACGTGTGCCTGAGTAACATTGCCTACTGGGTGTAGTCATTAAGTCCCAAATTACAGACCAGCACAAATCTGTGGAAAATATCTTTGATTAATTTATTAGAACAGTGCATTCGTTTCTTTGTTCGTTTTGTTGTTATTCTCTTATCTTTCATTTGAACGTTTTGCTTTCATTTGGTCATCTATTAATGAATTCATTTTCCTGCCTGCACTGGCTGTCAAGCAAGAAGCATCAGATAGCAGTTCCTCATTTGTTCTGGTCTGTGATTTTGGACCTTATAGCTCAGAACTGGAAGGTCCAAAGTCTCAGACCAGCACGCAGTTTATTTTTGGCATACAAAAGATACACTCACTTGTTCTGTGGCAGTTCATTATGATGGTAACATGTTCATCTATGATTCCATTAGGATCAAAGTGTGTTCATGTGTGATTCATTGTTTTCATCATGTTTCCACGAACAAGCCATTATTAGTCGAAAATGTTCATTTTTTGACAACATACATGTTCATTTAACCCTCATTATGACCATGTGAATCATCATTTTGATGTCATCAGTAATCCATTACAATAATGACTTTAGTTGTTCATTATGTTTATGTTATGTCACATTACTGGTTCATTTTTATTGTAGAATTTTGTTTTGTCATAACATTTTGTACATCACACTGGGATTGTATGTTTCAAACAAATATTACACAAGTTAACCTGTATCTAAAGAATATTAATTTTGCTGCACTGGTTAGTTTGACACACAGGCTTCAGTTGAGAAATGTGCTTTCATGATGTATCACAGTTTACAGTAAATATTTTCTGTTCCACTATCAAACCTTCCCCACTCTCAATGAACCTTCACCCTTGAAAAAGGTTCTTTGATAAACAGAAGTCAATAGTTTGAATTTAAATGTGTGCTGGTCTGTGATTTTTTACTTTTCAGCCTATGGCTGTAAGGTCTAAAATCACAGACCAGCTCACAGATGTATACAAGTCATTTTTAAAAAATGTTTCTCAGCATAAGCCTGTGGTTTGACATAGTTTAGTTATAAGGGCTTTGTTGCAGTTGTCCCAATACTAATTTCAAAATGTTGACTCCCCTGTGCGTGAAGCCACGGTCATTTGGAACAGTACTAGTGGCGTAGTGGTTGCCTCCCTTGATATGCTACCACTGCTATACCAAATCAAGGGAGGCGACCAGTGTGTGCCACTGGCTGTCTGTACCAGAGGGTTAAGTTTCCTTGTGTTGTGAATACAGAATTCCAGTCTCATTCAAACCGTTTGGCAACTTCCTGAATCTTATTCTACAAATTTATTTATTTATTTATTTACCTGGATACATATACCGCAAGAACTTTTTCAGAAATGACCTCTTTCAAATAAATTTTTAGTCAAAATAAGTATCAGATTTTGAAGAGGAAATATGTTTTTATGTGTCTTTTATAAAGAGAAAACAAGAAACGTCAAAAATACTGTCTTCATAGTATACAGGAAACTACAAAAACCTTGAATTCTTTTTAAATCTGACTTTAGGGCTCAGTGTGTTAACCCATTTAACCCCATGGCAGCTTTTCAGAGGTGTCACCTAACAACTATGTTAAAGTTACAGGAGATGAATCGACCATGATAATTCAAAGGTAGTGCCAGATTAGCGTGGCGCCTGATCCCGCCAAGCTAATCTGTCACTACCCTTGAATTATCATGGTCAATCCATCTCCTGGTGTAGGGCGTTGGCGCTAAATAGGTTAACCAAAACTATAGCAGATTTGTGAAGCAGGTGTGTGAATGAACAGTTATTGTCTTTTTTTTTTTTTTTTTTCATGTTTAGTTCCTAACCATTTTGCTCGGTATGCTGTTTGCTGTAACCATTCTTTGTTTCTTCTTTTTTTTTAAAAAATTGGTGAGGTGCCTTTAGTTTACACACAGCCTAAATTTACAAACCATAAAAGTGTGCACTTAACCCATTCAGCCCTGACGCACTACAGCAGGAGATGGGTCAACCATGATAATACAAGGGTAGTGCCAGATTAGCTTGGCGCCTATCGGCGCCAAGCTAATCTGGCACTGCCCTTGAATTATCATGGTCGATCCATCTCCTGGAACTGGTGTATAGTCATTACATGACGCCTCCAAAATTTGGGAAATGCGGCCGTCAGGCTGAATGAGTTAAACTCTTTATTAGTAAATAAATAAATAATTATCAGTCAGTTAATTTATTCCTAACATGATTGCCATTTCCGATTTTCATGCTTGTTTTAGTTTGTGTAGAGTGACTAAAGGTCTTTTTATTATTCTGCTGGCTTTTGACAAACAAATTTTAATATATTGAACATGTTGAACATTACGTTTTATATGTAATTTTAGCCCTTTCGATGTTGCTAGCATTTTTGTTGAGGTGATTCAGGAATCTCCTCAACAAAAATTGCAGCTGACAACCAGGGGATTAAGTAGATAAGGCACAGGCTGCCTAAAAGAATGCTGATTTGCTTTCCCTCTGAATAGTTTTCATTGCAGTGAAAACTGTTTAAAATATGGTGTAAATAGATGTGTAATCCCTTCACCGCTGGTGGCTATGACAAATCTGAGACCATCTAAGATTGACATTACCAAGAGGCATAGACCCCCATGAGCTCCTGCAACCGAGTGCCTGCCTTTTGCAGTTGCGTTGTGTTGGACTTGTCCCAGCAATGAAAGGGTCAATATAAGAAGGTTACCGGTGTGTACATATGTACATGGCTGGGCCATGTCTGAAGTAATATAATGCATATATGTAAGTAAATCTTTAAAACAAATTTGCTTCGTTTTAGGATTGCTTGAACATTAGCACAGTAATAAAATGTTCTAGATTTAGTGTAAGGTGATAGATCTTCAAGGACTAATTTAATTCTCTGTGCATTCTCCTTCATCTGTTTTTCTCTCCTTCTTTTCATTAAAACCAAATGATATACTTTATTAGTCGCAAAGTTTTGTAAAGTCAAGTTACAATATTTTATTAATCCCTTTAGGTTAGTTGATTATTTTCATGCCTGCTCTCTCGCCACACACACAGACACACACACGCACACGTGCACGCGCACACACACACACACGCACGCATGCACACACACGCATGCACATGCACACACACACACACGCATGCACGCACACACACGCACGCACTGTGCACACACACACACACACACGCGCACACACACACGCACACACACACGTGCACACACACGCACACAGTAGATAAACACCCATACCCCTCACTTGTCACTCCTTTTCTTTTCTTAGAAATATAGCAACTTTAAGTGACTTTTAAAAAATGTTTTCTGAATTTGGGGTTCACAGAAATAACACATGAAAAGACCATTTTAGTTCTTTGCCATTCTGTAACTGTTCGCTGTTATGTATATTTGTGAACTTGAGTCCCTAAGAAACGAAAAGTGCAACACTCTAGTAACACTGAATTCAGAATTGAACTACAGTCTCCCACTTGCAGGATATCAAACATGTAAATTTCCATGGTAGCTTTCAGTATCCTGTACTTTGATTTGACTTGCATATTAATTAATTGATTAAATATTATAATTTGTCTGAGCACTATCATCCTAGTTTAATGTTCTGTATGAAGGGATGTAATTTTAATCATAGTTGTGTGCTTGTGTTGGTTGCATGAGTGAGCTTAGTCCTGCGCCAGCCACTAAGCAAGGTGCTCCACAACACCGGAGCATGCTTAGTGGCTGGTGCAGGACTCCGCTCACTCTTGCAACTGGCTCCTGGTCTGTGATTTTGGACCTTAGGTCTAAAATCACAGACCAGCACACGTTGGCAACAAGTGTGTGTACCTGACTTAGTATTTATCATCGTTTTAGACATGAGAGCGTGATGGAGTTTATGATTTTTATGTCTGGATTTTAACTTTATGTTTTGTTATTGTTATTCCCTTGTATTGTCAAGCAATCCCTTGAATAAAACCTGAAAATATGACAGTCTGGAGGGTTTTTTTTTTGCAAAAGTTTTTTAATGTGTATATGTGTCCATTGTTTATTTTGCCTAGGGTGTGTGTGTGTATTAGGAAGAAAATTTGCAGTTTAGTACATGCAGCAATATGTCCTCTCTCTCTCTCTCTCTCTCTCTCTCTCTCTCTCTCTCTCTCTCTCTCTCTCTCTCTCTCTCTCTCGTGCAAACACACACACACATACACACACATAAAAATTAATGATTCTTTTAGTTTTTAACACAAACACGTGAAAACAATCATTAAAGGCTAGTGATATGTCAAAATAAAAGATCATAAGAGGTCGCGCACACACACACACACACAAATACGATCATAAAACATCTGTAAATGATCTGAAAGGGGATCTTCACAAAAACGCCTGTTAGTCCAGAATCAGGTCAATGGCAGTGTTCACCACTGCGTCAGCATTTGTCTACTGTCTGTGATTTGGGACCTTAGGGCTCTCGAGTCAGAAGGTCCAAAATTACAGACCTGCAAACATTTGACGCTAATGCGGCCGTTATCTGTTAAGTTCCGATTTTGATAGCGTGAGTACTGGTACTTCCAAAGATCGTGTATCTGTTATGTCTGACCTGATCCCCACTCCCCCCTGTCCAACGCTATCGCCTTTCCCCTACCCACCACCTCCCGATTCCACTGACCCGAGCCCTCCGTCCAGACAAGTTAAAGCGCCTTGATTAACTCATTCTACCCCAAGACCGAAATCCCCAAATTTTGAAGTCGTCCTCTGAAGACTGCGTTGCAGGGCAGGACACAGATCGACCATGATAGTTCAAGGGTGATGCCAGAATAGCTTGGCGCCCGCATAGGCGCCAAGCTATTCTGGCATTACCCTTGAACTATCATGGTCGATCTTTATTTTGTTGTGGCGTGTCTGGGGTAGAATGAGTTAAGTATTCTAAACGTAACAGAGCGCTGATCTGTGATTATGGACGTTACGTCTTCAATCCGTTCAAAGTCCCAGCTCAGCACTCACGTAAACCTTTTCACCGTGATACACTACTGCAAGAAATAAATTTGACTATGACAGTTCAAGGGTGGCGCCCGCAGAATAGCTTGGCGCATGAGGCGCCAAGCTATTCTGGCACCACCCTTGAACTAAAAGTGGTTGGTCTGTCACAATAAGCAAATCAGAAAGAAAAAAATGAGGCCTCAGGATGTAATGTAATTCAGTCACGGGCCGGCTCTGGCCGTACCGCACTGACAAATAAACCACAGACTAGCGCAAAAATAAATAAATAAATAAACCATGCACCCATCCTAAACTCTTCTGGGAATTTTACTGTGCCTCCTGTCGGAATTGTGGTCTCCTGCGCACCGCGCTAGTCCTCAAAATCAAAGCCGGCAACGTCAGTCCTCCTGATTACTGAGTATGCAGTGGATAGTGGCGCGGCAAACACAGTAGTGATAGGACCACTTTCTTTAATTGCTGTGAGGCTATTTTACCTATGATGCCCTCCTTCTCCTGAGCCTGAAATCTGGGACTGGGACTGGGACTAAACGGAATACAACAACTGACCAACAAAGAACTGAGGAAACCAGTCAGTTAGTTATATGGGCGACTCAATGGTCGTCTCACCATACGGCGTTGAGGCGCGTCCCCTGGGTGGTGGATAGGGGGTCCCTCGTGAGAGGGGTGCACCGAATGAAATAAGGTGCCGTGAACCAACATGGTCTAAGGGAAGGTGACCCCGACAGAAAACCCCTGGTCCTCCTAGTAAGGGGGTTGGGCGTGGGGGTAGCTTCCCCACCCTGCAAAAAAGGAAATAGCTACAAAAACGCCGACGAAAAGACTAACAGTAATTCCTTTCCTGGACTGAGGAGGAAGGTTCTTCTACTAGAAGACTTATGACGTCCTGTGGTGAAAGCCGGAAGTCTTCGGAAGCCACAGGACCGAGCCGCCTCTCACTATCCAGGGATACAACCATGGGCACATGGAACGTCAAGACCATGTACCAGAGCGGCAAGGCCGCCCAGATAGCAGCGGAAATGCAAAAGTACAACCTTTCCCTGCTAGGCATCAGTGAAGCCAGATGGACGCAGTCTGGCCAGAAAAGGCTGTTAAGTGGGGAGATGATTCTGTATTCAGGTCATGAAGAGGAGAATGCCCCCCATACAGAAGGAGTAGCACTCATGCTGTCATCAGTGGCACAGAGAGCGCTGATGGGCTGGGAACCTCTTGGGCCAAGAATTATAACAGCAGCCTTTAGAACCAAGAAAAAGCTCAAGCTGAACGTCATCCAGTGTTATGCGCCCACCAATGACAGTGACGAGGAAGAGAAACAAGAGTTCTACGACCGACTCCAGAGTGCCGTGGACAAATGTGCGGAGCGAGACATCAGAAGGAGTAGCACTCATGCTGTCACCAGTGGCACAGAGAGCGCTGATGGGCTGGGAACCTCTTGGGCCAAGAATTATAACAGCAGCCTTTAGAACCAAGAAAAAGCTCAAGCTGAACGTCATCCAGTGTTATGCGCCCACCAATGACAGTGACGAGGAAGAGAAACAAGAGTTCTACGACCGACTCCAGAGTGCCGTGGACAAATGTGCGGAGCGAGACATCATCATCGTCATGGGCGATTTTAATGCCAAAATAGGGGAGGACAACACCGGATACGAAGAGGTGATGGGGAGACAGGGACTAGGCTCGGAGATGAGTGAGAACGGGGAGAGGTTTGTAGACTTTTGTGCTCTAAACCGACTTGTCATTGGAGGCAGCATCTTCCCACACAGAAGAATACACAAAGCAACTTGGGTCTCACCTGACCATACAACAGAGAACCAAATAGACCATATCTGCATTAGCAAGAAATTTAGAAGATCCCTTCAAGATGTTCGAGTGAGGAGGGGAGCAGATGTCGCCTCAGACCACCATCTGCCTACCTTAAGAATGAAGCTCAAGCTAAAGAAAAGCCGCACAGAGACAACAAGAAGACAGCGCTATAATGTAGGCCTCCTGAGAGAAACTGGAGTTAGAGAAGAGTTCAAACTGGTGCTGTCCAACCGGTTTCAAGCGCTACAGGAGCTAGTAAATGAAGAGGAGGCGGTCACCACAGAGTAGCAGTGGAAGGCAGTTAGAGAGGCGCTGAACTCAACCTGCAAAGACACTGTAGGGTTCAGGAAACACCACCACAAGGACTGGCTGTCGGCACAGACCTTGAAGAAGATAGAAGCGAGGAAGCAGAAGAAAGCAGCGGTCAACAACAGTCGCACGAGAGCAGCCAAAGTAAGGGCACAGGGGGAATACTCAGAAGCCAACCGCGAGGTGAAGAGGAGTATCAGGGCAGACAAGAGGGCCTACACAGACAGCCTGGCAGCAAAGGCAGATAAGGCAGCAGGCAGCGGCAACATGAAACAGCTCTACGACATTACCAGAAGATTGTCGGGTAAGTATGGCCATACAGAAAGACCAGTAAAAGACAAAGAAGGCAAGCCTATTGCAGACAGAGCAGACCAACTCGACAGATGGGCACAGTATTTTGAAGAGTTACTGAACAGACCTAGCCCACCCGACCCCCCCCCCCCCCCCCCCCCCCGACATCCAGCCGGCAGAGACCGACCTACCCATCAGCTGTGACAGACCCAGCCGGGAGAGATCAGAAAAGCAGTGGCATTTTTGAAGAATGGCAAAGCAGCAGGGCCAGATGGCATCCCAGCAGAGTCTCTGAAAGCAGACCTAGAGACAACAGTTGAGATGTTGTACCCACTGTTTGGAAAGATCTGGGAAGAGGAGGTGATGCCAGCTGACTGGAAGGAGGGGTACCCAATCAAGCTTCCCAAGAAAGGCGACCTCAGCAAGTGTTCCAACTACAGAGGAATCACCTTGCTGTCAGTACCAGGAAAGGTCTTCAACAGGATCATCCTAGAGAGAATGAAGAGCTCCGTTGACCCCCAGCTGAGAGACCAGCAAGCAGGATTCAGGAAGAACCGATCATGTACAGACCAGATCGCCACTCTCCGCATCATCGTGGAACAGTCTCTGGAGTGGAGCTCCCCGCTGTACGTCAACTTTGTGGATTATGAAAAAGCATTTGACAGCGTGGACCGAGAGACTCTGTGGAAACTCCTACGACACTACGGTGTACCCACAAAGCTCGTCCGCCTGATCAAGAGCAGCTATGATGGCATGACATGTCGCGTGATCCACGAAGGGCAGTTCACCAGAGAGCTCCAGGTCAGAACTGGTGTCAGGCAGGGGTGTCTGCTGTCTCCGTTCCTCTTCCTACTGGCCATAGACTGGGTCATGAAGATGACCACAGAGCACAGACGAAGTGGAATACAGTGGACACTGTGGACACAGCTTGACGACCTCGATTTTGCAGACGACTTGGCATTACTGTCCCACACTCATCAACAAATGCAGGACAAGACCACGAGGCTTGCTGACATCTCGTCCCAAGTGGGCCTCACCATTCACAAACAGAAAACAAAGACAATGAGGCTGAACGCAACCAGGGAAGAACCAGTCTTGCTTGCTGGCACCCCGTTGGAGGAGGTGGAGTCCTTCACCTATCTCGGGAGCATCATAGACAAAAAAGGCGGCACTGATGCAGATGTCAGAGCACGAATCGGTAAAGCCAGAGCAGCCTTTCTCCAGTTGAAAAAAGTGTGGAGTTCCAGAGAGCTGTCACAACACACCAAAGTCCGGATTTTCAACTCCAATGTAAAAGCAGTTCTCCTATATGGAGCAGAGACATGGAGATTGACAAAAACCACAGTCAACAGAGTACAGACCTTCATGAACAGTTGCCTTAGAAGAATTTTGAAAATCCACTGGCCAGAGAAGATCAGCAACGTCAGACTCTGGGAGAGAACAGAGCAGATAACAGCAGAGAATGAAATTGGGCGAAGAAGATGGGGATGGATCGGTCACAGTCTGAGAAAGCCAGCTTCCAGTATCACTAGGCAGGCATTGTCATGGAACCCCCAGGGAAAGAGGAAAAGAGGTAGGCCGAGAAACTCCTGGCGTCGAGACCTCCAAGCAGACATCAAGAGACTGGGAACCACCTGGAGTAGAATCGAAGGAGAAGCACAGGACAGGAGTTGCTGGAGGTCTCTCGTCGACGGCCTATACCCGGGTAGGGGTGACAGGCGTAAGTAAGTAAGTAATGGTCGTCTCACAACGGAGAAGGAAACCAACAGAGCGACAAAGAAACACGCGTTTTGATGACGAAGACAAAACAATTTACTGAATTTTCGAGACCGAAAATGTGCTGCCAAACGGCGTGCAAAATACAGAGAACCATACCAAAGGAGAAAGAAGCACGCTCAGAAAAGTACAATTACAATACAGTCTTTTCTAAGCGAGTTTCCTTCTTCGTTGGTATGTTCTCTGATGTTTTTCTCGAACGACATCTCTTCGGTTTTAGCCCCATGGTAATATGTCCGAAATTTTGGAAGTGTTACTTAACTCCTATGTGCCAGTTGCAGGAGATTTATAGATTGACCATGCTAATTCAAGGGTAGTGCCAGATTGGCTTGGCGCCTTCAGGCGCCAAGCCAATCTGTCACTACCCTTGAATTAGCATGGTCATTCGGTCATCTCCTGCTGACTCGGGCGTTGGGGCTAAATGTTTAATTTTAACCGCTTTATCAAAGTTTACAATGCAATCAAGAAAGCGGACAAACTTTGTGAGGGGGTAGGCTTGTCAGGGCCAAATTCTACACCAGCAAGATGCATATAATTCTCGTGAGCCGCTGCCTCTGCATGGGCTGATGAGAATCTATGCCTACTGCAGACGTCGGAAGGGTTCGTAAGGACGTAGTTTATTTAGGTCATGACCGAGATAAAACTTACATCCATAGAAATATAAAGAAGTACCCAACGGAGAAAGAAACACGCTTAGAAAAGACGGGTACAACACAATTTATTAATATTTCGGGTAAATACCCTTTGCCAAAATAGACAAACAAACAAACAGAGAGATTAGCCGCTACTTATCTTCATAGGAAGGAAGGAATGTGGCAACTTTAAGTGACTTAAAAAAAAAATGTTTTCTGGATTTGGGGCTCACAGAAATAAAGGATGAAAAGACCATTTTAGTTCTTTGCCATTCTGTAACGGTTCGCTGTTATGTATATTTGTGAACTTGAGTCCCTAAGAAACAAAAAGTGCAACACTCTGGGTTACTGACTGGTATACACAACGCAGTTTAAACGAGTCACAACCGTACGTTCTGCATGTCGGTGTTTGCTTGCTTGAATCCTTTAAATAATAATAATCATCATAAAAATAATACCGATAATAATAATAATAATAATAACTTAATTAATTAATTAATTATAGGAACAGATCCAAGGGCACTACTATCTATTGCTCATTTGGAACAGAGGCCGAGAAAGGCAGTGGATGCCGGTTATAGCTGAAAAGGCGTGAGAGATTTATTACGGAACAAACAGACGTCGAATTCGTGAACGCTATCGAAGTGAAAAATGTACATTTTTCTCATCTGCAGCCTGACTGCCCAGTAATAGTATTTTCTGCCGTATTTCAGGAATGTTCCAAACGAAAGACAGCACAGGCAACATTTCTTTCTCTCTTTTTTGTTTTCCTAGCTTGCTGTAATGTTCACGTTTGTCGGAACTTAGTCTATCCCTTCAGTTTAGCCCCAAGGTCCCATTTCTTAAATTTTGGAAGTGTTGCCTAACGGCGATGTACCAGTTGTAGGAGATGGATTGATCCAGTAATTCAAAGGTAGTGCCAGATGAGCTTGGCGCCTTCAGGCGCCAAGCTCATCTGGCACTACCCTTGAATTATCATGATCAATCCATCTCCTGCTGCAGGGTCCCGGGCCCAAAAGGATTAGAGTACTTTTGAACATGACACTAGCGACCTCCCTGCGGCTGGAATCCTCATAGATCCTCATGATCCCCCGCAAGGAGCGGGTGGCTCATGAGGATCTATGCTTCTCAGTCGCTTCTTCAATTTTCATCCGTTGTACAGTTTCACGGAAGCACATGCGATGTTTCAGAAAATGTATCTACAAGTAAAATGGAACAGTCAGTTTGCATGCATGAAGTCCAGCGGCCAGCCAGTGGCATGCGTGAGCTTGGTCCCAGCCACTAAGCAAGGTGTTCCGTCGCTGTAGCGGAGCACCTTGCTTTGTGGCTGTCGCAGGATTAAGCTCACTCATGCCACTGGCTCCAGGGGCTAATCTGCGACCAGGAGGGGTTAACACATAAAAAACACCCATAAAAAACCCACTTCTCGGGCATTCCAGCCACTGAATTTGAGAAAAATGTCCAGAACAAAATGTTCGACCCCTCTCCCCTCTCCCCCTCCCCCCCCCCCCACCATTTCATATGATAATCAATCCACCCCTGAAGTCAATGTGGCCAATACGTATGTAGAACCCCAACCTCCCACCCCCCATCCATATGGTATACCGTAACCTGGTAACCGATCACCCCTGAAGTCAGTGTGGTCACTACGTATGTAGACCCCCTCCCCCCCACCCTCCCCCGTCCATATGGTAACCGATCCGCCCCTGAAGTCAGTGTGATCCCTATGTATGCAGACACCCACCCACCCATCCCCCCTATCCCCCTCCATATGGTAACCGATCCGCCCCTGAAGTCAGTGTGGTCGCTAAGTACGTAGACCAGAAAATCAGTCTTTGCTCTTTCCTGGCCGGTTTCACTGTATTACGTGTGTGTACTTCAGGCGAGAATGTCATATTCTTAGTCTACTGCGGACGATCCTTCAACATCTCACAGGCCTGGTCGTCAGGAACCAGTGGGCTAAAGATCCTCGGGCCGACGTGTGCGCAAATTGGCTCTGCCCTATCTAGGCAAAACTGAAAGACAGTTCATTTATGTGAAGTGAGAGGCAAGATTTTCATCAGTTGTAACAATGGAATGGAACTCTTGCTTTTGACAAACAAATGAATCCTTCACAGAGCACAGCTGGTCGTGTCTTTTACGTTTTACTTTATTTATAATTTAGTTCTTGGTGCTTTCTCAGTGTTGAAAATTAACTCGTCCTGCCCGCGACACACCACAGCAAGATATGGCTCGACCATGATAGTTCAAGGGTGATGGCAGAATAACTTGGCGTATAGGCGCAAAGCTATTCTGCCACCACCGGCCCTTGAACCTCAGTATATATAGGCGCCAAGCTATTCTGCCACCACCCATGAACTATCATGGTCGATCTGTCTCCTAAATTGTAATGCAGTCCTCAGAGGATAACTCCAAAACAAGTGTGGGTATTTCGGTATCTCGGGCACAATGAGTTAAGTTGTAAGGCATCTGGCCACTGATGGACCGCAATCCTTCAAACTTCATCAGTTTGGGTCGACCCATCTTTGTTGTTTCTTTAGGGTAGAGTGGATGACCCTCGGTCCACAGCCGGTATCACAGCGACCGTACATCGTGTGTGTGCGCAAGCAAACAGTTAACACAGAGTTAAGCAAAATCAGTTCTAAAGACCACCGACTAGTCAGCCCAGTAAAATGGCATCCATCTCCATCGCGGAGTTCCACTGGGTGGACTGGATTACCTGATCTTCGTGCTGACTCTGGCCCTTTCCGCCGCCATCGGCATCTACCACGCCATCAGCGCTCGACAAGCACGTGCAACAGCGCGTGATGTCTTGCTGGGGGGCAGGGACATGGGTGTGTTCCTTGTGTCTCTCATGGCCAGCTTCCTGTCGGCCATCTTGGTTCTCGGGGTGCCCGCGGATACGTTCAAAAACGACACTATGTACCTGCTAATCGTGTTTTCCAATATCCTGACGTTTCCTGTGGCTGCCCACGCTTTCCTGCCGGTCTTCAGGGGCATCAGACTCACCAGCGCGTATGAGGTAAGCCACCTTCGTAGTGTACATTTTTGTATCTTTTCTAGTAGATTGGTTGATTGCCTGATTGATCGATCGATCAATAAAATTGATTATAATTGTTTCTCATGAATGAGGAGGGGGCGGCTTTTTATCAGAATGTCACAATGGTCAGCTTTAGTCGATGGATCGCCAATGCAGTCAAAGGGTAGTGCCAGATGACTAACCAAGGCCCGATAACCATTTGCTTACTAGACCGCAGTAATCCCTCTGCGATTTTTTTTTTTTTTACCTTCTTTCACTTCTAACGTTTTTCTTCGGAACTAAAGACAAGAATATATATATATATTTAAACTGTTTTCTATGCCCATACTGGTTGGCTCCCTCGATTCGTTACCTCAGTACTAATCAGTCTAGGGAGACAACTAGTATTGAATGTGGAGTGGGAGGGGGGGGGGAGGGAGTGTGCCCTAAAATCGTGATGCGTAATTAAGTTTCGGTTATCATGATTCGTGATTAAAATTTTATCATACTCGTGATCCTTGGGAAAAAAAAGGTTCGTCGTGAAACGTGGAAGCCCAAATAATATCTTCGTGATCCGTGAAAACGTCCTGGTGAAACGTGAAAAGTCTGTATCCACACTATAAATTGTGCCGCAGGAACCTTCCTCATCCCCCCACCCCCCACCCCGTTTCAGAGGTTTTTTTTTTTTTTGTTTTTTTTTTGCAATGGAAATAGTCTTCATCGTTTTTTGTTTGCTTTTTTCGTGAAACGTGAATGCTATTTACTTTTATTCTTGATTCGTAAAACTCAAAATAAATTGTCGTGAATCCGTGACTGTACCGCATCTGTTTGCACTAATTTTTGCCAAAACTGAGTACGAGCATACTTTGTCAACATTGTTAGAATGTACGAAATCCCCACATTTTGGAGTTACCCTCTGAGGACTGCATTACAATTCAGGAGACAGATCCACCATGATAGTTCAAGGGTGGTGGCAGAATAGCTTGGCGCCTTTAGGCGCCAAGCTATTCTGCCACCACCCTTGATCTATCATGTTCGAGCCATATCTTGCTGAACAAAGTATGCTCGTGCTTTTGGCAAAAATTAGGGCAAACACGGATACACTTGTGCTTATCAAACTGACTTTGTAGAGCCTAATTATGTAACCGGGTCATCCAAAATTTCTTATCTTGTACTGCTTTAGTCGTGTGGTGACACAACCAGATGCGGATTTCATCTCAAAGTCTACCGTATGATACGAGTTGTTTGGAGCTCACATGCGTTTTTCTTTTAGGAACGTTCAGAGTTGTTCATATTTTTAAGCTTAGCCTTCTTGTCAAGTTACGTTTGTGGTTGTGTTATTCTTTTGAGAGCCGATGTGTGTGTTGATCATAGGAAGGATCCGATATACATTTGAGTTATTTGGGATAAGAATTACATTCCTTTTTAGAATGATTCATTTTATTTTGCTTTTGTGTGCTTGGAGAATTTCGATCGATTTCTGTTGTGTATCTAAAATGACGCGTCTTTTCGTTGCATTGTTGCTGTAGTCCAACCTCGTTTGACCTAGAACGTTCTCGAAACGGCGCGATTATTCTAGTGACCTAAAATATGACGTCTAGTGTTGGCTATATTTCGTAACATTGTATCGAATGCGCCTAGATGTCAGTCGAAAGCTCTAGTTAGTTCTAGATTGTTCTTTTTAATGAATATTAATGCGTTTTAAAACTCGAGATGTCAGACTTGCTTGCCACCGCCCAAAATAGAACTCAGTGGAGAGCACTGTCTGTTGCTGCTGCCTTTCAGTCCCCCCAACGCCCAGTTCGGGCAAGGGACTGATGATGATGATGAATGCGTTTTGGTTACATTTCTTTTCTGATTGGTTGTGTTGTGTAAATTTGCAGGATTGTTCTGGAAATCTGTAATAGTATAAAAGACAGTGTTAGGAAATATGTGTATACATTGTATGAGAGACGCAGTGTGTCAAAAGGGAGGCATTGTAGAGAAGACAGTGTATATGTGAATGGATGCATTTGTGTATTCATTGTGCATCGCTGCAATAAAATATTGTCGGAACTTTTACTCCAGTGTGGTCTACAACCTTGTGCCACGTGTAACGAGTTGCAACTGAGTGAAGTTTTTTTTTTTTTTACAAGAACCCTACCTGCGTGCACCTGGTGTGATTGCATCATACTACGACTACGACCACCACGTAACACTTCTGATCCATTTCCCTAACCTTTAAGCCAACCTCTGATCAACACACGCGCCGGCGTACACAAATAAATGACGCCCACGGCGCTTCCCGATATGAATTTTGAAGAAAAATAGCACGAACAGCAACTACGTCACTATAAGCTTCACGTCATGGCATCGCTAGTCTCACCAAAGACAATACATGTACTGTCTTTGGTCTTACGACGCCGTGTACACAGCCACGAATGTGATGTTTGACGTCACTCATCCGAAAGGCACGCAGCCTCTTTCAGGGTTGACTGTTTTGTTTTACGCAGCCTCCTCCAGAGCTGACTGATGGGGGTATATAGTAGCTCCAAAACTTGCAAAAAGGAATTAATTATTATTAAACAAATTGAAAAGGTACAACGCTGGATTACGAACTCATTCGATATCTCCCTTTAATCTAGCTGTAGGCAACGTTTCTAGTAAGAATAACAAAAATTACGGACTCATTCGATATCTCCCTTTAATCTAGCTGTAGGCAACGTTTCTAGTAAGAATAACAAAAATTACGGACTCATTCGATATCTCCCTTTAATCTAGCTGTAGGCAACGTTTCTAGTAAGAATAACAACAATTACGGACTCAAATGCGGATCAACCGGTTTTTCGTGAAACGGCCATTTTCTTGTCAACGTGTCAACATAACTGCTTCGGGAGAATTTACGTAGGAAAAATATCTTAAAGTTCCAGACTTGTCTGTCCACAAACGCGGGCTCTAGTCGCTGTCACACACACACACACACACACACACACACACACACACACACACACACACACACACACACACACACACACACACACACACACGGCGTTTGGCGCCAAATGTACGGTCTCTAGCAAGGTTTACGTAGCTAGTCGTGACGTCATTTTGATCTTTTACTTCTTTGCCAGAATGCGGGATCCGCCCGCCCAGCACATCGTATGCATTGTAGAGAGTGTAAGTGGAAAGTAAGACGTAAATCAGTGTGTTCGATGGATGTGTGATAAATATCTACTTATATCTATTTATTTTATTTTATTTATTTATTTATTTATTTATTTATTTTAATGTTGTTAATAATGCTGTTTAAGTTTATACAATTATGGTCAATGAATGCCAAAATAGGAGAGGATGCTGCTAGGAACTGGAAAGGCACATGCGGACGCTACTGCAATGCAGAGACCAACGACAGAGGCTTAAGGCTTCTGGAATTTGCCAGCTCAAATGATCTAAAGCTGATGAACACGTTTGGCCCACACAAAGCATCCAGAAGGTGGATATGGCACAGCCCGAGCGGAGAGCACCATAACCAAATTGACTACATCATGGTGAAGAGACGTTTCCAAACCAGTGTGAACATTGCCAAGACAAGACGTTTTCCAGGAGCAGACATTGGAAGCGACCATGACTTAGTGATGATGAGCTTCCGACTCCGCCTAAAGAAGGTCAACAAGCAGGGTCCCACCAGAATCAAGTTTGACCTCGAGAAGCTAAAAGACCCAGAGGTAGCGGAAGCATTCCAGGCAAAGATAGGAGGAAAATTCGCGCCACTGCTACTTCTAGGTGCAGAAGACACAGACGTGGGCTGATCGACGCATTTAACACTGCTGTAACCCAAACAGCCATTGAGATCCTTGGCAAACACCGACAAGCAAAGAAACATTGGGTTACAGCTGACATCTTTGTTCGATGAACTTGGTGCAATCCTCCATAAACATGGTGGATTCGTCCTCAAACCTACAAGAGTCGTCGGCACAGACATTAAAGTCGACGGCCACAGGGGATGTCATCGCGGAGTTCCAGTGGGTAGATTATCTGATCTTCGTGCTGACTCTGGCCCTGTCCGCCGCCATCGGCATCTACTACGCCATCATCGCGCGACAAGCACGTGCAACAGGGCGTGACCTGTTGATTGGCAGTCGCGACATGGGGGTGATATCCGTGGCCTTGTCTCTATTGGCCAGTTTCCTGTCTGCGATCGCCGCTTTGGGACTCCCAGCGGATATTTTCACGCGGGACTCTCAATACCTTTTGTGGATCTTCTCCAACCTGTTGATTTTTCCTGTGGCGTCTCACGCCTTCCTGCACGTCTTTCAAAATCTCAACCTCACCAGCTCTTATGAGGTGCAGGCACTAGTTCCCCATTCCCCATTTAAACCCCTTCATTGTCAGGAAACTGCAAAGACCACGCACCTGCAAGAGGCAAAGAACCTCATGAGCCCCCGCATAAGCGGGGACTCATGAGGCTCTTAGCCTATTGCTGACCATATTCACATCCGTGTTCCTTGGATCGACGGGTTCATTCGGTGTTTAGTTTGCCCTGCTCTCAAAGACGTCCTTTGGCGTTCACTGGCAGTTAAGGCGCTCAACCAGCTGCAAGGACGGCGCGTACCGCAATGATCGCGGCGATCAAGTGAGACGGTCCCTTTATGCTGCTTGCAATGCCCTCGCTTTCTAGGGTCAATACCTACTTTTCGTGACCTGATTCTGGTTTTAGAATAAGTACAAGTCCATTATCTGGCAGAGATTTATGGAATAACTCATATACTGGTCGCACATCACTGGCTTTCTGTTCTTCGTTGTGTTTCAGTATCTGGAGAAACGGTTCAGCCGGCACGTGAGCATTTTGGGGTCCATTCTCTTAATGCTGCAGATGGTAAAGTATTTTATTTTGGTCTTGCCAGATTTAACTCCTTTATTGCCGATGTCCATATGCCGTTGTGTCTTTGAGGACTAGCGGCCGCTCAAACAGTGCGTCATTTCCGGTTTTAGTACGCGTTCGCTAGGACGATCACCTTAACCCATTTAGCCTAGACGCACTGCAACAGAAGATGGGTCGACCAAGACATGCCAAGCTAATCTGGCACTACCTTCAATTGTCATGGTCGATCCATCTCCTGCCGCTGGTACATAGACGTTAGGTGACACCTCCAGAATTTGGGAAAGGTGGCCTTGGGGTTGAATGGGGTTAAACCCTAAACGTCTAGCGGTTAACTTGTTTCCTTATGACGCACTGTTCGGGCCGTGCTTTTATTGTTTAAATTAATGCGTCCCGTTCTGTTTTTCAGTTGTGCGTCTAGGCTACAGTTATTGTGTGTGCGGGTTGTGACTTTGAACCTTGAGGCTCTAGGCCATAATATCCAAATTCACAGATCAGCACAAATTTGTTATTACATGTTCTCTACTTGTCCGCTTGGTTCTTGGCGATTTCAAAAAGTAGGCGTATCAGTATACTCCGTAAATAATGAAATCAAAACATAATATCGTTGGGGTTCATAAACGAAAAGAAACTGACAAGTGTGGTGACCAGCCCCGAGTTGCAGGAAACTTTCCAAGCCCAGGGGCGGATCGGGGCGGGGGGGGGGGGGCCTAAAAAAAAATCTTTAAAATGCTATAAGAAAGTCCCTTTTTGTGGTGCTTGGACACCACCCACCCCCTTTCCGCCCTATTAAAATTGTTGGCGAGTTTGCATACAAGCACACGCCCCCCCCCCCCCCCCCTCTTCCCCGTTGTTTGATTTTTCGGCCACTGGAAGAAGGTCGCGTGGGGGAGGCCGGCTTTTGTGTCAGGTTGAAAGTCCCAAACAAAAAATTGGAACACCCCCCCCCCCTCCTCCCCCTCGAGGTAACTGATCCGCCCCTGAGGCCAGTCACTGCCAAACAACTGCCCCTCTGAATTGCAGCGAGATTTTTTTTTGCGTCGGACTAAAATTAGCTCAACCTAAAGCCGTTGGCACTATGACAGGCAGGTACTGGCTATTGAAAATGACGTGCAACTCAACCCAGAGACGTGTTGCGGAATTTTCAGCGTGAAACGTTGTTCTTTCCCTCTCCTAGGAAACAAAAAAAAAAAAAAAAAGAAAGTTTTCCGTACCATACTTCCAAGTGTCTTTTCTTCGTAAATAATCAATGAAAATATTACCATAGCCCGGCCCTTGACAGGCTGCTACTGACCGAACTGACACTGCTCGGCGGAGAAGAGGCTTGGTTATGTCGATACCCAATGCGCAAAAGGCCATCGGACCGACGTCGGCCCGATGGCCTTTTGCGCATTGGGTAGTTGACAAGGGGTAAATGGGTCGTCGCGGCTCTGTTTCAGCTGCTGTACATGGCCGTGGTGTTGTATGCCCCCGCACTGGCTTTGTCCCAAGGTATGCACCAGTGACAGGACTGTGGAAACGGAGGTGTTTTTGTTGGTTCACGTTCAATACACTCCCGCGAGTGAACCTTTGCGCTGCCAGTCATCGCAAATAGACGGTTTCCCGAAATCATCTGAAGGGTTAACATTTCTACGTGTTTGGACGGCGACAGTGGCTTAAACTGAAAGCCCGGACAAATATGCGATATTGCGTGTTTGTCCGTTCTTTAAAATCCACTCTTGGCGCCAATAAACGTCAGTGCAGGTTCTGACCTACTTTCTAATATCCGGAACACATCCACTAGGATTTCGTTTAACTCCTTCTACCCCAACACCGAAATCCTTAATTTTTGCCGTTGTCCTCTGAAGACTGCATTGCAGTGCAGGACACAGATCGACCATGATAGTTCAAGGGTGGTGCCAGAATAGCTTGGCGCCCATAGGCGCCAAGCTATTCTGGCATCACCCTTGAACTATCATGGTGACAGTCGATCCTTATCTTAAGAAATCTATGTTAGTTCAAGACCGAAGATCCCCAGCCGTCCAAGAAACGTGGATACAAAGTGGCGTCAGCAAGAAGCGAAGATCCTTATAATTGATTGTACATTGCTTAACGTCCCGACAGCAACAAGGCTTTCTCAGGACGTGCCTGCACTGCTTGTGAAAAAATAAAAAAGAAACAGAACATTGAATGTATGTCGCCAGCCGGTCAAATACGTTAAATAAACCTAACACATGGGGCCTAAATAAAGCTAAGACCATTTAGCAACACACATCCAATATCAAGAGCTACAGGCAGCGCAGACAGTAGGGAGAGTTTTAAAAAGGCAAATACAGGTGAATGGACCTCGGGTAGACAGAAACACATGCCCCAGAATAGAGAGAAAAACCCACCCTGTGGGGCTGACCAGGGTGACCCTGGGAACTAAAAAATACCTAACCCCACCCAAGTCCCCCAGGGCAGACCCGGGTGGGGTGAAGATCCTTATAAGCCCCCCCCCCCCTCCCCCCCGCAGTTATGGTCAATGTCTCTTGCAGTTGGATCCAAGTTGTGTTTTGCGGTGTTTTGCGGTTTTCTGACGGGGAGGAAAGGAAATAAACGTGAACATTTCGCCCGTTCAGTGCCGAGAACATCTGAACACCACCCAGTTGCAAGAGGCATATAGATCCTCATGAGCCCCCGCAGTCGCGGGGGCTCATGAGGATCTATGCCTCTTGCAGACTCCACTTTGAATCCATGTTCCCGGGACAGCTAGGGGTTTATTGGCGTTGAATTAACGAAGCCATTGCAGAAACGCAGCCTGCCTCAGCTGGCACTGAACGGGTTAACCCGTTTAGCCCCGGATCCCTACAGCAGGAGACGGCTTGACTATGATAATTCAAGGGTAGTGCCGGATTAGCTTGGCGCCTGAGGCGCCAAGCTAATCCGGCACTACCCTTGAATTATCACGGTCAATCTATCTCCTGCAACTGGTGCATAGTCGTTAGGACACACCTCCAAAATCTGAGACTGAAATGGGACCTTGGGGCTAAAATGGTGAAATGTCTTTCTGATGTCTTTACTTATGACTGGTTTTGTTCATTCAATTTCAATTTCAAAATACCGGGCATTGTTTTCCCGGCGACCGTACTGGAAATTTGTATTTGGCTTCATGACATGAAGCCGGCTCCTGTCGTCTCTTTTCAGCGCTATTCATTTATGAAAAGAAGTACCCAACGGAAAAAGAAACACGCTTGGAAAAGACAGTTACAACACAGTTTATTAATATTTCGGGTAAATACCCTTTGTCAAAATAGACGAACAAACAAATAGAGAGACCAGTCGCTACTTATCTTCTTTTCAATCGCAGAAGGAATGTGGTTCTAAGCGTGTTTCTTTCTCCGTTGGGTACTTCAGTCTTTGCACTGATTGTACACGCTCTCCAGTCACCTCATTTTGGTCTGGATTGTTTGTTCATTTATGGCCTTTGTGTCTGTATTTGTTCTTGTTTGTGCGTGCAGTGATGGGCGAATCGAATCGAAATTTAAAAAGGGATCGGGACTTCCAGCTTTCGCTGATTTCGTCCAAGGGGGGGGGGGGGGTGGGCCAGGGGAGGGGGGGGGGCCGTCTCACTGTCTGTCTGCCGCTCCGTTGCGCCGTGGCTGATGTTATTGCCGGGGCCGGGTGGTTGGTGGTGAAGGAGGCGGGTGGTGTGGCCGGGGAACCGTTGCTATCGCCAGGCTGGAGGGAGTTGGTTCGCCAGCCACTCTAGGTGTTGGATGAGTGGTGGCGGGGGTGGTGGTGGTGGCGGCCGGCAGAACCGTGGCTGGTGGTGGCGGTGTCTGAAGAGGTTGGGTGGTGGTGGTGGCGGCCAGTCGATCCTGGGCCGGGGGGTTGGGCGCTGGAACGGGCGCGGTGGGTGTCTGTGCTGCGGTGGCAGGCGGAGGTGTGGTGGTGGCGTAGGGAGGAGTGGTGGGCGTTGTTGTCGGACCCGTTTTGGAGGCCGGTTGCGCCGTCGCCGGTGTGGTTCCGTGCTGGTTGACTGGCTTGTGGTTGGCTGTGGCGGCTGTTGTGGAGCTTGATCGGTGGTGGTGCCCCTTTCTTCTCTGGTCGGTGCGGTGGTATTGCACTCTTGATGCTTGGTGGTGGTGGTGGTGGTCCCTGTCATTTTGGTTGCCGTTTCCGGGGCCACTGCCGTCCCTACAGATGTCTGGTCCGGCGCCGCCTGGCTTTCTTCATCCTTGTAGGTGGTGGTGGCGGTCTGGCTGGCTGACTCCTCTAGGGTTGAAGTGCGGAGGTCATCGATGGCCCCGGTGTGAACCAGCCACCGAGCGGCGAATAATGCCCGGTGGTAGGTGTCCTCCTCGGACGCCACGATGGCAGGCACCGCATCCTGGAGTAGGAGTACTAGGTCGCTGAAGTCAATACTTCGGAGCCGGGTCCCCTCCTCCACAGACGATGCTGGCCGTTTCCGGGTAATGTGTTCCGGGAGGATGACCGGCGGCGGGGAGGGTGAGGTGTCGGGCTCCGAGTCCGGCTCCCGCGACTCTTCGGACTCCGTCTCCTGGGGCGGTGACCGGGGGCGATGATGAGGGGCCTGTGTTGATTTCTCTTCTTCTTCGTCTTGCTGGTCGTAGTACGGGCTCCGTGGAGCCACCCGTTCCTCCATCATCCGTCTTATGTATTCAGGTGATGGCATCCCGGTAAGGCCAGGTGGGAATGGCGGGTAGGGAGTTGGTCTCACGACCACTTTGCCTTCCGGTGTCCAGCTGGCCTGTGGGTCGAGGTATGGTCGCGCCGGTGTATCGGTGGAGACAGAGGGGGCCGATAGCTCCTTGTCTCCCTCCGGGCCGTCTGCTGTGGTGTGGCTTCTTTGGGGAGGGTGGAAGAAAACTCTTCCGCCTGTTGTCGGTTGGTCTTCTTTCTGTTTTTCCTCTTGTCCATCTTTGTTTAGCTGGCCGCCTGCGCTGTGGCGGGTGACTGAGTTGACTTGTGCGGTGGGCCGTACACTTGCTTGTCAGTGGCTGAAGGCTCGCTGTTTGCTGGCTCGCTTGCTTGAACTCTGTGTTGGCTGGGCACTGTGCGTAGCGTGGCAGAGCGCGGTGAGACCGTCCGCTCAGTCCGAATGTAGCGAGCGAAGGATGATGATGTGCAGTGATGGGCTTGTCCATGTACATATCTATACTGGTGGCCGGCTTGGTCTGCACTATCTACACCGCCATAGTAAGTGAAACCTGTTCTTGTCCCGCCGCGCTTCCTTTTGGGCTAATACTTTGTGCACTCAGCGACTAGCACAGCAAGGTTGTAGTGGTAAATCATAAAGCTATGGGTGAACCCCCTCGTGGCGTGTCATCATGCACTGAGTAATTAGAGACCGACATACATTGGGCTACTGAGACCCTGTTTACACAAGATAGAGCTAGACACCGTGTCAAAAAAAAACAAAAAAAAAAAAAACAGAAATGGACCAGTGCGTTCCGAGGAAGGCCTCCCTCTCACCGGCCGCCCGGCCACTTCCCCCCACCCCGGGGTGAGGTGGGGGGGGGCTGAGATGGGGGGGGGGGGGTAGGGGCTTTCCCCGAACGCACTGTAGACCTTGGTGTTCTGGTCTTTTTCAAGAATAAAATCAAGTCCATTCCACAACAGTGATTTTGCGTCTGGTTGAGTTTACCTTTGGTTTCGCCTGGTCTTCACAAGGTCAATCGAAACCTAAGGTACATGTAAGTACAATTTCAAATCGTTGTTAACCCATGTAGCCCCGAGTCCCTACAGCAGGAGATGGATTGACGGCGCCAAGCTAATCTGGCACTACCCTTGAATTATCATGGTCAATCCATCTCCTGCAACTGATACATAGTCATTAAGCAACACCTCCAAATTTTGAGAAATGGAACGTGACCTTGGGGCTGAAAGGGTTACGCCGTTTTCTGCCTCTTCACTGCTTTTATGCCGGGCCCGTTCCAGGGCGGACTGAAGGCTGTGATATGGACGGACGCGTTTCATATTGACTGCTTTTATGCCGGGCCCGTTCCAGGGCGGACTGAAGGCTGTGATATGGACGGACGCGTTTCATATTGACTGCTTTTATGCCGGGCCCGTTCCAGGGCGGACTGAAGGCTGTGATATGGACGGACGCGTTTCATATTGACTGCTTTTATGCCGGGCCCGTTCCAGGGCGGACTGAAGGCTGTGATATGGACGGACGCGTTTCATATTGACTGCTTTTATGCCGGGCCCGTTCCAGGGCGGACTGAAGGCTGTGATATGGACGGACGCGTTTCATATTGACTGCTTTTATGCCGGGCCCGTTCCAGGGCGGACTGAAGGCTGTGATATGGACGGACGCGTTTCATATTGACTGCTTTTATGCCGGGCCCGTTCCAGGGCGGACTGAAGGCTGTGATATGGACGGACGCGTTTCATATTGACTGCTTTTATGCCGGGCCCGTTCCAGGGCGGACTGAAGGCTGTGATATGGACGGACGCGTTTCATATTGACTGCTTTTATGCCGGGCCCGTTCCAGGGCGGACTGAAGGCTGTGATATGGACGGACGCGTTTCAAATGGTGATCGTGCTGGGAGGAGTGCTGGCCGTCGTCACCAAGGAGGCGATCGAGATGGGCGGAGTGAGCAAAGTGCTGAGCGTGGCCGACATCCACGGCAAACTCAGACTCAACAAGTCGGTACTTTAAAAAAAAAACTCATTCCGGCACTGCCGAGCAAAACTGAACACAAAGCCCGTCTGCAAGAGGCATAGACCCTCATGAGCCCCCCGCAGTTGCGGGGGCTCATGAGGATCTATGCCTCTTGCTGACGCCACTTTGTATCTATGTTCCTTGGACGGCGGAGACTCTTTGGTGATGAATTAATCTGAATGATTTCAGAAACACGACCAGAGCGGGCAGGCAAGAGATTAGCCCACAAATGACATTAACCCAGTACATAATGAGGCTGATTTTTTTTTTTAATGTGTATTGTCTTATGAAGGCTACATCACAGATTAGGAGATAGACCAACCATTTCAGTTCAAGGGTGGTGCCAGAATAGCTTGGCGCCTCAAGCGCCAAGCTATTCTGGCATCACCCTTGAACTGTCACAGTCAAAATTAATTCAAGCTGTGGTGTAGGGTACAACCATAGTTCAGTGAAAGTATTTCACCAACCGGCCAAACAAGCAGAACAAACTAACACGCGCCGGCTGAAAACGTTGTACGTTCATCGGCCGACGGTTGGTCTGTCGAACATTAAACAGTCTAAAATCCTTACACCAATTTAAAAAGAGCACTAAAAATAAAATAAAATTAAAAAAAAAAGTAAAGAATAACAATATACGACTAACTGCACTGCGTAACAACAGACACACATACTATCTCATTAGTGCACAAGATCGTGTCAATTTTAAAATACCATCGGCGGACTACAGGCAACGCAGGCAATGAAGACAGAATTTGAAAAGGCCGGAAAACTTGCTGACGTGTTCCAGTTTTGACCCGAGCCGGCCCTTCGAGCGCTACACGTTTTGGTCGCTGGTGGTTGGTGGTTTCTTTACGTCCATGACCATATACGGCGCGATCCACGCCATGATTCAACGCTACCTAGCAATGCCGTCCACAAAGCGGGCGCAAATGTGAGTGCACGCAGAAAACTGAATAAATACATTAAAACATACGTAACTGATACATAACCCAAGGCGCAAACGGCCATCGGCCCGCGCGCGGCCGGCCAGCGACGGCCGACGTCGGCCGGCCGTGATGGCCTTTGCGCGGCACTGGGAAACGCATGAATGAATGAATGAATGATGAAACAAGCAAGCAAACCAAACACACAACCTGGCAAGCCGCCCATAACTAAGTCAGTAACTAACTAAATACCATTGAACGCTGAGATCCTGGCAACACTGAAATAAATACAGTAAGAGGTCCTCAGGCCGACTGACGTCGAACTTTGGCCGGTGGTGCCGCCGCTGGCCAACCGCTGAGACTGACCCGTCGCCGACGAACCACTGAAGCGACTTTCGCTACACTACTGAGGAGTCGGTGCTGACGCGGCGACGATGCAACTGAAACGCGGCCACAGTTTCCGCTGGTCACGTTTCGTTGTCGAGGCACTACTTTGCCTAACTTTTAGTTTGTGGATGTCGGTAGCGGCTTTTGTCTCCGCGATGATTTTTGTACTGAGGAATCCGATCGCAAAAACAAACTGCTCGCTACCGGACACCCAGCGGGTTAATTTATCCACTCAGATACTGCCGGATGTCGTGCCGGTAGTCGTGTAGTGTCGGCCTCTCCTCGCCTCGCCTCGCCTCGCCCCGCCCCGAGTCTCGCGACTCATCTCGTCTTACTTTTCAGCGCCCTCTACCTCAACATGCCGGCGGCCATGATCTTTACGACACTGCTCGTCTTCTTGGGGCTGCTGGCGTTCGCACGTTACCATGACAACGACCCCATCATGCAGTCCTGCCGGATACAAAAGTCAGACCAGGTCAGTTTAACACATTCGAGACGTGCCGCATCCGGACTACGCGGAGGCATAAAAAAAAAAAAAAAAAAAAAAAAAAGAGCCGCGTTAGTATGCGGCACGTCTCGACTGAGGACGGTAACTTAACCCCTTCACTGCCAGGACACGGATAACATAGACACAGCCATCCAATGTTTAGTCAGTCGAAAAGCCTTGCACAGGTTGCGTTCTGATGTCTGTACAGCAGAACCTGTATTGAGCGCCCATCTCATTTTGAAAGATCACCTGTTACTAAAGACCATCACTGATTTAGGTGGGTGTGGCCACCTAACCCCTTCACTGTCGATAAAATCAGAACACCACCCGAATGCAAGAGGTATAGATTCTCATGAGCCCCCGCAATTGCGGGGGCTCATGAGGATCTATTCCTCTTGCTGAGACCCATATTAATCCATGACTCTTGGACGGGTTGTGGCTTTTGATCACTGAATGAACAAAGATTTCAGAAACAAAATATGCGTCCAGCGGAAGAGAGGGGAGGGGGGGGTTAAATAGTGGTCTTTCACGACAGGGGACACTGCTTGCCCTTCAAGACTTCTCTTTTCAGAAAAAAATGCCATGATCAAAGGTAATCGGTGATAAAATAAAATAATAAAAGGTAAAGGTATAATAACGATGAGGAGGGCAATGTTTCTGCTGTTGCCGGCGGTGATCGGGTAGTATTGTCGATACTGCTGGTTATGATGACTCGAGGTGGAGGGCGACGATTACAGCGATAAAAACGCCTGTACATTGTTTTGACCCAGTTGATACCGCTGTTGGTGATGGACACACTGGGAGGGTACCACGGGCTGCCGAGTCTCTTTGTGGCCTGCATCTTCAGCGCTTCACTCAGGTACGTCTCTCACGTGCACACTGCACTGACAAGATGCCAGTGTAACCCATAGGGCCCTGACATACTACAACAGGATGTGGATCGACCATGATATACTAATGGTCAAAACTTAAGGGCCACCCCACTTTTTGTGTCATTGTTTATCGTCGCAAGACTAAAATACAATGTTCTTTCGATCCAAATAGGTTAAAAGTTGACCTTAGACAGTCCACTGTACAGGGAACAATTGAAAACAATTCCGACATCAATTTCCACGAACGTGTTAAATGCACGTGAAACATCGTCAGTTTTTGTGAAAAGCTGTGCGATATTGGCAAGCGTACAAGGCAGGCAGGTGGAAAAACTCGGTAAAAGTCGTGATGCACGTGCTACAGGGATCAGTCGTGAACACTGAGCACTTCTGTTTCGCTACAAATACCGGTACAGTAGGGGCATAATTGTCACTTTTCTAACCATGCCACAACGACGAAGCCTAACGCCAGTAGATCAAGGCCGGGCGCTAGCATGGCTGCAGGATGGAATTTCCGGACGATAAGTTGGGAGACGTCTTGGGGTGTCCCATTCAGTGATCCAGAGGCTGCTGGCACGATTCCAAGAAACTGGAAGGGCAGAACGACGACCCTGCTCAGGACGCCCGCGCTGCACCAGCAGAAGGGAGGACAGATACCTCTGTGTGGCGGCGCTGCGCGACCGAACTGTCACGTCAACCACTCTGTGACGTCAACTGATGCAAGCTGCAAACATTAACGTCAGCAGAAGCACAGTCTGCCGATGTCTGCGCGAAACTGGCCTGACTTCATGCAGAGCAGCAGTGAGAATACCCCTCACTCCAGCTCATCACAGAGCCTGGGTTGCCTGGTGTCGTCAACATGTGAGGTGGAACAGACTCCAGTGGACTCAGGTTCTGTTTACTGATGAGTCCTTCATCGACGGCAGGGTCTGGAGACACCAAGGCGAGCGCCATTCACGGATGGATGCGTCAAAGAGGTGGATCGTTATGGAGGAGGCTCAGTCATGGTCTGGGCAGGTTTCAGCAGGGAAGGCAGGACAGGGGGGTCATCCGAGGCACCCTGACTGGACTGCGCTTTCGGGACGAGATTGTGCAGCCCCTCGTCCAGCCAGGTCTCCAAGCCATAGGCGACAATGCTGTTCTGCAGGACGACAACGCTCGACCTCATCGCGCCCGTGTGGTGGATGAGTACCTTGATCAACGGGGCATCATGAGGATGGAGTGGCCCGCTCGTTCGCCTGATTCATCGAGCACCTCTGGGACGTGCTGGGGCAACGTGTAGTCAGCAACCACCCCCCTGCCCCCCCCCCCCCACCTCAAGGCGTCCCCCAGCTGACTCCGTTCCTGCATCAAGAGTGGGAAGCGATCCCACAACTTGTTTTCCGAACCCTGGTGAACTCCATGCGTCAACGCTGCATTGAATGCGTGGCTGCAAACGGTGGGTACACTCGCTACTGACTGGATCAGTCTTGTGTGACTTTTCAAATGAGGGGTGGGTGAACATTCTAACGTACTGCTGTTATTACAATTGCTTGATTTACTCAAAACTTAAATGAAATTGTTACTGAATAAATTAGCAAAGTACTGACTCCAAGTATTGTTACATTATTTGTGTGATGTCGGCGCGTCTGAGATAAAAAGTGGCCCTTAAGTTTTGACCATTAGTATAGTTCAAGGGTGGTGTCAGAATAGCTTGGCGCCGACAAGCGCAAAGCTATTCTGACACCACCCTTGAACTATCATGGTAAATCCGTCTCCAGAACTGGCACAGACCGCAAAGGATATTTTTAAAAAAGGGATAATTTCATCCTCCTGGTGTAATGAGATACGTAATGAGCTGACGAAAAGAAACTTAAGAGAAACAAGATGAGGATTTCATCCCAAAGCCCTACCGTATTGTTTGGAGCTCGCGTGCGTTTTTTTTTTTTTTTTTGTGTGTGTTTTTTTTTTTAAGGAACATTCAGAGTTGTTCACTGATATTTTTTAAGCTTATCCTTCTGATCCATTTCCTTCTTCTCTAAGCCAACCTTTGATCAACACACACGCCGGCGCACACAAATAAAGACGGACACACGGCGCTTCCCGCCATTAGTACGCTCTTTGGGCTGGAGTAGCGACAGGAATTCTGAAGAAGAAGAATAGCACGAGCAGCAAAATGACGTCACTATAAGCTTCACGTCATGGCATCGCTGGTTTCACGACGCCAGGTACATTGTGACGAATTTGATGTTTCACGTCATCCGAAAGGCACGCTCTTCGCCAAATCTAACTGTTTTGTTCCATACCCACTCTTCCAGGGCTGACTGTTTGATGGGAGTAAACAGTGGCTCCAAAACTTGCAAAAATGAATTAATTATTATTGCCGGAAAAAGTTCAAGAGGTACAACGCTGGATTATGTTACGAATTCATTCAGTATATGTCTCCCTTTCATTCCCCCCCCCCTTCCCCCCCCCCCTGATCCGCACGGCAATGGCACACACAAACACAAACGGCAGAACTGATGGCACACACAAACACAGACGGCAGATACACGGCGCTTCCTACCGGTTATACGTTCTGTTGGCTGGCGTAGCCACAGCCATTTTGAAGAATAAGGTGGAATGGCCCATGCCCACAAAACCTCTTCTGTATGAGCTTGCATGTACAATCCACCTTTTCCACAATACGTTCGCAAATATCATACAAAAATAAATGTAGGAGAACATCGCGCCAGCTCCTACGCATGTAAAACACTGACGTGCTGGTGATTTGCATCAATTAGGAACAATGTATAAAACACTGACGCATTTTGTGCTTTCACGTCACCGACACTGTTTGCTTCTTCTGATGAAATCAAGGAGTCTTACTTCTGATATTTTTCCCGCACTTAACTTTTATTTTCGAAAAAGTTGAAGAGGTACAAAGCTGGCTAACGAACTCATCCAATGTCTTTGTACAAAATAGCAGTATCAGTCCAAAATTTCAAGTGCATATAATCAACACTGCGGACTCTAATCTGGGTCAACCAACTTTCTATAATAATAAATAATAAAGTATTTTGTCAAGTTTCAAGTTTGTGCGTACAGTAACTTTGGAGATTCATGTGTTTATATACATACGCACACGCACACATACATACATACATGCATACATACATACATACATACATACATACATACATACACACACACACACACACACACACACAGACACAGACACACACACAGACAGACAGACAGACAGACAGACAGACAGACAGACACACACACACACACACATACACATACACACATACACACATACATACATACATACATGATACATACATACATACATACATACATACATACATACGCGCCAAAACGACGTTCTACAGCAAGAGAGTGGCTTTCATTCATTCATTAGTTCCTTTTTAACGTGCCGCTGGCACAAAAGTGATCGGGGACAAGAGAGTGGCTAGACATGACGTCATTTTTATCTTGTTACTTCTTTGCCAGACCATGAGCCCCAACCGCCTGTTATGTCTTTTGCATTCTACGGAACGCGCTCCGGCCAGCCCCGTCCTAAAGTCTACCGTATTTTCAATACGGTAGACAAAAAGAACAAAATGGAAATCATTAGTTTCATTTTGACATGATGAATCGTCTGTCCGAAACTGTGTTCTTTTTCTCTCCTAAAAGGGGAGGCTTTCCTAGCACACTTCTAAGTATCTTCACATTTATGGAACCTTTGCGGTAATCTGTTTTCATTTCATTTTGAGCAACCGATCAGTCGGGAATAGTGGATTCGAAATCTCCGATTTTAATGATCTAAAACAATGTTGTTCAAATTGATAAACACGACATGGTGGTGACGATGTCACGGCGACGATGACCGGTATTGTTATCACGCCGACTGATAATTTACAAAATAGTGTTGTTGTGGTTGTTGTTGTTTTGTTGTTGTTGTGTTGTTCTTGATGATAATGACGATAACATGTATTATTACCACGCCGACTGATGTTTTACCAAAACGTTGTTGTTGTTACTGTTGTTGGTGATGATGATGTTGACGCTGTTGTGATTATTATAAATCGTTGTTTGTTGCAGCACAGTATCATCTGGTGTGAACGCTCTGGCGGCGGTGTTCCTGACGGACATCGTGCGGCCGGCGTACAAACTGGTGACACCGCACGGGCTGACCAACACACAGGCCACGGTTATATCAAAGGTCATCACTCTTCCACCCTCCTTTCTTCTCCCCCCGTCCCTCAACAGATCGCTGGGTGGTCGTCAGACAGCAGCATGGGTGACAGTCTTCATCCTGGAGACTGATGTAGCTTTTTCAGTCAAAATCCCAGAAAGATGAATTTAAGCTTTGTGGTTCAGACAAAACAGCCCTTCAGCCAGCTTGCCTGCTCGGCGTTAAACCCAAATAACTAACTAACCTTCAGACAGCCTGTTCCATCTGCAAGAGGCACACATTCTCATGAGCCCCTGCATCCGCAGGGGCTCATGAGAATGTATGTCTCTTGCTGGCCATGGATCGTGGGGCATAGTCCTGGAGACTAATGCAGCTTTTTCAGTCAAAGTCATAGAAAGCTGAATTTAAGCTTTGTGGTTCAGACAGAACAGCCCTTCAACCAGCTTGTTCCATCTGCAAGGGACACATTCTCATGAGCCCCTGCATCCGCTCATGAGAATGTATGTCTATTCTGGCCATGAATCGTGGGGCATAGTTAGTCCGTGGAATATTTTCAGTCCGGCATTTCAATTTTTCGCATTGCCACCCATACAGTAGACGAAAGTCAACTCGTGACTTTTTATGTCCCTTCTATTTATAGAAGGGACTTTTTAGGACGGGTCGCGGTGGGGCGAATTTAATAGCATGTCCATGATGTCAAAGGCGGGTAGGCTGAACCTCTAACCGTGGGGGTGGCGGGGGGGGGGGGGGTTGCTCAACGGCAATGTAAAAACTGTACACTGTTGTAATTGTGACGATACAGTGCAAAGAGGAGGGGGGGGGGGCGGTAGAGGGGGTGCTGCAATAACATTAAAGCATCCCCCCTCCCCCTCCTTCTCGGATCGTGTTGTGGACTGGCAGTGAATTTTTTTTTAAGGGGGGTGGGGTGGGGTGCTGTAGTACCAAAGCACACCCCTCCCCCCCCCCCCCGGATCCGGCCCTGATTTTCTCAAGCCTATGAAGCCGGAAAGTGAAACTCATATCACGTAAAAAATAAAATTACGTAAAATCTAAACCTACGTCATGACAAATGACGTTTGACAAATCAATGACGCGTTTAAGTCCTGCGCCCCTTATAAAACTCACTGACGCATTGGCAGATCTGCGAGACCTTTTCAATAGGAGATAATTCAACAGAATCAGGTCAAAGACAAAAGGTAGAGACCATTGACAGCGAGGACAGCTCTCATATAGAAGGGACTTTGTGGGTTATGGTTCATCCCATCTTGTTGTTATCTTTACAAGATTTTGCTAGATAACTATTCTGCTGGTGTTGGTTTTTTTTTTTTTTTTTTTTTTTTTTTTTTTTTTGCAATACAATGACAATCTCGCTGTTCTAAAAAAAAAAAAAATGGATACGCTGGCTTTTGCGGCAGAGGCTAATTTTGTAGGACTTGTCAGTGGGTTTTAGTGGTCTGCTTGTTGTGGCCGGAGTATTTCCAGTAAGCAAAGGGCCTTAGCTTACTGGGTTCAGTATTCCGGAGTGTTCGTGTGTTTTAACTGACGCGATTTTGCTTATACGGTCGGGGGCAAAGGTTCCCTCTGTGAGCATGTTGTTCTGCCCAAATAATGTCTGTCTGTGTGTTCTGTACAGGTTGTGGCCTTGCTGTTCGGCCTGGCCACCATTGGGTTAGCGTTCGTAGCTGGCGAGTTAGGTCCCCTGATTATCCAGATCTCCCTCTCCATATCAACTTTGGCATCTTCGGCGGGCCTCTGCTGGGTCTCTTTGTATTGGCGCTGTTTGTGCCTTGCGCTAACTCTTGGGTAAAGACTGAGCAATTTGAAGAACTTGCAATAATAATAATAATAATAATAATAATAATAATAATAATAATAATAATAATAATAATAATATAATAATAATCATAATAATAATCATCATCATCATCATCATCAATAATAATAGTAATAATGATAATTTTAAAAACTAAAAACAATAATACATGTAAGAGAAACTCAGTACGGTTTCAATAGTTCAGTGGCCGCGTTACATTCTCTTCCGTGCAGCTTAACCCTTTGGATGTCGGTAGTGGTCTTTGTCGAGGTGATTCCTGCAGGGAATCACCTCGACAAAAACCGCTACCGACAGTCAAAGAGTCATTTGCTTTCCAACCCAGCCAAAGTTCCTCGGGCCGACGTCGGGCATAGCTAGCCCTAGCCCAGCCTCCAACGCCGCTCAGTGTGCGCGGATCCCGCTATAGTCGACGTCCGTCAGAAGGCCTTTTACTTCAGTCCTACCCCGTAAGCAAAGATGCTCGGGCCCACCATCGGCCGCTGTTGCCCCGCGCACGGCCCGCGGGCCAACAACGACCGACGTCGGCCCGAGGACTAGGGTAGGCTAGGTATTGGCTGAAATACAGTAAGATAAACAGCTATAGACTAGGTATGTCTCGGCATGGCACTGCTTAGTCAGCTGCCACGCACTTCCCCAGAGGAAGTCAGCCCAGATTTCTCCCCTTGTGTGACTTTGACTGAGGTTGTAGAAACAGCAAAAATTAATTCCTGCTGAACATCTAAAAATCATTTTGATTGTGCACCACAAATAAGACTTAGGCAGTGGGCAGATGTTCACATCTGCACGGGACATAGACGACCTCGCCCTCCACGAGTCGCCTGCTGCCTTGCAGGCCTGGCCGCTTGGCTGCGGAAAGGCTAAGGGAGGAAACCCCTGACATCAAAGCCCCCGTGTCTCCGGGGAAGGCTTTTGAGCAAGAGACTAGGACAAGGACAGTCTTATATAAAACCTACGACCCGAGGACCTCGATGCCATCGTCCCAGCTTGCTAGGCCATGGCAGATGAACCAAGGGTTTAAAGGGTGGGGCCAGTACTGCGCACACTGCACTCCACCAAAAAGCTCCACCGCGCAGGCTTTAGGAAACGTCCACGGACCATGACACTGACCATTCCAAGTCCTGTAGCGACGGGCGAGGGGCGAAACGGCAGGTGAAAGATGTCACTGGAAGCCGCAGTCTCAAACCTGCATGCAGGCGGTTCAGGATATTGGTCGCCTGATGTTGACCTGGGGATGACAACATCACTCGGCACACCCTGAACGACCAAGCAGCCTTCTCTAGGGACAGCACTGCTTGCTCCACACGGAGAGGGGCCTAGAAAAGGTGGCCTAACCAAAGCTCGTCCCCTCGCAACCCCAGTTGGCTAGCCGCGGTCAACGGGCATCTTCTCCTGCGGTCAAAAAAACAAGAAAGAATAACGGATCCACTCTCATGACGACCACGACCGGACTCAACGTAGCATGCTGGAACGTCCGAACCATGCTCGACAAAGCAGACAGCGGACGCCCTGAACGTCGCTCCGCCCTCATTGCCCATGAATTGCGGAGGTTAAACATCGACATCGCCGCGCTCAGCGAAGTACGCCTTCCGGACGAAGGCAGCCTCCAAGAACTTGGTGCTGGGTACACCCTCTACTGGTCAGGCAGGCCTGCATCAGAAAGACGGCTTTCAGGCGTGGGTTTCATGGTCAAGACATCCATTGCGACTAAGCTGGAAAACCTACCAACGGGCCACTCCGACCGCATCATGTCCATGCGCCTCCCACTGAGACACCAGCAGCACGTCACCCTTCTCAGTGTGTACTCCCCAACCCTCCTGGCAGAGCCTGCTGAAAAGGACAAGTTTTACACTGACCTGCGCAGCCTCCTACAGAGTACCCCTGCAGACGACAAAGTCATCATCCTTGGCGACTTCAACGCCAGAGTGGGCCAGGACTCTGAAGCCTGGAAAGGAGTCCTCGGCAAGCATGGCGTGGGGAACTGCAATGACAATGACCGCCTACTGTTGGAGTTCTGTGCGGAGCAGCAACTGGTCATCACCAACACTACTTTTCAGCAAAAGGACAGTCGAAAGACCACCTGGATGCATCCTCGCTCCAAACACTGGCACCTTATCGACTATGTCCTAGTGCGTCAGAGGGACCGCAGTGACGTCCTCCTCACCAGAGTGATGCCCAGCGCAGAGTGCCACACTGACCACCGCCTTGTCCGCTGCAAACTCAGGCTCCACTTCAAGCCAAAACCCAAGAAATGGGGGCCCCCAAGAAAAAGCTTGATGTTGCCAGCCTTCAGCGTGACGATGTGAAAGCTGCCTTTCAGACAGATTTACAGCGCAGGCTCAAAGACACAGCGGACCCAGTAGACTCCTCCCCTGAAACACTTTGGGAACAACTGAAAACTGCTATTGCAAAATCCTCTGCAGAAGTCTTGGGTTTCGCCAGAAAGAAGAACAAAGACTGGTTTGACGAAAACGATGTAGAGATCCAGGAACACCTAGCAAAAAAAAAGAGCCGCCCATCAGGCCCACCTAGCCCAGCCTTCCTGCCCTGTGAAGAAGTCTGCCTTCCGCCTCGTCTGCAGCAGTCTCCAGCGCAAGCTCAGAGATCTCCAGAATGAGTGGTGGACCAGACTTGCACAGAGGACCCAGCTTTGTGCTGACAATGGTGACTACAGGGGCTTCTACGAAGCACTGAAAGCAGTGTATGGCCCCAGGCACCTGGTACAAAGTCCCCTGCGAAGCGCGAATGGCCAGGCACTCCTCACAGATAATACCTCCATCTTGAACCGCTGGTCGGAATACTTTCAGAGCCTCTTCAGCGCTGAGCGCACTGTTCAAGAAGCAGTCGTCCTACAAATCCCACACCTCCCAGTAAAGGTTGAATTGGACGAACCGCCCACCGCTGAAGAGACCCTCACAGCCATCCACCAGCTCAAGAGTGGCAAAGCAGCAGGCATTGATGGAATACCGCCAGAGATCTGGAAACATGGAGGCACAGCACTGCACAACAAGCTCCATGACCTCTTTCTCTGCTGCTGGGAGGAAGGAACACTACCAAAAGATCTCCGTGATGCAGTCGTTATCACCCTGTACAAGAACGAAGGCGAGAAGTCTGACTGTTCCAACTATCGGGGAATTACCCTGCTGTCCATTGCTGGGAAAATCCTTGCAATGCTGCTCCTGAATCGGCTGGTACCTGCCATCGCTGAAGACCAACTCCCAGAGGGCCAGTGTGGCTTCAGAGCAAACAGGAGCACCACCGATATGGTCTTTGTGCTGAGACAGCTACAGGAGAAGTGCCGCGAGCAGAACAAAGGTCTGTACGTAACATTTGTCGACCTAACAAAAGCGTTCGACATTGTGAGCAGGCAAGGCATGTGGCAGATCCTGGAGCGACTTGGCTGTCCCCCAAAGTTCCTCAACATGATTGTCCAGCTACACGAGGACCAGCAAGGCCAGGTCAGACTCAACAATGACCTCTCGGAACCATTCCCTATTCTCAACGGCGTAAAGCAGGGCTGCGTGCTGGCACCGACCCTCTTCACCATCTTTTTTAGCATGATGTTGAAGCAGGCCACAGTGGACCTCGATGATGACGATGCAGTGTACATCAGGTATCGTCTCGATGGCAGCCTGTTCAACCTCAGACGACTGCAGGCCCACACGAAAACCCTAGACCAACTGATTCGTGAGCTGCTATTTGCTGATGATGCTGCCCTCGTTGCACACACAGAGAGAGCCCTGCAGCGCATCACGTCTTGCTTCGCAGATGCTGCCCAGCTCTTTGGACTCGAGGTCAGTCTGAAAAAGACAGAGGTCCTCCATCAGCCGGCACCCAAGACAGTGTATCGCCCTCCTCACATCACCATTGGCGAGTCTGAACTAAAGTCAGTGCACCAGTTTACTTACCTTGGCTGCATTATCACGTCGGACGCCAAGCTGGACAAGGAGCTTGACAGCAGGCTGGCAAAAGCGAACAGCGCTTTCGGGCGACTTTTCAAGCGGGTGTGGCACAATCAACAGCTGAAAACAGGCACCAAGATCAGCGTGTACAGAGCTGTGGTCCTCACCACCCTGCTGTATGGTTCCGAGTCCTGGGCCCTCTACCGCAGCCAACTACGACTCCTCGAACGCTTCCACCAGCGCTGCCTGCGTACCATCCTGGGCATTCACTGGAGTGACTATGTCACCAACGTCGAGGTCCTTGAACAGGCTGAAACTGTGAGCATCGAGGCTTTGCTGCTGCGGACACAGCTCCGCTGGGCGGGGCACGTCTCCAGGATGGAGGATCATCGCCTACCAAAGATCACCCTGTTCGGCGAGCTTGCTACTGGACACCGTGACAGAGGGGCACCAAAGAAGAGATACAAAGACTGTCTCAAGAAGTCACTTAGTGCCTGCCAAATCGACCACCACCAGTGGTCTTCGCTTGCTGCGGACCGTGACACCTGGCGCTCCACCATTTACAAGGCAGCTGTCTCCTTTGAGGACTCTCACAGAGCTAGCCTTAAGGACAAGCGGCTCAGGAGAAAAAACAGAGATGCCGCAGCTCAGAACCCTGGCCATACCTTCCCCTGCAGCCACTGCGGTCGAACCTGCCTGTCTCGGATTGGCCTCCGCAGCCACGAACAAGCCTGCAGACGTCGTGGGCAACTCCTATAAAATCTTCGTTCGCGAAGTCAAGCCAAGAGAGACAAATAAGACGTTGTCAGTTTGGAAATCAGAAGTAGGTCAAAATTGCAAGTGTTTCGACAAAAACAGTGGATTTATAGCCCGGACAAACGTCTGATTTCGCATGTTTGTCCGGGCTTTTATTCCACTGTTTTCGTCGAAACACGTGCAATTTTTACCTGCTTATGATTTCAAGTCTGGAAATCGTTGTGGTGACTTTTGTTTGATACAGGGAGCAATCACAGGTCTATTAAGCAGCGTGGGCGTGTCGTTCTGGCTGGCGATTGGTTCCACCATACAGCGGAACAACAACGCCCCGCCCCCTATCGTTTGTCCGACCAATCAGACGGCAGGACTCAACAGCACCATTACGTCGCTTCTGTCGACCACTACTTTTTCTTCTGCATCAGAGTCTATTGCAGAGTCCACAACATTTTCAAATGACGATTCTAAGTATGGCTTTGTTTTTAGTAAAATTCTGAATTTTTGTTGTTGTTGAATGAATCGGCAGAAAAGGCAAACGTAATGTTCATCACTGATATGCTCGAAGCATAATCTGTCAGTGTGATCGCTTATCTTATAATAATTATAACTCTAAGCGCGCACTCACAACTCGCGCACGCATGCGCACGCTTTAGACAACGACTCACGAACCACATAGTGAAATACATTACGACAGTCTGCTTAGGGTGGGGAGGGTGGTGGTATAGTGCTAGAACTGTTGAAAGAAGTGAGTTTTGAGGGCGGACTGGAAGGAGGAGAGAGAGTGTTTCTGACGGAGAGAGAGTGGGAGAGTGTTCCAGATGGATGGACCGTATACTGAGAAGGAGCGGGGACCAAAAGTGCTGAGCCGGGCTTGGTGCGGGGGATGTGGAGGCGGAGAGGGTCGGAGGCGGAGCGGAGGGAGCGGGGAGGAGTGTAGGGGTGAAGTAAGTTTGAGAGGTAGGCGGGAGCGCAGTTGTTCAGGAATTTGTAGCAGAGAGACAGAATCTTGTATTGGATGCGTTGGGGGGATGGGAAGCCAGTTAAGGAGTTTGAACAGGGGAGTGATATGGTCGGATGTTTCTTTCTGAGGACGAGGCGGGCAGCATTGTTTTGGACGCGCTGGAGAAAATGGTGGAGTGAGGGAGGCCGGAAAGGAGAGAGTTGCAGTAGTCGATGCGAGATAGGATGAGAGAGACAGCAAGTTTGGTGGCAGCTTCGGTAGTGAGGTATTTTCTGATCTGACCGATGCGGCGGAGGTGGAAGTAGCATGCCTGGGCCGTGGCGGAAACAAAGCTGGTCATGGAAAGACTGAGAGGAATCGAGGATAACGCCGAGGTTTTTGGCCGAGTCAGAGAGGGAGATGGGGGTGCTGTCGAGTTGAAGGTGGAGGGAGGGAGGGAGCTGGGAAAGTTTCTGGCGAGTGCCTACCAGCATGGCTTCCGTTTTGTCGTCATTCAGTTTAAGCTTGTTTGCTTTCATCCAGTTTTTCACGTCTTCGTAGCAGTCAGCCGTGCGAGTCAGTAGTGACTGAGTGTTGTCGAGTTTGTCTTTGTCTAGTAGTTGTGAGTCGTCAGCGTAGAGGTGGTGGTGTATGTGGTGAGACTGGATGACCTGGGGAGAGGTGTAGAGTGTGAAAAGGACCGGGCCCAGGACGGACCCCTGTGGAACTCCGCAGGAGAGCGTGACTGGGTTGGAGGAGACGCCGTCGATGGTGACGGACTGCTGTCTGTCGGAGAGGTAGGAGAGAAACCAGGAGTCAGCAGAGTCAGTGATGCCAAAGGAATGGTGAAGGCGGTGGAGGAGGATAGAGTGGTCTATAGTGTCGAAGGCGGCAGAGAGGTCGAGTAGCGTAAGAAGGGAGATGTTGCCCGAGGCGGTGGAGAGAAGTAGGTCGTTTAAGATATGTAGAAGGGCTGTTTCAGTGCTGTGATGTTTGCGATAGGCAGACTGGCAGGGACTGAGGAGGTTGTTGTCGGCGAGGTGGAGGTTGAGCTGGTTGAGAACGACCTTCTCAAGAAGCTTGGACAGGAAAGATAGATTGGAGACTGGGCGATAGTTTTTGAGTTCGTTTGGGTCGAGGTTGTGTTTTTTTGAGGAGAGGACGGACGATGGCGGACTTGAAGATATCAAGGAGGGAGCCGTTCTCTAGTGTTGATGATGTCGGTAATGAATGGCAGATATAAACCAGTGCCGGGCTTTAGTTCAAGAGTGCGGTGCCAGAATAGCGGCGGCTCATTTGGCGCCCTGCCGAGGCGCCAAGCAGGCTATTCAGGCCGCACTAGCCGTGAACTATTTTAGTCAAACTTATTTCACACACTGGTGTATTCCTAATGATAAGGGTTAAAGGGCATCGTCCTCTATCTACAGTGTCTTCTGTTGCAGCTGCCGGGGGCCGAGCGGAACTTGCACACACGGGAGCACACGAAACTAACTGAAGAGGTGCAACTTCTCGGAAGCTACGGCTCACCGGGGGTCAGTTGCATGAGTGAGCCTAGTCCTGCGCCAGCCACTAAGTGGCTGGCGCAGGACTAAGCTCACTCATGCAACTTGCTCACTGGATGTACGTCACACATTTCTGGTTTTCAATGAAAATTTCATTGTAGGCTCAGTGTGTATTTATTTTTCCCGCTGTGCGACCTATGCAACAGTTTTGATTGATGTATACTAATGGTCAAAACTTAAGGGCCACCGCACTTTTTTCAGTTGTGTCACTGTTTATCGTCGCAAGTACGCTAATAAAATACAATGTTCTTTTGATCCAAATGGGTTAAAAGTTGACCTTAGACAATCCACTGTACAGGGAACAATAGACAATTCATCAATTTCCACGAACGTGTCAAATGCACGTGAAACATCGTCAGTTTTTGTGAAAAGCTGTGCGATATTGGCAAGCGTACCAAAGGCAGGCAGGTGGAACAACTCAATAAAGTCGTGATGCACGTGCTAACGGGGTCAGTCGTGAACACTGAGCACTTCTGTTTCGCTACAAATACCGGTACAGTAGGGGCATAATTGTCACTTTCCTAACCATGCCACCACGACGAAGCCCAACGCTGGTAGATCAAAGCCGGGCGCTAGCATGGCTGCAGGATGGAATTTACGGACGACAAGTTGGGAGACGTCTTGGGGTGTCCCATTCAGTGATCCAGAAGCTGCTGGCACGTGATTCCAAGAAACTGGAAGGGCAGAACGACGACCCTGCTCAGGACGCCCGCGCTGCACCAGCAGAAGGGAGGACAGATACCTTTGTGTGGCGGCTCTGCGCGACCGAACGGCTGTCACGTCAACCACTCTGCGACGTCAACTGATGCACGCTACAAACGTTAACGTCAGCAGAAGCACAGTCTGCCGACTTCTGCGCGAAATTGCAGAACAGCAGTGCGACTACCCCTCACTCCAGCTCATCGCAGAGCCCGGGTTGCCTAGTGTTGTCAACATGTGAGGTGGAACAGACTCCAGTGGACTCAGTTTCTGTTTACTGAAGAGTCACGGTTCACTGTGTCTTTCAACGATGGCAGACGCCAGGGCGAGCGATTCACGGATGGATGTGTCCAAGAGGTGGATCGCTACGGAGGAGGTTCAGTCATGTTCTGGGCAGGCTTCAGCAGGGAAGGCAGGACCCCCCTCCACGTCATCCAAGGCACCCTGACTGGACTGCGCTATCGGGACGAGATTGTGCAGCACCTCATCCAGCCAGCTCTCCAAGCCATAGGCGACAATGCTGTTCTGCAGGACGACAACGCTCGACCTCATCGCGCCCGTGTGGTGGATGAGTACCTTGAGCAACGGGGCATCATGAGGATGGAGTGGCCAGCTCGTTCACCTGATCTCCCATCGAGCACCTCTGGAACGTGCTGGGGCAACTTGTAGTCAGCAACCACCCCCCACCTCAAGGCGTCCCCCAGCTGACTCAGTTTCTGCATCAAGAGTGGGAAGCGATCCCACATGTTCTCTGAACCCTGGTGAACTCCATGCGTCAACGCTGCATTGAATGCTTGGCTGCAAACGGTGGGTACACTCGCTACTGACTGGACCAGTCTTGTGCGACTTTTCAAATGAGGGGTGTGTGAACATTCTAACGTACTGCTTTTGTTACAATTGCTCGATTTACTCAAAACTTAAATGAAATTGTTACTGAATAAATTAGCAAAGTACTGATTCCAAGTATTGTTACATTATTTGTTTGGTGTTGTCAGTGCATCTGCGATAAAAAGTGGCCCTTAACTTTTGACCATTAATATATATGGTGTTTCAAATATTTTGGTGGGCAGGGTTTTTTCATCAACCCTTTTGGCCCCATTTCTCAAATTTTGGAGGTGTCGCCCAATGACTATGTACCAGTTGCAGGAGATGGCTTGACTATAATTCAAGGGTAGTAGCCTTAAGGCGCTAAGCTAATGTGGCACTACCCTTGAATTATCACGGTCAAGCCATCTCCTGCTGTAGGGATCCAGGGCTAAAAGGGTTAAACAAGTATTTTTTGTATGAGCATTTTGCTCTACTGTCTTTGTTTCATTGCTTGAACCACATCACTATAGTTTTCACACACATACACACAGCAATTTTACAACATGAACAACCGAGTTCAAATCTGTAAGTCTTTTATGTCAAATACTGCAGTTCAAATACATAACATCTCAAAATTCAAAGTTTCGCAAATTCTGTTAAGAAAAAATTTGACAACAATGAAGTCTTTTTGGAGAGTTAAAAATACATGATGCATAAAAAAAAAAGTGGCAAAAAGTTTCTTTGCATACTTGTAAAGCACCGCAAGAGTAGACGCATAAAAACACCATGTACATATCTGACAATGCATGGTACATGAAAGTGCATCAGTAAAGTAAACAATTACAAATTGTATAGGACGGACTGCGACGTTAACCCATATCATACCGAGGCTAAAAGTTTCAAATTTGTACACTGCCCAAGGAGTACTACTTGACACTGCCATATGCAAGCTACATTATACTTACAGATAAGGATCTAGACCAATGGCTTTAGTTCAAGGGTGGTGCCAGAATAGCTAGACGCCTAGAGGCACCAAGATATTCTGGCAGTACCCTTGAACTGTTGTAGTCACACTTATTTCACATACTGGTGTAATCCAAATGATAAGGGTTAAACTTAATACATGTGCACTTATAGTGTCCAGTAGTCAACCAATTCATATCTAAGAGGGTGTACCAACTGTGGCTAATTGATCAGCCATGACAGTTAAAGGGTAGTGCCAGATTAGCTTGGCGCCAAGCAAATCAGGCACTATCCTTGAACTATCATTACCAATTCATCTCCCAATGTGGTGTCTGAAGAATGAATGTGTCAAAGGTGATGAATACAAGTTTGCGCACGAGATCAAAACACTTCGTTTCACAATGCTCAACACAGCAAAAAACATTTCTTTGATATATTCTTGCCTTTGCTATGAACATTACATGTATCAGAAACAACAAAACTGCTTGATGGGCAAGAGGCTGCCGGGGCTCTTGAATACTTTTTGCCTCTTGCTGATGTGTGGAATTCACCGTAGGAAAGAACGGACTGAAGTGAAGCTGGCAGTCAGTCAAATCAGAAATCTGCATCACTAGACAAAATGGCACAAAACACTTGAAGTGACACAGACCCTTAACTTTTAGAAAAAGCTCAAAATCCAAAGCCGACTGTAAAAACATGGACAGCTGTGTCCTTGTATAACACCCAGAAAATTTAAAGCTTTTTCCAAAATTCTAACTAAATGGCCTTTAAACTAATTAAAAAAAATTTATACTATCAAAAACATGGCTTTGTTGTATAACCAACAAATACAATGACACAAAACATCTGTACATTGTGAAAGCAGACGGGCTGCATTCTTCTTAACCCATTCAGCCCTGATGTACTACAGCAGGAGATGGGTCGACCATGATAATTCAAGGGTAGTACCAGATTAGCTTGGCACCTGTCGGCGCCAAGCTAATCTGACACTGCCCTTGAATTATCATGGTCGATCTATTTCCTGCAACTGGTGCATAGTCATTAGATGACACCTCCAAACTTTTGGGAAATACGGCCGTCGGGCTAAATGAGTTAACACATGTTCTTGACTACTGTAAACAAATACACATACTTTGCCTTGTCTTTGTAAAACCAACAGTTATTAATCCATTTAGCTGTGACGCACTACTACAGCAGGAGATGGATCGACCATGATAATTCAAGGGTAGCGCCAGATTAGCTTGGCACCTGATGGCGCCAAGCTAACCTGGCACTACCCTTGAACCATCACTTCCTACAACTTGTACATAGTTTCAGAAAGAGGCATAGATTCTCATGACCCCCTGCAACTGCAGGGACTCATGAAAATCCATACCTCTTGCCAGCTGAAAGGGAGGCAGTTTGGATCCAGGACTGACAAAAGCCAAAACAAAAAAAGCCTGACGCTGAACATAGTGATCACACAACTCCTCTCTCACTCCTTCCTAACCAGTCTGGCGGGATAAAGGGTCACAACCAGCGTCAGCCCCCCTGAGTGCCATTGAGCTGCTTCCCTTAGGTCATCACTTCAGTTCCGCTCCTCCCAAATGGAGTCCACTCCCTGGAGTTCAACGTCAAACGGCTCCACATCCTCTGCCCGGCTGTCTGTGACGACCACATCTTTCGTAGCCTGGTCATTACTGTTGAAAATCAAGTTTACAAAAAAGTCCATTAACCCCCTTGCAACCACCAGTACTGTTGCTGTATAAAATACATCGCTTGAAAAAAAAAAGCATCATATTTTTTTAAAAAAACACATTTAAGCCCCTTCTGCACACAGTCACCAGTTCCATAAACAGTTCCAGTGGCTGCATGGTTAAGGGGTTAACGGCTTCCCTGCCACTACACACATTTTAGTTTCTGAAATCTGTTCATTCAATGACCAAAAGACAAAACCATCCAAGAATCATGGATACAAATTGGTCTTGGCAACAGGCATAGATCCTCATGAGCCCCTGCAGTTATGGGGGCTCATGAGGATCTACATCTTGTAGTTAGACCGTGCTCAACTTTCTCAGCAGAGAAGGGGTTAACTCATTTTGCGCTGACTAGCTCACAGGGCAGATTGACTGATCATGCTAGATCCCTCGGTCAGCATAAGTCGATCCATCTCCCACAATCAATACAGTCAACAGATGGTGCCTCCCAAATTACTGGTCCTGTCGTTGAAAGTGTTAAGCCCCAGCTTTGGACTTATCCTGCTTGGGGCACCAAATTAACCCTTTGCATCCTGATACATTAGTGCATAAAATAAATTTGACTATGCTTGTTCAAGGGTAGTGCCAGAATGGATTGGCGCCTCTGGGCACCAAGCTATTCTGGCACTGCCCTTGAACTAAACTGGCTGATCCATCTCCTAATCCATCATGTAGCCTTCATAGCACAGTACACAAGTTTGAAAACTTTCAGCCTTTGGATGTAATGGGTTAATTGAAATGATTCTTTGGGACATGCTGACTAACTTTGAAAGCAAAAGCATTCACACAGGGTTTCAGATACGGTTACATAATATCCCTGTAAAAATACTGCTATATCCTCTAGAACATCAGCCTTACCTGTCGGTTGGGACATTCTCAATCTTGCGTGCAACATCCATGCCCTCGATGACCTTGCCAAATACCACATGTGATCCGTCAAGCCATTTTGTCGCCCGCATAGTGATGAAAAACTGGCATCCATTAGTGTCGGGTCCTAATTGAGAACAATATAAAATGTGGGAATTGGCCATGTCGGACTGACATTGTACATGATATATACACTGTAACCGTTTGCATGTCAGTAGCAATTTTTGTTGCAATGATTCCTACAGGAATCATTGCAACAAAAACTGCTACTGACATGCAAACGGTTAAAACTATTGTAAAATAATACAGATCAATGAAAATCTGACAGTTCATCAAAAATGGTTAAGCATTCAACCAAAAAGTTGAAATTCTCTTCAAGCTGAAATTCACACATTTGAAGTATGTCTTGTTCAAGGGTGGTGTCAGAACTGCTGTTGCTGTTGCAGTTTATTTAGGGCTGAATGTGTCCAACAATAGACTTCCTCACCTCTGTTGGCCATGCTGACCCATCCAGACCCATAGTGATTCAGTGCAAATCCCTCATCATCAAAAAGTTCACCGTAGATGCTTGTAGAGCCTGAACCGTCCTTCTTGTCGATATCACCTCCTGAAAATACACAAACATTTTAAATGAAAACATACAAAAATGAAACCACTTGGGAGTATCGCAGTGATACAGAGCATGATAGTGACACCACTGACAATGTCATTACATAGATCTGAGTCGCATGCCAAAAGTCCAACACTGTTCCTACATTCTTTATAAGAATATAACACTAAAACAGTACCACTAAAAGTAGCTGTGTAGATGCTCAAGGATTTTGAACCCTTTGCTGCCATGAAAATGTGAACATCAACTAAGTAACTGCATAATAACACAGAGAGATAGAAAAAGAGAGATAATGAAAACTTTTATAACGCTGAGAAAAGGGAGTCTACCCTGAATCATGAAGTCTTTAATGATGCGATGGAACTTGCTGCCCTTGTACCAACCAACGTAACTGTTTCCACTGGCCAGTTGCACGAAGTTTTCCACTGTTTTGGGTGCAGCTTCATCAAACAGACCAATCACAATGCTTCCCACTGCTTCGCCATCAATAGCGATGTCAAAGGTCACCTTGCGGGTCACCTTTGCCTTAACACTTTTTGCCTGTTGGTGGGAAATAAACAATTCAATGTGAAACTTGTGGCAATAATAATGAAAATAACAATTAGAAAAATTGAGAGAATTTGCAGTGAAAAAAAACACTGAAAGTATGCCAGTGGAATTCTTCAAGGCACAAGTTTGTTATGAATAACCATAAAGTATTTGCAGAAATTACACACACACACACACACACAAGGGAGAGAGAAAGATGGCAGCCATTAGTGTCAGGAATATACCAGGCTACACTCCTGTAGCACAAAAGTACAAGCATAAAAATATTATACAATGTATACTATAAGGTTTGGTGTAATACTGAAAAGCCAGGCGGTATGAATTGGTCACTTTTCAGGCTATTATTAAGAAAATTACTCATTAATATCCTCACAAGTTGTCTTTTTCAATATTTCTACCGATTTTCTCCCCCGGTACTAGTCCTTTAATGTTAAGTTCTCTAAAACACATTACTGTACTTGGCTAGAACGTTCGGCAAAAATACGTAAATTAGTATAAGTGCAAAAGTGCATGATATCAGATTAACAGCCAACCTGAACCGCTGTGACGAAAGTGATAGTTTCATGCATGCAAATTAACTGGCGTGACTTTCCATTCTTATTCCATACCTTCCTTTAATTAGCCTGACCCACGGGCCAGAAAAAAACACACTCAAGCGAACAACCATCTTTCGAACTTGGTTGGAAAGACGCAGTGCGCTGCAACGGATATCCTAGCCGAACCTTGGCGTATCCCAGAACTCCAAGAATCAGCAAAACTGCCACTCTGCTCCAACTGATGGAATTCATCTTCATGATCACTGATAAAATTCACTAAAAATTGGATGATAGTAACTTTTAGTGACTTTACTAAAACACTCGGCTAACTTTCGGTGCGGTAAAACTTGCAGAGCTACGATTGGTAACTTAGAGAAACTTTTCGCCGCAACCTTTTACCTACGGAGTCAGAAGTGATCTGACTTTAGGAAGCAAATGCCACGTTGCTGCTTTGTTCAGCAGCGCTGGGTCGTTCTTGCAGTGAACACTGACAAATCTGCAAGAGGCGTACATTCTCATGAGCTCCCGCAGATGCGGGAGCTCATGAGAATATACGCCTCTTGCGGGCAGGAGTACCTCTATGTTTCTTCTCAGAGGAGAGGAGGGAGGGCGTTCGTTCTGCGTTGGCAGTAAGCATCCAAAAGTCAGAAGCCAATCGCAGACGAGATGCAGGGACCCTCAGCCAGCCATCCATGTCATCCATCTGCAAAAGACATAAACTCTCACAAAACGTGCTGTCGCAGGGGTGCAAGTGTATTAAATGTCTTCTGCGCTTTGTCCGTCGGCTGTTCGACGTCTTTGCTGCTTATATTGCGGAAGCTTTGGAGTTTAGGGATGTGACTGATGCTTGGGGCGGTGTGCACTGGTTCCCTATGTGTAGTACACCCATTGGCAACGCCACCTATCCGCTCCAAAAGGCAATAAACTCATAAGCACCCAGAGTTTTTATATTTCATATATTTATGCATCTTTTCAGCTAAATGTATATCTTGCATACCTATGTTTCTCAAGAAAAGGAGCATGTACAAGATCTCAATGTTCAATGTACAATACGGTCAGTTAGTTTTGGGTAGGCGCGGAGATGCTAAGAGCGGAATCTCTGATCTAAAAACAGATGTGCCACGTCGGAGGCGGAAAGTTTCTGGATCGAGTGCAGGGACGCAAAAAGTCATCACCGCCTATACACTAGGCATAGAGATACACTAGTTACCATCCTCGATCCACTGCGCGATAGAACTGAGGAGGTAGCCAATGTGAGTGAAAGACTGTATGAAGTCAGCGCTTTTATGGAGCTAAGTACGTTTGTTGCTTTTTAATTTTTTTTTTTTTTTTAAATCAAGCTCCGCTGCGTAATACACGTACTGAACTGAATTCTCTGACCTCCCCCCAGGCCGCGACGCTTTGCTAGCTGACTGAACCGATTTCGCCGATAGGTCAGAATTCGGTGTTATACTCATGCACTTAACTCATTCAGCCCCGACACACCACAGCAAGATATAGATTGACCATGATAGTTTAAGGGTGGTGCCATGACAGCTAGGCGCCAAGCTATTCTGGCACCACCCGTGAACTATCATAATCGATATGTCTTGTTAGTCATGAATTGTAACGCAGTCCTCGGAGGACAACTAAAAATGTGGGGACTTTGTACCTGGGACACAATGGGTTAATTTGTACCCAACATATACTGATCAACAAAAGAAACGTTAAAGTCGAGTGTATGTTGTATTTTGTATGATAAATCCACGAAAATACAAGTTACACAATTTTTGATAGCAGTGTACGAGCAACAACATGTAAGCACGCAGTCACCGTACTGTACTAACGTGGAGTTGGTATACCTTGCCCTGTACCTAGGTTAAACGCACCAGCGGCGCCATTCAGTGTTGCTATTTTTGCACCAGACCGGTCGCTTGGACTGGTCATGTGCACCAGAACTGCACGCTAGTTTTGTGTAGACTTGGAGATGGCGGAGGCTTGTGTCACACCCCATGTCCCTGAATCAAGTTCATTGTACTTGTAGTGTGATCATCTCTCGTACTTCAACTACGATGGTGCAACAATGGCGCAGCTGGTGCATTTAACCTAGGCACAGGGCGAGGTATACCAACTCAGCTGTAGTAACCGTGTTACCCTCCCTGTGCACAAGGCACCCGTATTGGTTAGGACGCACGGCATATGCTTTCCACGCACGTGCATACACTGCAGAGTGATGTTGGGTCATGAACTGTGTTCAGCAATGCAAGGCAATACAATATCAGCATTGTTACGCCTTCTGTCACTTTTGCCATTGCCACATCAACCATGCTAAGACTTAGTGCTCCCCAACGAGAACGAGCTCTTAGGCGTTTGGAAGCAGGAGAAGATCCACAAGCTGTGGCAGTGGCCTTTAGATGTCACATCAGTTTCGACCATTTACAGGCTGCAGCAACACTATCATGCCAACGGGTCTTCTGCTAATGCTTCCCGAAGTGGACGACCACGTGTGACAACTCCACAGCAGACCGCCACATTTTCCGGGCTCACGTGCGAAATTGCTTTCAGCCGGCCGAGGAAACAGCAAGAGAAGTTATCAGCAACCACCAGGCACCCATCAGTGGCCAGACAGTGTGATGATGGATCTTCTCCTGCTTCCAAACGCCTAAGCAGTTGCCACATTCCTTCTGCCAATGAAGATAAGTAGCGGCTAATCTCTCTGTTTGTTTGTCTATTTTGACAAAGGGTATTTACCCAAAATATTAATAAATTGTGTTGTACCCGTCTTTTCTAAGCGTGTTTCTTTCTCCGTTGGGTACTTCTTTGCATATTACACGCTTGGCAGTCACCTTTTTGGTCTGGATTTAGTGTGATGATGGCTAGAGGAGCATAATCTGCACAACCAATGTCCAGCCCGTGGACCTGTTCTTACTGACCGTCATCGCCGTGCACGCCTACAGTGGTCACAGGCTCATGTCGACTGGACCTGGCGAAAGTGGCAGAACGCCCAGTTTCACAGATGAGAGCCACTATCGCGAGTGCGGGACCATTGAAAGATAGCTTGCGGTTCAGGCTTGATCACATCTGGTATGCCTTATGCATACACACTCGGATCACAGACACATCAGCCATGCAGCTGGGTGCATAAGGGTGTGGCGGAGAAGGGGTGAACGCTATGATGATGGCTGTGTACTGGAGAACAATGCCTGGGGCGGGCCAAGCATGATGATTTGGGGTGGGATTACCCTGAACCAGACAGTAGGACCTGTGTTCTTCCGTGGAGTCGTACTAGGTTATGGAAATGGCATCACAGCTCAGTGCTACATTGTCCAAGTACTACATCCATATGTCCTGCCATTTTCTCAGGGACGCAGAAACTTCATCTTGCAGCAAGATAATGCGTGTACACACACTGCACGTATCACCCAACACCACTTGCAGCAGTACAACATCCCAGTCATGCCCTCAGCCCAGACCTCGATCCCATCGAACATCTCTGGGACCAACTGCAAAGGGAGGTCAATGCTGTACGCTCCAGACCAACGACAGCCGCAGAACTGGAGAATACCATTGTCCAGGCCTGGAACAACATACCTAGGGCAGCTGTCAACTGGCTGATGCACTGTATGTGCCGACGCTGCCAAGCCGTCATCAACGCCAATGGGGGGTCACACGCCATATTGACATTGTGCTGTGCCATGCTTGCTCCAAATACAGAATAAACTTCCACACTGATTACGCTGGTGTCCATGATTTTATTCCTGAAATGTCAATAACATCTGTTGTATGTTTTGTCCGAAATTGACTTTCAAATGCTGGCTTAAATGTGATTTAAAGGGGCTACTTCACGTTTCTTTTGTTGATCAGTATATTTGAAACCCATGCAATGAGATACCGGGTACTTCCGGTTGACTTGGCACCCAAGCATGCCAGCAGGTGGTGTTTGATGTGTACCTAGAATTGAGGTTTCATGAGATTTTGGAGAAGAGGTATGTCAATTAGTGAGCTGTTCTAAAAATCACTTGTGCAACATGGGTGGAAAAATCAGTACCAGTGCGGTCTGGGTGCAAAATTTTCAACCAGCTGAGTACAGAAATGCTTGGTACATAACGCTGCACTAGGTACATTCACTAGTGAAACCACCAATACAAACTCTACATGATCTGCTTACCCTTCCGGTGTCACATAATACAAAATCAAAATGTTGAAAATACACACCTTTACAGACTCGGATATAAGATTTCTCAGTTTGTACAGTTGCATATTTTCAACATTTGTTTATTCCTCTTTTTGATGGGCTTACAAAGGGCAAAAAGTTATGGTGCAAGGCACTGTTTACAAGAAAAGAAAAACAAAATTTACACGTCCTAAATCAGCTAAACTTAAGAACACCACAGGGGTGGATCAGGTACCTCGAGGGGTGGGGGGGGGGGGGGGGGCAACTTTTTGTTTTGGATCTTCAACCTGATACAAAAGGCCTCCCTGACGCTAGACCTTGCTTCCAGGGGCCGAAAAATAGAAAAATGGGGTGGCAGGGGTGTGTGCGTGGTGGGGTGAGTGTGTGTGGAAAGAAGGTATGTGCGAGTTAAGACTCTCACCATTGGCCAAAATATCAAACAGTGGGGGGTGGTTTCCAAAGACCCCAAAAAGGGACTTTGTTATAGCAGTTTAAAGAATTTTGGGTCGGGGGGAGGGGGCGGGTGTCCGGAACCCCTGTAACCCCCCCCCCCCCCCCATATCCGCCCCTGCATCAGCAGATCCAGATGTACACAATGAGAAAACAAAACAAGTGTGAAGCATGAATATTTATTTACGCAAAGAGCCCATAAGTACATTACAAATATATAAAAAGTCAATATATAAACCTACTAATGATAAAACCATTTAAAATACTGGCACATCACCACTCAAAAGGTAAATCACACAAATTACCCTTTGAAGCAGCTCAAGCATATGAAACAACAACAACAACAAAAAGCATGGAAGATCACCAATAGCAGCTGTTCACTCGACCCCGTTGTGCATGCGACCGCTGCAACTGTGCACAGTACTGATGGCTGCATGCACGAGGGGGTTACCTTAACACATTCAGCCTGGAGCACGTATTTCCCAAATTTTGGAGGTGTCATCTAACAACTGTGCACCTGTTGCAGGAGATGGATCGACCATGATAATTCAAGGGCAGTGCCAGATTAGCTTGGCGTCGAGCTAATCTGGCACTACCCTTGAATTATCATGGTTGAACCATCTCCTGCTGTAGTGCATCAGGGCTGAATGGGTTAAAATGAGGTGAAGGAAACACCACGATAAGAAGTAAGTTGCTGTTGACAATTGCTGGTTCAGTGTGATCCATCTGCAAGAGGCATAGTTTCTCATGAGTCCCTGCAGATGCACGGGCTCATGAGAATCTATGCCTCTTGCTGGCAGTGATCGGCTCCACTGGCATCCTCAGAGGAAACTTATTCTGGTTAAATCTATAACTGCACACTGGTTTCTCCCTCAATTTCCTACCGCTATCAGCATTAGAAAATCGAGGGAGACAACCAATGTGATATGATCGTTGAAAGCGAGTGCAGGACTGTTGAAAGCAAGTGTGGTTCAGGCTTGATCACACCTGGTATGCCTTATGCATATGCTCTCTGATCACCGACACAAAGACCACTGAATGTGTCAAGTGTACACCATTCCTGTCCTAATAATGATTTACAAATTCCAGTAACCCACTGGTTATGGTTCTTGATTACATGATTCAAACCAAACATCACAATCACAATGAGATTAAAATATCTGCCATGCAAAAATAACTGATATCCCACTTTTCAAGCTTACATTCACATAAAAAGTTAAACCAGTCACAAAATTCATTTTGGCATTTGGATTTCTGTGTGTAAAATAGCCAGTGACATGCTTCCCAGGCGACATGATAATCTGGCACTACAGTTGAACTATCATGTCAAATCCACCTCTCGCTGTGGCATCTTACACGTGAATGCATTCAATTTTTAAAAGCTGGAATGTGTAAACTTCAACAGCTGATTCCATGGTGGAAAAAAAGGTATGGGCGCACACAAACGAAATTAAAACAGTGTGTTGCAGTTTCTTTTTGTTCATAACCCCGCCCTCCACGAGTCGCCTGCTGCCTTGCAGGCCTGGCCGCTTGGCTGCGGAAAGGCTAAGGGAGGAAACCCCTGACATCAAAGCCCCCGTGTCTCCGGGGAAGGCTTTTGAGCCAGAGACTAGGACAAGGACAGTCTGATATAAAACCTACGACCCGAGGACCTCGATGCCATCGTCCCAGCTTGCTAGGCCATGGCAGATGAACCAAGGGTTTAAAGGGTGGGGCCAGTACTGCGCACACTGCACTCCACCAAAAAGCTCCACCGCGCAGGCTTTAGGAAACGTCCACGGACCATGACACTACCTGCAGACGTCGTGGGCAACTCCTATAAAATCTTCGTTCGCGAAGTCAAGCCAAGAGAACATGGGTGCTGGTCTATGATATGGGTGCTGCTCTGTGATTTTGGACCTAGCCGTAAGGTTCAAAATCACAGACCAGCACACAAATAGCAAACTGTTCTTTTCCCCTGAGGTACTTCACAAGCGAGTGCCACCACAAGTCGTGTGCATTTTCTCCCTTCTTGACTTTTCTCCCTTACTTCTTGACCTTTCTCCCTTACTCTTCCCCTTCATCATTTGACCTTTCTTCAAGGTCATCCACAGCCTTCAGCTCAACCTCAAAAGGGTCGACATCTACCACTTTACTGTCACTAATGACGACATCCACTAGCGGCTGGTCCATGCTGTTGGTCTGGACGTTCTCGATTTTGCGTACAATCTCCATGCCCTCAAGGACCTTGCCAAAGACGGTGTGAGCTCCATCAAGCCAAGGACATTCCCGCAAAGTGATGAAGAACTGGCAGCCATTGGTGTTCGGACCTGAAGCAGAAACAAAGACATTTAACCCATTACATCCTGAGGTTGATTTTTTACAATTTGCTTATTGTTCTATGAAGGCTACATTACAGATTAGGAGAGATCAACCATTTTAGTTCAAGGCCTCAGGCGCCAAGCTGTTCTGACACCACCCTTGAACTATCCTAGTCAAATTAATTTCAAGCAGTGGTGTATCAGAATGAAAAGGGTTACACCCATTTAACCCCAAGAGCGCATTTCCCACACTTTGGAGGTGCCTGACTATGTACATGTACTAGCTGCAAGAGATGGATTGACTTTGATAATTCAAGGGTAGGGCCAGATTAACTTGGCTCCTTGAATTATCATGGACAATCCATCTCCTGCCATAGTGTGTTGGGGCTAAATGGGTTAAAGTACCCATATGCATAAATCCAAAGATACGTTTCTGCACTATTTGTGTTTGTTATGTCTTGTCGACACACCTAATGAACTTTAACAGCAGTATGGACAGGCAGCAACAACACGTGCGTAATCGCACTTATTTATTCTGTGCAGCCGTTAGCGTTTCAAACTATTTTTAACTGTTTCTTGTATTGATAGCACTGTATTTATAGAAAGGAATGGAGTCATTGTCAAGTTACTTGATATTAAGATGACGTGTGCTGAACTGGATTCTCCTGTGTCCAAATGAACCATAACTAGACCTGTGTGTAGCGTTTCATAACCGTTTGTTACAGAAGTGTATCATTGAACAGTTACGGCAGTAGTGGGCCTTAAACTTGCCCAGTATAGTCTGTGATTTTAGACCTTACTACCATCAGCCCTAAAGTGAAAGACAAGAAAGCAAGATGCTACGTGTCCTAGAGACCTCATATATAGAAGCAAGAAACATGTTATGAACACTCTCAAGATGGAGTCAAGTGTAACTGCCACACTATCGTTTTCAAGCAAATTTCTCCAAGCAGGCAATAAAGGGTTAATAGTTCACAATACCATGTATCTCCTTCATAAATGCTCTTGATATATCTTACAATAATGCCGCACAAAAGGGCTAACCCAACTTTTGTTTAACCCTTATCATTCGGAATACATGAGTGTGTGAAATAAGTGAGACTAAAATAGTTCAAGGTTAGTGCCAGAATAGCTTGGTGCCTCTAGGCGCCAAGCTATTCTGGCACCACCCTAACTAAAGCCATTGGGCGATATCCTTATCTGTAAGCACTATAACGTAGCTTGCATATGGCAGTGTACAAATCTAAAGCTTTTAGCCTCAGTATGATATGGGTTAACTATGAAGTCTGATTGTTGTAAAATGGAAGACTGTTCTGCTCTTCCTCTCCTTCATACTTCAGTTGCACACAAGGAGCAGTAGCATACCTCTGTTGTATGTGTCAACTTTTATTGTAAAGAGAAGGGCAGAAAGTCTTAGTTGAGGCAAGACAATACTGAGAACCAAACATATTGGAAAATGTTAAGAATCAAAGCCCACCCTCAATAAGGCAATCAAACCCTGACATGTTATGCCAGGATGTGGGTCGACCATGATAGTTCAAGGGTGGTGTCAGAACAGCTTGGCACCTGTAGGCGCCAAGCTGTTCTGACACCACCCTTGAACTATTATTGTCAATCTGTCTTCACAAGACATAAGGCGTGGGAGTGGAGGAACTGGTGACATGAGGTGATCTGTAATATTTGTACACGGGTCAACCAGTGCTGATGTACACCTGATAACGTTTTTCTTGACCCTTATCATTCGGAATGTGTGAAATAAGTTTGACTAAAATAGTTCAAGGGTAGTGCCAGAATAGCTTGGCGCCTCTAGGCGCCAAGCTATTCTGGCACTACCCTTTAACTAAAGCCATTGGTCTATATCCTTATCTGTAAGTGCTATAATGTAGCTTGTGTGTGGCAGTGTACAAATTTGAAGCTTTTAGCCTCAGTATGATATGGGTTAACGGCATAATGCACAGGACACAGGAGTTTTTGTACCGATCAGCAAAATGCAATGCAAACAGAATATTCATAAATACTGCACATAATTTTCTTTTGTGCAGTATTTGCACAGCATGCGCATGGTTTGAAGCAGTCAATAAGCTGAGCCCGTATGTCCACATATGTCCACAAAACGTACAGACTGCCAGCAGCCCAGGACCTTTCGTGCACAAGAGGCATAGATTCTCATAAGCCTTTGCAGATGCAGGGGCTAATGAAAATCTATGCCTCTTGCCTGCAAAATTCAGCCCATGTACATCTTCAAACTGAGGTACATGTACTCTGGGTTCTGTGGGTCTATTATGTGAATTTAAAAACTTGGGACAAAAAAAAAGATGATTACGTAAATTCACTGCCACACCTACACTCCTCACCATGTGAATAAAAATGGGTGTGACACAAACTGTTGCACAAATTATGTAATTCATGTATGCCTTAACACCCCCCCCCCCCCCCCCTGCAATGCAGACACCCATACTGTAACAGCTGCAGTCTCAAGGAGATTATGCACAAATGGCCAGTTAAATGGTCTAAATTTTTAACTGCCCTGCGTTCCCCAATTCCCAAACAGTACAAAAATGAACCGATTCAGATACTCTTACTCTTAGCTTTTTGTGTGATTCTAAATTTAAATCAGAGCTAACAAAATGATTTTAAACAAAATATTGATCAAATGGAGCACATGTGTACTTGACCCATAAGGCAATAAATAATAAGCTCCAGCTTATCTCATTGTACCCCAAGACCGAAATGCCCACATTTTGCCGTTGTCCTCTGAAGACTGCATTGCAATGCAGGACACAGATCTACCATGATTTTTCAAGGGTGATGCCAGAATAGCTTGGCACCCATAGGCGCCAAGCTATTCTGGCATCACCCTTGAACTATCATGGTCGACCCTTATCTTGCTGTGGTGTGTCTGGGGTAGAATGCGTTATAAGAGCAATCAATAACCAAGGCTTCAGGGGTCACAGAGCTGACTTCAGCTGTAGATGGCCTGCGTTAACCCTTTTAGCCCAATGGGTTCTTTTCCCAAAGTTTGGAATTACTAAACAACTATGTACCAGTTGCAGAAGGTGGATTGATTATGATAATTCAAGGGTAGTGCCAGATGAGCTTGGTGCCTGCAGGTGCCAAGCACATCTGGCAATACCCTTTAATTATCATGATCAATCCATCTCCTGCTGCAGAGCCCTGGGGCTGATTGGGTTAAACTGTGCACAGACCAACCACGGCTGACGTCAGCCCATGAGAGCTTTTGATAAGCATGCATACCTCTATTGGCCATGCTGACCCAGCCTGATCCGTAGTGGTTCAGTGCGAATCCTTCGTCATCGAACAATTCACCATAGATACTGACCGATCCTGTGCCATCCCCTTTAACAATGTCTCCACCTGAACAGAGGAAAACATGATGTCAATTCAAAACTAACTCCAAGAGGCATAGATTTTCATGGGCGCCTGCAGTACCAGGGGCTCAAGAAAATCTATACCTCTAGGACAAAACAGGAATATAAAAAACGACTTCTTTCACCATCAGTTCATCTATTGATTACCGGTATACCCCAAACCTGTCCCAACAAGTGCACAATGTAAAACTCTTCCTAACACAAACTCCAGAAGAACGCAAAATAGAATTTGTTCTAGTACAGTATGTGTGTTCATAACGGATTTACACTGGGGGTATTGTGGACAGATTTAACCATTTAATTTATGTGCCAGTGGTTGCACATTTCATTTCTGAAATCTTTGTTAAATCAACACTAATGAGCCCAAGCCTTCCAATAAACATGGTACAAACTGGTTTCAGGAAGAGGCATAGATCCTCAAGAGCCCCAGCAACTGCGGGGGCTCACGAGGATCTATGTCTTGTGGTTGGATTGCGTTCAGTATTTCTCAACAGTGAAGGGCATAAAAGTGACTGCTATAACCAGAATTTGTTGTATCAGTGTTTCTCAGATGTGCACTCCACTGTAACCACCTTACAGCAGTTTTGCGGCTATCGTCTCACCCTGAATCATGAAGTCTTTGATGACGCGGTGAAATTTGCTGCCTTTGTACCACCCATGGCTGTTCTGACCGCTCGCAAGCTGCACAAAATTCTCCACTGTCTTCGGGGCAGTCTCTCCAAACACACCAATCACAATGCTGCCGGCTCCCTCCCCATTTACGGTAATGTCAAAGGTCACCTTTTTGGTCACCCTTGCGTTTGTTGCCTGTAGATAGACATACTAGAAGTTTACTGAAGAATATAGAGCAATAAAGAGTCAAATCTGGCATATTATCAAATGTACATTTTTCATGTAACAATGCAAAAAGTCCAAAATATGCAAGAACATTTACAATTTTTCATTCATAACTGACTTGATACATGTAGATCTGCATATGTTATATTGAAGGGGAAACTTGATTTAACGCCAAAGCCACATTTCACTTTCAGAGGTGTCACCTATTAATTATGTAACAGTTGCAGGAGATAGATCGTTTCAACAAACTTTATTCATCCCGTTAAGGGCAATTAAAGTGGTCTGACAACCTCACTGACTAAAATATACACACAAAAATGACATTAAAATATTACACACAATAATGATACAAACAATTCAAGTAAAATCTAATGCAAGTATTTAAAACAGTACAACATTAATAATAATCAATAATAAGTTGTGGTGTTCAACAAAACAATAGCAAAATGATCTTGATGCACTGTACTATATCACTTTATAAGTATATGAGCAACATAAGGTGCAGCATGTACATGCCGGTACATGTACAACAGAACAGTGTGTGGGTCACCCACACTAAAACTGTAAAACTAAAAGCCATCTTCTCTGGGCAAGAAAGGTATAATAGCTCACACTCAATATTTCCTTTATAAATGATTTTGTTATAAATTTTTTTTTATAATCTTAAAATAATGCTGCACAAAGGACTAATTTAATTTTTGTTTAAATATAGAGTATGAATGTTATAAACTGAAAGCCTATTCTGCTTTTCCTATTCTTTGCTACATAGGAGAGTTCCCCCACTTGTGCACAAGGGGTTGTAGCACACATCTGTGCCTATCAACAAGTCCTTGAATACATATATTATTTAAACAGAAGGGTATAAAAGTATTAGCTGAGGCAGGATATTATTGTGAACCTGCAGAGAATGCCTTAATTGGCGAATTTTAGCAATCACGGTAAAGCTGTCCGCCCTGGATAAGGCCGCTCCTTTAAAGACATGCAGACGTGTCCAGTGGTGGCCTACTTGTGGCTGATCGGATGTACCATGAAGGCGAGGGCCACGTCTTTGCGCATCATACGTGCTTAGATAGATGGAAGTGGGGAAAATGAACTTGTAATAATAAAAGTCTTACCCTTGACTCTGCGATCAATCCGAGTATCAGCAACCCGACTAGCTGGCTCCAAAATATTACGTTCATTGTGATCGACTTAATCGCACCCTCGCAAAACTCTCGGCAAAGTTCCTTACAAAAAGTTGAGCAGATTATCTCGCTTTAGAAAGCAAACTTCGTCGCAGTATCTTTTCGAAAGATTTAGCAGACGATCGCACTTTCTTAGAAAGATACCTTCGCAATATCAGAGTGCAGTTAGTTCAAGAGCAAAGGGAAGCCGCTTCCACGTGGCAGTTTTGTTTCCCTCAAGGCTAAGCCCACTCAGCTGTGTAGCATAGACGATGCGTTGTTTGTGCGCTTACATACTCGGCAACAGAGGCTTGCTACTGATGCTACTCAAAACACCGGTTAACCTCCTCCGAAAAACACGAACAGCAAGAGGCATAGATCCTCACAAGCCCCCCGCAAAATGTGGGGGCTCATGAGGAAGTATGCTTCTTGCAGTTGGGTCTAACACTGTCTTATGAGGAACTTTGCTTTTCGCTCGATCGCATCAAGATGCAGAAAAGTTTTGCTGGGCTGCGTTCAGCCCTGATAACTTTGCTCCAACTTGAGTGATTTTTTTTTCCATGCCAAGAAGCCTGATTTGCGCGTTGCATTTGTTGGTTGGGAAATAACATTACATTGCAACAGCGCAGTGTACTTAGTATTGTCATAAATCGTTTTTACTCTAATTGTTAGTATTCTCTTAGCCGGGGGGGGGGGGGGGGGGGGGGGGCCGGGGGGGGGGGGGGGGGGTGTTGTTAGTGGCCGTGTCGTAGCTGTTTAACTCATTCTACCCCACCACCGAAATCCCCAAAATTTGCCGTTGTCCTCTGAAGATTGCACTCTAGTGTAGGACACAGATCGACCATGATAGTTCAAGGGTAATGCCAAAATAGCTTGGCGCCCATAGGCGCCAAGCTATTCTGGCATCACGGCCCTTGAACTATCATGGTCGATGATTATCTTGCTGTGGCGTGTCTGGGGTACTTACTTACGCCTGTCACCCCTACCCGGGTATAGGCCGTCGACGAGAGACCTCCAGCAACTCCTGTCCTGTGCTTCTCCTTCGATTCTACTCCAGGTGGTTCCCAGTCTCTTGATGTCTGCTTGGAGGTCTCGACGCCAGGTGTTTCTCGGCCTGCCTCTTTTCCTCTTTCCCTGGGGGTTCCATGACAATGCCTGCCTAGTGATACTGGAAGCTGGCTTTCTCAGACTGTGACCGATCCATCCCCATCTTCTTCGCCCAATTTCATTCTCTGCTGTTATCTGCTCTGTTCTCTCCCAGAGTCTGACGTTGCTGATCTTCTCTGGCCAGTCAGTGGATTTTCAAAATTCTTCTAAGGCAACTGTTCATGAAGGTCTGTTGACTGTGGTTTTTGTCAATCTCCAAGTCTCTGCTCCATATAGGAGAACTGCATTTACATTGGAGTTGAAAATCCGGACTTTGGTGTGTTGTGACAGCTCTCTGGAACTCCACACTTTTTTCAACTGGAAAAAGGCTGCTCTGGCTTTACCGATTCGTGCTCTGACATCTGCATCAGTGCCGCCTTTTTTGTCTATGATGCTCCCGAGATAGGTGAAGGACTCCACCTCCTCCAACGGGGTGCCAGCAAGCAAGACTGGTTCTTCCCTGGTTGCGTTCAGCCTCATTGTCTTTGTTTTCTGTTTGTGAATGGTGAGGCCCACTTGGGACGAGATGTCAGCAAGCCTCGTGGTCTTGTCCTGCATTTGTTGATGAGTGTGGGACAGTAATGCCAAGGCGTCTGCAAAATCGAGGTCGTCAAGCTGTGTCCACAGTGTCCACTGTATTCCACTTCGTCTGTGCTCTGTGGTCCTCTTCATGACCCAGTCTATGGCCAGTAGGAAGAGGAACGGAGACAGCAGACACCCCTGCCTGACACCAGTTCTGACTTGGAGCTCCCTGGTGAACTGCCCTTCGTGGATCACGCGACATGTCATGCCATCGTAGCTGCTCTTGATCAGGCGGACGAGCTTTGTGGGTACACCGTAGTGTCGTAGGAGTGTGTCTGGGGTAGAATGAGTTAATTTATTACTGACATTTTACATCATTAGTCATTTCCTACAGCAGAGACCTCTGCCTACACCAAGATCCAGCATTAATACTATACAATACATCATTTCCTACACCAGAGACCTCTGCCTATACCAAGATCCAGCATTAATACTATACAACACATCATTTCCTACATTCTGGCACACTGACGCCTGTTTGTTTTCAAACGCACCCAACCCTAACATTGTGGAAACTTTCCCACCTCACTGACACACTCAAACTCCACATACTCACACCTCTGTATCAGATTCTTCATGTACAGAATAATCAACCCTGAACAAACCACGGCAGATGGATTGACCCTGGTAAAAGTCCAAGGGTAGTGCCAGATTAGCTTGGCGCCTGTAAAGGTGCCACGTTAACCTTTTAGCCCCAAGGTCCCATTTCTCAAATTTTGGAGATGTTGCCTAATGAAGGCGTCTAGCTGATCGGGCACTACTCTTGATTATCATGGTCAACCCATCTCCTGCTGTAGGGACTCAGGGATAAATGGGTTAATCAAGTACTACCTTTGCACTACCATGGCAATCGATCTCCAGCATCGGGCACACAGATGCCTCCCAAGTTGTGAAAGTCACTGTTTGGTGTGAATAACTTACTACCCCTCTCCTTTGAAGTGGTGGCACACTTCCATATGGCTGTTAAGTACAGTAAAATCCTCCATTGTCAGGTTCAAAAGCAGTTGGCTATTTATTTGGGTTCAATGCCAAGCAGGTGACTACGGCCATCTCAGGGCTGTCAAAAAGTTTTGGGCCAACAGAAGTCTTGTGAGTTACTTGCTGGTAGCTGGTAAGTACCATAATTACACACATCACCTTGTTTGTAAAATTGTGAGTGTTTTTAATGCTGACTTTAGTTCTTGCCCGTGACTGCACATAATTATTCATTTAGTCACGATTAAAACAAATAATGTAGTTTACTTTATTACATTGTTTTTATTGTTTAGTATGATACTATTATGCTTATTATGAGCACTTTATTATGTTGCTTGTTATGTTTCTGCTTGGCAGATGCAATCAAATTTCAATCTTAGAAGCAATAAGTATCTTGTATCTTGAAATCACACACACACACACAACATAAACATGCATACACACACACTTGCACAACTCTCTCGACACAATAAAGTATGGCTCACTCATACACACATTTATTTGCCAGCACATAATAACTGAGGACAGGTGTCAAACACCATCCCAAAGAACAAGCCTCCGACACTGTAGCAGAGACTAACATCATACTTTGAATCCCAGAGCCACCTGCTTACAATGAATTGTATGCAAAGTGCTACATATAAGTTGCTGGAGATTTACCCACCATGACAGTTCAAGGGTAGTGTCTGATTAGCTGGGCACCTAAAGGTGCCCAGCCAATCAGGCACTACCCTTGAACTATCATGGGTAATACATTTCCTGCGTAGCACTGGAAGTGAAAGAGACTCGTGAATATTCATGCACATAAATGCAAAGTAGGATTCATACATTACGTCAAAAGTGAGGAAGGATGCACGCATGTTTCAATGGACCTGAATCAACATAAGAACACACCCCACATTCATTTGACATCAACTGAGAATAAGAACGCATTCACATTCATCTGACATCGACTGAGAATAAGAACGCATTCACATTTATTTTACAGTGACTTGGTAGAAGAACGTATCCACAAGGAATTTACATCGACTGAGTTTAAGAACGTATCAACGTTTAATGTACATCAACTCTGTAGAAGAAAGCATCCACATTTAAATTACATTGAATCAGTTCAGGACATTGTGTTCATAATGAATATGGGTAAACATTCAGTTTTGAACGAAGCTGAATCAATGCAGTGTTAGACAGATGCAACCATATTTTATTGACATCAACAGATAAGTGCATTCACATTAAAAATGACACTGAACAATCAATTGGCCCAAGATGAACACCAGTGTAATCTTCTGACTTGTGCATGTACACAAAAGCAGTTTTATGTTTTGTGATCAGAACTAACCCCCTTGTGCATGCATCCACCATACTATGAACAGTACCAGTGGCTGCATGCACAAAGACGGTAACACAGAAACTGAAAGACAGGACTAGTAGATGCAGAAGATCTTTTAAAACACAAGACTTACAAAGAATCTTTTTGTCGCTGAACCCACATATCATGCGCAAACCGTTTTCACAATTCAATCAAGATGAACTGAACTGACATGCACCTGAGAACATGAGTGGCGTTTGGTGGTGGGGGTAGGAAAAGTTTGTAGTTTCATTTTTAAATTGCGAAAAAGCCTGTAAAGCCCCAGTAATTAAAACAAGAAAGGCAAAGCCCTTATGGCTCACGTGTACGACTGATGCACATATGTGTGACCTTTGTGTCAATATGTAAAGGGCTGGCTTCAGCCCCAGCGAAATCCATGTTTTCTCAAAATCTAAGCACTTTTCACACACATATGCCAAAGCCCCATGACCCTTGACCTTTGTGACGAGTCAACCAATTATTATGCATAGAAATGTCTTGCCAACAGCAAACTTGACACCAAATTTGATTGAAATGTTTGCAAAGACTTTGATAAAAATTAAAATTCTAACAAAAAATGGCATTTTTCACACATTTACCGACCTCTTGTGACCCATGACCTTTTCGAGGGGTCACTAAAATTAGTATGCATAGATAGGTCTTACCTTCAGGTATCTCTGTACCCACTCTGGGTTTAAAGTTGAAAATAGTACTTAAGAAAATACACGTTTTGGGTCAAAATATGTCTTTTTGAAACATTTTTTTAAATCATCCCATGACCCTTGACCTTTGTGATGGGTCAACTAAATTAGCATACATATGAAGGTCTTATCATCAGCTACCTTTGAGCCAAATTTAATTGAAAACTTTACAAACATGTTGATGAAATCTACAATTCTATCAAAAATGGTCATTTTACGCACATTTGCCACCTCTTGTGACCCTTGACCTTTTCGAGGGGTCATCCAAATTAGTTATCATAGACAGGTCTTACCATCAGGTAACTTTGTACCAAGTTTGGGTTTAAAGTTGTGAGTAGAATTTGAGAAAAAACTTCTTTTGTCAAAATATAGCTATTTTTGACCTATTTCCTCATCCCCTGTGACCTTGACCTTTGAGAGAGGTCACTCAAATTGACGTGTTTAGAGTCGGGAACGCTGAAGAATAAGACCTGTTTAGAAAGGTCTTGCCACAAAGTATCCTTGGGCCAAGTTTGAAGACTGTGGCTTGAATAGTCTCTGAGAAAATGCAAACGTTAAAGTTTACCACGGACGCCGATGGACGACCACTGGCCCAGAACATAAGACTCACTTTTGCTTCGGATGTGAGCCAGAAAATGTTCCACGAAGGCCAGACTTCCCCCAAATACAATGTGATCTGAATTTGTACATGTATTGCTATTAGCTGCAGCTTTACATTACACTTATAAAATAAGTTTGGAAGAATGTGCCTTTGTCAGTGTGCATGCATGTTTGTACAGTGCTTTGTCCATACACGGCTTGATTAAAATGGCAGTGTGCTGAAAATTTGGAGAGAGCGAGCAAGCGAGCTGTTAACATGATAAATAAATGTGTCAGTGAATTTGTTCGTACAAATGTTGTCTCTTCCAGCATCACACATGATCTGCAAGAGGCATAGATGCTGAAGAGCCCCAGCAATATATGACAATCTATGATTCTGAGAGACTTCATCCCTACATCATACATGGATGACCTAGTAAAAATTGGAAATGACTGATAAATGTCCACAAACTAACTAAGCCCCATAATCCATGGCCAGCAAGAGACAGAAATTCTCGTGAGCCCCTGCGGATGCAGGGGCTTATGTGAATTTATGCTCTTGCAGATGAAACATGTTTTGTCTGATCCAAAAGGCTGAAATTCTGCTTTCTGGGATTTCAAAAAAGCTGAATTAGTCTTCAAGACTGATGATTGTCACCCATGATTGAGGGAATCCGTTATGTCCAGTCTACAACTACAAATCCGGGTGAAACACTAGTGGTGATACTGACAGGGGTGAACATGATAATGGCTGAATAAACCATGGAGACAAAAATATGGCCTGTCTTTGCCAACTCTCAAGCAACACAGATCATTACACCAAGCACCAACATTCAATAGTCATCCGAGAACAGCCATACCTTAACCCAAATCATACTGAGGCTAAAAGCTTCACATTTGTACACTGCCATATGCAAGCTACATTACAGTACTTACAGATAAGTTATAGACCAGTGGCTTTAGTTCAAGAATGGTGCCAGAATAGTTTGGCACCTAGAGGTGCCAAGCTATTCTGGCACTACCCTCTAACTATTTAAGTCACACTTATTTCACACACTGGTGTATTCTGAATGATAAGGGTTAAGCTACTGGCTATGACGTATGACCATTCTCAAAAGATTGACCATTCAGAGCATGTAACGCCAAGTACATTGACAATTTTACCTTCAGAGCAACATGCCCATGTTCATAACATGTACTACACAATGAGACTTCAAACAGCACAACTGATTCAGTGGTACACAATACAACACACACACATGAAACAAGCGTTCATTTCACCAAGCACATGTACGACGGGTATAACCAAGGGCCAGGGAGAGACGAGCAACACAAATCTCTGTTGGTCTGTGAATTTGGACCTCACAGACTGGAGCTGTATGGTCAAAAATCACAGATCAGCACACACATAATTTTCGAGGAACATTCATGTGATAGAAACACAATACATGAACATTAAACATTTTCATGCCACCAACTTCTTTGTGAAAGAACGGCAGCCCAGCATGATACAACACTCTTCAAAAGACCAAGGTGAATAGGTCGTGTATTCCTACTATCAAGCACGAGAAAAACATCATCTCACACACTAGTCAAATAAAATAAAGACATCGTTCGTGACTGATGGTACATAAATGTAAAACATCACTTGCCACCGACACTGGTACAGTACAGTACAGTACATAAATGTATAACATCGCTCGTGACTGACCATACAGTCTCAATAACCAAGTAATGACCCAGAGTGCCGTATGCCTGAGATTTTGAAAGTAAACATGTAATATTACGTTTACGCTTTGTTAGCTACCATGTGTAGTCAGGACTCTACATTAATCATAGTACACACCTCTATGTACACGAGTCAAGTTTGTGCTAAGGAATACACAGTAAGAGTTTTTATGAATACATCCACTAGAGTACAAGAATCATGAAACTCAAGTGTTAACCCCCTTCTGCATGCAACCACTGGTACTGTTTAGAGTACAGGTGGCTGTACACACAAGGGGATTAATGTTAGCACAAACAGTCTGAGTCTTACAATGTTAACTCATCGGCAGTTGGTAGCGATTTTTGTTGTGATGATTCCTGCAGAAATCATCACAACAAAAACTGCTACTCACAGCGAAAGGATTAACAGTTACAAAGTCAATGGTGGTAATGTCAAGACCACAGATGCCTTTTGGTCAATCAATCAGAACAAGCATATCTTGCGCTCAGGAACGCCCTCTGCCATTCCCTCGATGATGAATCATTTAAGATTGGTCATACCATACTCCCTGACCCTCCTTTACACTAACCACGCAACTGGGGTGACTGCACAAATCTGCTACATTGATTTCTGGGTATAACTGCATGTTTCACTCAAGGACATTCATTAAGACACCTGACTGTGATCCACGCAAAGACCGTTATATCAGATCGCCAGCTACTTTCTGTTTTGCTCGAGGACCTGAAATTTGGAGCCATAAATAGCTTTTACCTCGGCTCTGACGCTTGGTGGAGTTGAGCAGTGCATATGCTTCAGTGGTAAAATGGACACAAAGTGATGTAATGCAGTGATGAATGAAATGACAACCATAGCCACTCGTTATGTGTCATTTTAACACATTTTGGGGCGGTCCGTGGCGCAGTGGTTAAGGCGCCTGCCACCAATGCTAAAGGTGCGTGGTTCGACTACAGGTTCCGGCGTCGGATTTTTCTCCTCTAGTAAGTGTCACCGTTAATTCGGGCGGACCGTCGGGGGTTCTTTCTCCGGGTACTCCGGCTCTTCCTCCCCCTCCACTTTGGTATCAGTTTCAGCCCACTTAATCAAATTTCAAATAAAAACGATTTTGAATTTCCAAAAACTACAGTAGCTCGCTTGAGCTTGCCCTTAGCACCACGTGAATGTTCTGTGTTTATGTACAGTGTGTGAGTGAATGCGCGTGATTCACGTGAGCGTGCTTGTTGGGTTCAGTTCGCGGCGGCGCTTTGAGCCGATTTTCAATTGGGATAAAGCGCCTATTTAATGTGCTTATTATTATTATTATATCAGGTCTTGATATTTGTCAAACAGCTTGACTGCTCAGGCAGCGCTCAAGGCCTTAAAGTCATTCCGTCTACAACAAATAATTTGAGAGTGGTCATACCTCTCGCACCCTGAAATTCCCTCTGTAATTCACTATGGTTCAAGGTATGACCAAGCAAGTCAAATGGTCACCCTTGAATGTCAATCTTAACCCATTTAAACCCATGGTCACATTTCTGGAAGTGTACTGTTACTCAAAGTTTAAATATTGGACACCATGTGCAGGAGATGGACTGGCCATGATACTTTGAGGGTAGTGCCAGATTAGCTTGGCGCCAGAAGGCGCCAAGCTAATCTGGCACTACCCTTGAATTATCATGGTCAATCCATCTCCTGCTATAAGGTGTTGTGGATAATTGGGTTAACATAAGCTTCATTACAACTTGCAGATCTATTCTTTTCTATCATGGTTGCACCATCTTTCCAGCTTCAGAATATCAGCCTTAGGCCGGGTTCAATTTGTTCACAAATTAACCCCCTATCTCTGTTCAACAAATTAAACCCCTTGCGCATGGAGCCACCATGACTGTACAGTAAACAGTACAGTAAAACCTGTTTTGAGAACCAACCTTTTCTGCAAGAAAAAAGTGGTCTTAAAAGGCAGATGCGCTCTCAAGAGAAGTCTTGAAGGGCAAAAAGTGTCACTTGTCATTCAAGACCACCATTTGGGAGGCTACAGCCACAGCTGCAGCCACCTAAATGATGGTCTTTAATGACAGGTGATCTCTCGTAACAGTTGCCACTCAAAACAGGTTCTGCCGTACTTGGTGGCTGCATGCACAAAGGCGTTACAAAGAAAATACTGTGTTATAGCGGTACTTATAGCTCTACTCTGCTAAGATCAATTTGAAGAAACGCTCAGACTCACACCAACAAACACACACACCTTGGAGACCAGCTCCAAATTTTCTCAGTCTCTTATACAGCCAATTCCTCCCGCAAGTGGCACAGATCCTCATGAGCCCCTGCACCTGCAGGGGCTCATGAGGATCTTTGCCTCTTGCTTATTCAGATCAGCTCAAGCTGTCCCTCAAACTGAGGGGTTACTCCATGCTTAGTGCACAACAGCCACAAACCAATCAAGACAAGATGATCATGATGGCTGAAAGGTAGTGTCAGATTAGTCTGACACCTGTCCAGGAGCTAAGCTAGTCAGGCACTACCTCTGAGCTCAATGTGGATTGGTCTCCAGCAAATTACGGGTACTGTTCTTGACAAAAGGCTGTAGGTGAGCCACTCACTATGAAGTACACACCACTTTTAAGCACACACAATATTAACTTCTTGACTGCTACTGATGATACCATTCTGCTGAAGAGATGCAAAGCTTTGCGACTTTTCTGCCGAGTGGTATCGTCAGTAGTAGAAAAAAAGAGTTCAAGGAAACATGCTTTAGAAGCATAATTTTCCTGAGACACCTTTTTGGGGGACTTCAGCAACAAAACTTTGAAGTCCCACAGCCATTTTATTCCCTGAAATGGTTTGTAATTGAACGAGGAAAACTCACATTTTGGAATTTTGACCTTATGGCTCACTATGTAAACCCTTTGGCTGTCAGAAGCGCTTTTTGTCTACTGACAGCCAAAGGATTAACAATTTGACAATCAGAGCCACTGAAAACCATGCTTGTGTCAACTTAAAGACAAGTGTAATAAATACACTTGTTATACATTAACCTTTGATATGATAACTTTATTCATCCTGCATCCATGAAAAGCGGTGGAAATTTATTTGTGCGCTGTGTCTGTTCATGTGCGCCTGACGTATGTCTGCCCAGATTTGCATGAACTGGGATATTTAAAAGCATGTTTTCTTGCTATTCACAAAATTGTGCATAACCCGTTACATGTCGGCAGTGGTTTTAGTCGCAATGATTCCTATAGGAATCGTCGCGACTAAACCCACTGCCGACACGCAAAGGGTTAAAAGTGGTGTACACTGCACGTAACCGAGGAGGTTAAAAGGCTACACTTATGCACGCTCCAAGCCACAAATTAAGACTACGCAGTTCAAAAATCGTATCATTGAGCCCTGTTTGCAGTCACTTCTTCACCATACATATAAGTTATCAACAGGCTTTTAAACCCTTTGGCTGTCAGTAGTGGTTTTTGTCAAAAAAACCTGCTACAGACAGCTAAAGGGTAAAAAAAAAAAGTTTATAAATCATATCTTCATGTGACACATCCACTAAATGTATAGAAACACATCCAAAGGTTAGACGGTCTTTGTCGAACAGAACATTTCCTATCAAGTCACACAAGGAAACATTTGTCGTAACATCTCAAGTGCGGATGATGCTGTCTCACAAAAAAAATAAATGCAACTGTGCTTGTCAGTGCAGCTGCAGCGCTTGCAAAGATTTCTTGTGTCAGAGAGGCAGAACTAAGACTGTCAAACCTATCGCTGTTACCATTTCAAACCATCTGCGTGACATTCACTAAAGCTGGGAATCATTGCAGATGATGTCTAAAACGTCATGTGGTACATTCCAAAAGTCAGACCTTACCATCTGCATGACACACACATTCTCAAGATCCCCTGCTGCAGGGCTCAGGAAAATCTTTGCCTCTAGCTTCCAAAGACTGGCCCATTTACATCCTCAGATAGGGGGAGTGATCAAGGGTTGGAGTCAGTGACAGGCGTGACGAGAGCTGAAAAACTTTTCAACATCTGATGATGCAGTCAAAGTCAGTAAAACCTTCCCATGGAACAGGCGCTGGCACTTCACCAGAATTCATTATCTGTCGTGATACCAGAATTCATTACCTGTGGTGATACCGAGTGAGTAGAAGAGCCACAAACATTGCCGTGAATAACACTCATGGATGGATGGCTGTAACAAGATATAGCCTTGAATAACACTCATGGATGGATGGCTGTAACAAGATATAGCTAGTGACTGCTGGCTAGTGCACTCTCATGTGCTCAGTGTTAACCCCTTGTGCATGCACCCACAAGTGTTGTTTCATTAACCCCATTGTGCATGCAGCCACCAATACTGTTCACAGTACTAGTGGCTGCATGCACAAGGAGCTTAACCCATATAGTCCCAATGCGCTACAGAAGCTGGATCGACCATGATAATTAAATTAGCTTGGCGCCATCAGGCACCAAGCTAATCTGGCACCACCCTTGTATTATCATGGTCGATCCAGCTGCTGCAACTGGCACGTAGTCATTAGGCGACACCTCCAAAACCTGGAAAATGCGGCCTTGGGGTTAAATGGGTTAAAATCTAACAGCTGGTGACAGCTTCTTGCTAGCTCACTTCCACAGGTTTAGTATTGAAAGAGGGCTAGCCCACTTCGAAGGTAAGATGGCTCGAAAGGGCCGGCTAGCTCGCTCTGAGGTCCAGATGGCTAGCTCACTCTGCTGTCGAAACTGGGCTATGGGCGAGACACCCACTCGCACATATGCTGTACCCTGACGTTCGGAAGATCTGGTGACAAGCCAGGTGTGACCATGCTGTTGTATTCCTCTGGCCAGGTGTGACCGAGCCGTCATGTTTCCCTTGTTGCATCTGGTTGCGTTCCTCGTATTTTCCACTACTCTACATCAGCAGAGAGAAAGGCTTCCAATGCCATTAGGAGTGACCGAGCTGTCACATTCCTTGTACATTATCTGGCTGCTTTCCTGGTATTTTTTCCACAACGTTTTGTTAGTGGAGACGAACACTTCCAAGAGTGCGAGGGGTCACTAAGAAGGGAGCAGCTCGAATTCATCGTTTACTTGCACCATCGGCACATGCAGTTCGTCAATGGCAGGAGTGCTCTTGTAGTCACACAGTCCACACTCTTTCAGCTTGTATTCCCAGTCTAGCTTCTGTACTGCGTGCAGTGACTCTGCCTCATGATGGTGTCGCAGTAACAACAAGTTCTGAAAACAGAAACAAACAATCAGCATTTGTATGTCAACAGCACCTTCCGGTCTCTGAACAAAGACTTGCAAAAATGTTTGGAAAGTGTCCTGTAACAAGAATTGTAGAACCTGTTTTGAGAAACAACCTTTTTACAGGAAGAACATGGACATAAAAGAGAGGATAAATCTTGAAGGGCAAAAGGTGCCACCTTTTATTAACCCTATTAGCCCCAAGGTCCCATTTCTCAAATTTTGGACGTGTTGCCTAATAACTGTGCCAGTTGCAGGAGATGGATTGACCATGATAATGCAAGGGTAGTGCCAGATTAGCTTGGCGCCAGAAGGCGCCAAGCTAATCTGGCACTACCCTTGCATTATCATGGTCAATCCATTTCCTGCTGTAGGGACTCGGGGCTAAATGAGTTAAAGGCCCACTACCGCCGTAACTGTTCAAAGACACACTTCTGTATCAGATGGTTGTGAAATGCAACACACAGGTCTAGTTATGGTTTAGACACAGGACAATCCAGTTTAGCACACGTCGTCTTTATATCAAGTAACCTGACAATGTCTCCACTCTGTTCTATAAATACAACCCTATCAGTATGAGAAACAGCTAAAAATAGCCTGACACAAGCCAATGGCTGCACAGAATAAGTGTGACTACGTGTGTGCTTTTGCTGTGTGTCCGAACTGCTGTTAAAGTTCATTAGGTGTGTCAACAATGCATAATAAACACAAAGTTAAGGTTTACCGCGGACGACGCCGGCCGGACGAATGACCACTGGCCCAGAACATAGACTCACTTTTGCTTTGCACGTGAGCAAAAAATTGGACAATTTAATCCTCAGGGCGTAAGGAGTTAATACGAGTCCTCAGACTTAAATTTCCAAATCTGCATTCAGCTGCACCTTACCTTGATGTTTTCATACTTGTGCCCGACATCCGAGATCCAGGAATGGAACTGGCGTCCATTGTAGCGTGACCTTGAACTCTTGTCTCGGTCCTCAGCCTGCAATACAAACCCAAAATTGGTTACATTTAAAACTTAACATACTGCTCACTAAAGTGCTCTCATTAACCTAATTAACTCTAATTTGGCTGTCAACAGTGCTTTTTGTTGAAACGATTCCCACAAAAATCACTTCAACAATGTGGGCGTGTCACCTCAACAAGAAGTGCTACCGACAGTCAAGGGTTAACACACTCACTTCAGCCCTGAAAGTCTAAAATTTTGCCCACCAGCCTTTGGCTAGTGACTTCCAAGTTTTACTAGCCAAACTGAAAATGTTACTAGCCAAAACTGAAAATTTTACTAGTACTGAAAATAGCCCAACTCAACAATATAATGTACCACAAGTGTTTGACGCCCAATGTTAGAGTGTTTTCTGCCCAGAGGCATTGAGAACAAATATTTGAACAGACAATCATAACCAAGTTCATGTTTATGTCCTGACTTCAAGCTTTTGTTAGTATCAAGTGGAGAAATAACTGACAAAGTCCCCATGTGAACTGTGGTGAGGTTTTTTATTTATTAATTTTTTGTAAGTAGAGCTGGGCTTCTGTTTGCACAACAGGTTAATGGGTCTGTAGACCCCCAGGTATAAATTTTAGAGGGTACACAGATCCTAGCATTATAGAGGGTCCGCAGATTTATTTAAGAAAAACTGCATCATCTGTATGTTCCTTAAAATAAATTATCCCCACCCGGGTCTGCCCTGGGGGACTTGAGTGGGGTTAACTACCTTTTAGTTCCCAGGGTCACCCTGGTCAGCCCCACAGGGTGGGTTTTTCCCTCTATTCTGGGGCATGTGTTTCTGTCTACCCTTGGTCCATTCACCTGTATTTGTCTTTTTAAAACTCTCCCAACTGTCTGCACTGCCTGTAGCTCTTGATATTGGATGTGTGTTGCTAAATGGTCTTAGCTTTATTTAGGCCCCATGGCTTAGGTTTATTTAACGTATTGGACCGGCTGGCGACATACATTCAATATTCTGTTTCTTTTCTTTTTTTCACAAGCAGTGCAGGCACGTCTTGAGAAAGCCTTGTTGCTGTCGGGATGTTAAGCAATGTACAATCAATCAATCATTAAAATAAATTTTAAATCTCATTTCACTCTCTCCTCTTTAAATGTGTTGTGACAGTGTGTGTGTGTCTTTTCCATGATACCGATTCTTTAACTGGTGAGCTATCGTGCAAAAGCCTGTCTCCCTCGCTCTCTCACACACAGAAAAACATATCTATTTATTTATTTGTATGATTGTTTGATAATGTATTGTAACAGAGAATGTAGCGTTTTCTGCTGAACGCGGCAGATTGACAACCAACGTTTGACTTGTCTAAAGTGTGTGTGTAGTGTGTGTGTGTGTGTGAACTTAAGTTTGTTTCAACCCGTTTAACCACTCAGAAAGACGTGTTTCTCAATTTTTGGCCTAATAACTGTGTACCAGAAGATGGATCGACCACGATTAAAAAAAACCTGACAAACTTATTTCTGTTCAAATTTCTGGACTTGCTTTTGAGTTTGCCTCAGTGCTCATTGCGCATGCCATTCGAGTGCCGTCGTGCTTTAGCCATGGAAATACACTCAGCACAGCCATGACCTCTGAAAACTGTGTCGTAGCGGTGGTTCCACACACGGCCCAGGGGTAGCATTTCTGGTACTGTCGCTTGTCGATCTTGATGGCGGTGTTGAAGTGCAACTTTATTCTTAGCGATTATCAAGATCAGACAGTGCCGGATTGAAGAATCCGAAGCATTCCAGCTCTTCCTTTGCTTTTTCTCCGCCATGTACAACTTCGTTTAAGATCAAAAGCGAAACGCACGATGCCGTATCCCATGATAGTATTATGGTGACGTCACAGCAAGTAACGCGTTCAACATGCAGCGCGCACTTTGTAATAACATGCTGACACCACACATAAACTAACAGTTTGCACGCCCTGTTACACTCACACGGACCCCGGCGTCGGGTCGATTCTGAACGCAGCCGCGACTGAGCGAGCGGATAAACGAAACAATTCAGTCGTCACTAAAAATAGAACGACTGTCACCGACCTCTGTTATGGTACACACAGTTCGAGTGACGTGTTCGGCTACTGCCGCAATGTGATGTTATAGAGGCGGCTCGCGGTGGCAGGTCACGCGCCGGAGTACCTATGTTCGGCTGGGTTCGGCTGGCGGTTAGCCGTTGGATTGTAAAACGCACGATCGCACTCGCATTTGGCGAGTGGGTATTTTTTTTTACTCGCCAAATTTTTTTTTCACTCGCCATGGCGAGTAAATTACTCGCCATTTTCAGGGCTGCACTTGTAAGACTCCACGAAAGGAGATGGATCAGACATGACAGTTCAAGGGTAGTGCCAGGTGAGCTTGGTGCCTTCCTACTTATTCTGGCACTACAGTTGGACTGTCATATGGCATTTCATGACAGCCTGCATCCAGGGCTCAGTTCCTGCTGCGCTTTGCAGTATTCACCCTTTACATCCTGACACGCGAGATAAATCTGACCATGATAGTTCAAGGGTGGTGTCAGAACAGCTTGACGCCCTTGGATGGTCAGTGTATCACCAGAACTGAAATATGCCATCATGAGACAACTCGTTAATCTGGAAAAATCAACCTCAGGATGTAATGGGATAAATCGTTATGGAGAAAGACGCCTGGTAAGCAATACGCTGTGCTGCAAACATGGGGACAAGACGACAGATTTTACCTGCTCCAGCTCCTGCAGATTGTAGATTTCCTCTTCACACAGAATGGTGCAGACAGACAGCGGGTAGCTCTGATTGGCCATGGCTCTCGCCGCTCGAACATGTTCCCGCAAAATCTCTTGCTCAATTGACAGCATCAGTTTCTCCTGTGGACATTAACAGAAATGTACCTTAACATTTTTTGGACCAAGTTTCCCCATTAACTCTTTCAGCCCTGACACACTATAAAAAGATATGGATCGACTATAATAGTTCAAAGGTTGTGCCAGAACAGCTTAGTGCCTGTGGGCGGTAAACTATTCTGGCACAACCTTTGAACTATCATGGCTGAGAGAAAACATCCCAAAATCCCAGTCATTGTCTAAAGCGTGCGCATGCGTGTGCGAGTGTGCGCTTAGAGTTATAATTATTATAAGAAAAGCGCATTATAAATACCGTAATTATTATTATGATTATTAATTGGAAATTTAAACCTAGGACAGTAAGAGCCACATGTGTTAAACAGTATTTGACAAATGCCATTGACAAAAGTAGGCTGTAAATTTTCATAATAAATAACCGTAACTTAAGTAAATCAAATTAAATTAAAAAGAAATTTGTCAGTGATGTCTTTAACTAGTTTAACTCATTTAACCCCAACACACTACAGCAGGTGATGGATCGACCATAATTCAATGGTAGTGCCAGATTAGCTTGGTGCCAACAGGCGCAAGCTAATCTGGCACCACTGAATTATCATGGATCCTGGCACTACCACTGAATTATCATGGTTGATCCATTTCCTGTAACTGGTACATAGTCGTTAGGTGACACCTCCAGCAGTGGAGTTCTATGGGTTAACACACTCTGCCCCAGATTTTGAAGATGCCCTCTGAAGGACTGTATTACAATTCTAGAGACAGATTGAGCATGATATTTCAAGGGTGGTGCCAGAATAGCTTGGTGCCCATGGTCGAGAAGCTATTCTGGCACCAACTTTGAACTATCATGCTCGATCCATGTCTTGCTGTAGTGTGTCGGGGCTGAATGAGTTAAGAAGAAAGTTAAGAACTAAAAACACACTACACAGGAAATCCACATCAACTCACCCGCTCTATGTGATGCTGCAGTCGGAGTCTGTATCTGGCTCTTTCCTGCTCGATGAACAATTCTCGCATCTGGCCTGACACTGTGTGGGGAGGAGGCAGCTGTTTAAACAAAAAATTTAGTGAGAAGCCAATCATACAGCAGTCACTTTGAATCAACACAAAGACACACACAGCAGTGAGCACAGGATGCAATAATAATCCATGGTGGTCGAAATCTGTCAGCTATTAACCCATTTAACCCCATGGCCGTGTTTCCCAAATTATGGTTGTGTCACCTCACGACTGTGTACCAGTTGCATAAGGTAGATCGACCATGATAATTCAAGGGTAGTGCCAGATCAGCTTGGCGCCTGATGGCGCAAAGCTAATTTGGCACTGCCCTTGAATTATCATGGTCAGTACGTCTCCAGTTGTAGGGTGTCGGGACTAAATGGGTTAAAAACATCAGTAAGATTTGATAGTAAGAGGGCAAATCATAAAGCAGACATGTTCGATCAATACCCACAAACACAGCAAAAGATCTAAGCACCATCATACAATTATCTACAATGATAACAATTTCAAACAGCTAACAGGCAACACTGAAACCATTTGGGAATTGTGCTATTGGTGAAGAAAACAAAAAACTGTTTAGCAATTAAAACAAAATCCTAGCTTTTTTCTGCACAGAATTCTTTGCTCTGCCCAACAGTCACTTCTTGGGGTCAATTGTGATGACTAATGAATGTACATACCATAGGGACAGAGAGAGTGCTGGTGGCGTTGCCATGCAGAACGTAGGTACAGTTGACCATCAGGTAATCCTTGAAGCCCTTGGGCGGGTTGGGGGTCACTATGCACATCTGCTTGTGCCGCGACTGAATCTGCAGAAAGTGATCGAGTCAGTTCGCATGTAAACTTGTAACGGGCCAAACTAAAAGCAATAAAATGCTTGAGTATGAAGGGTAGTTCAGAATCAGTGTGCTAGTATGGGATTTTGGATTTTACAGCTCTACCAAGAGCCGTAAGGTCCAAAATCACAAACCTGCATACATCTGTTGAATGTCTAGCTGTTGAACAGCCAAAAAGTGGTCAAAGAATAGCTCAATTCGGTTTCAAATGAAAATATTGGCATTAGATTCAATTTATTTCAGCCAATCAAAATCTGTCATAAAATTAACAAAAATTAACCCCTTTACTGCTGGTACAAAGTGAACACTACCCCGTTGCAAGAGATATAAATTCTCACTAGCCCCTGCAGTCGTGGGAGCTCTTGAGGGTTTATGTCTCTTGTTAGTCCTATGTTGTTTATGCCCATGTTTGGTCACATTTACATAATTTGTGTTCTTCATGTAAATGTTGGTCTGCATGCAGTCCGGTCAGATGCACAATTCATCATCTCTCGCAGTGAAGGAGTTAAATGGAGTAGGAAACACCCCCTTGTGCATGCAGCCACTGTTAATGTACTTTGTGCCCTTTCTGCAACATGAGCCCATACCTGTCGCCGTAGGTTGAGGAAAAGCTCATAAGGGTTGGGAGGCTTTTCCAGAGTGACATCACGCGGCTCGGTCGTCTCCTTGGACTGTGCCTCTGTGCGGGCGCGCAGTTTTCGCTTGCGGGGGTGAATGTATGTTTCCTCCTGTTTTTCTGTGCCGGTTTCTGATGCTGATTCTCCTTCATCTCGGCTCTCTGTGCCATCTCGGTCTGCAAAAACAAGAAAAAAAAAGGAGAAAAATGTTAGGTGTTGAGGGCTACATTTTGATCACAGTAACTCTAAAGCTCTCACGGCTGACATGAATACCATGAAAACCAAAAAGAAGACTGCCAAGTGTAAAAAAATGCAAAGGTAATAATCAATCAATAAACAAAGAAACATATTTCAGAATAAGGACAAAACAGTATAGGAAATAAAAAAAGAAACAAACAAACTGTCTTGTCCCAACCTTTCCTGAGGCATGTTGATTTTTTTTTTTTTTTTTAACCCTTTAACCCCTAGGCTGCATTTCTCAAATTTTGGGGTGCCACTTTATGACTAGTTATCAGTGGCAGGGGATGGATCGACCATGATAATTAAACTCACAAACCAGATAGGTGAGGCTAGCGCTGGCAGAATTGTACACAAACCAAGGGGAATCACTCAGCGCTGGACAGACAAACAGTTAGATCCCCTGCCTATCAGGCGCCCAACCGCCAGCCCATAGAGAAATACGCAGGTATAGACCAAGACGATCATCTGCATCCTCTAAAGGATGCATCAGGTCTCTTATATAACCCGTGTGAAAAAGTTAAGAGTCTGAGTTGATGTTTCTGACACGTAGGTAGTAAACAGTAAATGTTTAGTTTTAAAAGGGCTGATTGGCATGAATTTTTCTTATACAAAAAAGCCTTGAAATTTCATTAATGCTTTGTTTCAGTAGACTATTAGCCATTGATTCATTTACTTTATAGCATTCAGACTTAAGACTTAAGAAGTTTACTGTGGCAGACCGTCTGGTCCATTCACAAGAAGAAATGAGGAAAGGGATTATACATTGCTTCATGAACAATGGACAATGCTTGTACAAATCTTTGCCAAACAACGTAATCCATGTTTAGTTTTGGGCTGAAAAAAACCCCAATGGTTTACTTGAAATGTCAATGACAATGAAATAAATAATTCACTGAAGAACAGTTTTGGCAAAAGTCTCTGCTCTCTGAAAACTTTAGCACAACCAGCGTCCACCTAACCCATGTAATGTTGACGGCAGGCCCTTATGAGCATTTCAGCACGCTAACACACTTCCTTATAGCGGACACGGTTGATTGGCGCCCAGCTTCGGAGATCGTTGATGGCTTGATTCTCCTCGTCATTCAGTTCACCTGACATTCGCTTGACTTGAAAAACCAGTGATCAACATGATTGTTTTTGTTGTCAAATAACAAAACCACGTCACACTCAAACATGAAAATTTTCTTCTGCAAACGAGAGTCAAGCACAATTTTCTTAAATTCCACATTTCTCTCTCTGTCCCTCAAACTCTTCTGTCCACTCCCCCGTGTATTCTTTGATTTGTTCAAGTCGTAACCTGTCTTTTCCAAGTCTGTTTCGGTCGATCTGGCGTCCAGCTCCTCCGCCTCAATAGCATGTAGGCCATCTGTAAGCCGTGTTGTCATGCCTTCTGTGTTGTTCTATCTATTCGCCTTTGTGATGCAAGGATTGTTGTTTTCCATGCGAGTTTCACGTGGGAGGCGACCAATACCACACTGTGTTTTGTCGGTGTGCACGTCAACGCGTGCAGTAATTGTCACTGTTTATTTGCTTCTCTGGTGGTGTTGGAATAAACAACGGGTTGTAAGACGGGAAACGTCCGTTTTCCTTACTGTCTTTCGCTTAAAGTTAAATACCGTTAAAATACCAGTTGCCACATTACTTCTTTGATAAGTAGTGACTGATCTCTATACTTGTTTGTCTATTTCAGAGGCGCATGAGTTACCTCTGGGGGGTGGGGTGGGGTGTGGGGTGTGGGGGTAGTTCCAACTTCTTGTCTGGGCCCCCACCTGGGTCTGCCCTGGGGGACTTGGGTGGGGTTAGGTATTTTTTAGTTCCCAGGGTCACCCTGGTCAGCCCCACAGGGTGGGTTTTTCTCTATTCTGGGGCATGTGTTTCTGTCTACCCTTTGTCCATTCACCTGTATTTGCCTTTTAAAAACTCTCCCTACTGTCTGCACTGCCTGTAGCTCTTGATATTGGATGTGTGTTGCTAAATGGTCTTAGCTTTATTTAGGCCCCATGTGTTAGGTTTATTTAATGTATTTGACCGGCTGGCGACATACATTCAATGTTCTGTTTATTTTTTTTTTTCACAAGCAGTGCAGGCACGTCCTGAGAAAGCCTTGTTGCTGTCGGGACGTTAAGCAATGTACAATCAATCAATCAATTCTTGTCTGGGACCTTGTCTGTGCGTGTGTCAAAACTCGCCCAAAAATCAAATAGCATTTTTAACAATTTTGGGTCAGAGGTTGGGGGGTGGGGGGGGGGGGGGGGGGGGGAGAGAGAGCGGAACACCTAGGATCCCCCCCCCCACCCCCCCCCCCAACCCCAAGTTCGCCCCTGTATTTTGAAGAAAGGTATTTACCCACCCGAAATCATCTTGGTCTATACCTGCGTATTTCTCTGTGGGCTGGCGGTTGGGTGCCTGATAGGCGGGGGCAGGGGATCTAACTGTTTGTCTGTCCCCTTGGTTTGTGTACATGATAATTAAAGGGTAATGCCAGATTAGCTTGGCGCCTGATGGCGCCAAGCTAATCTGGCACTACCCTTAAATTATCATGGTCGATCCACCACCTGCTCTTGGGCTTAGGGGCTAAATGGATTAAAATTATTTATTAACCCTTCCCCTACTACCCATGTATCATTTCATGGTCAATTTGCCTCCGGACACATGCATGTAATGTGCCGGCAGTTTTCAGACGACAACTCCCAAAATTAGAATCCAGACCAAAAAGGTGACTGCCACGAAAGTAAAATGCAAAGAAAGAAATACGTTGAGAAAGGACATGCACAACACATACAGAAGGAAACATACTAAGAAAGGACCAAAACTACACAACTGTGTTGTACTTGTCCTTTCTATGCATGTTTCTTTCTTTGTTGGGAATTGCTTCCCAAAATCTGAGCTAAACGAAAATGTGTGACCATACCCTTTATGTCTGGCTTGGGTTTTTCTGGCGGCTCAGTGCGACCGGCGGCCTGTTTCTGCTGCTGTTCCTGCTGATGTTTCATGGCCGTGTGCGAACGCAGGGTCCGAGTCGGTCGTTTTTCCTCCCCTTCCTCTCCCTTCCCCTCCTTCCCATCATCCTCTCTGCCGCTGCCACACCCATCTTTTGCGCCCAACTGCTCTGCGAATTTGGCGATGGAGGTAGCATCACGTTTGTCATCTGCAATGGTGCTGGTCCGTGAAGAAGGTCGGGAGGGTCGTGAAGGGGAAGATGCAGACACAGTCAGCAGATCCTCTCCTGATGTTACGAACTTTATTTCCCCGCTTTTGTCATCTGGACCCACTCCCTCGATCCACTCCCCCTGGGAGTGGAGTGAATGGGTGGGAACAGATGACATGAGGACGTAGGGAAGTGCAGGCTTGGCCTGTGGATTCTTGGGGTTGTCGGGGGCATGAGGGGCCACAGACAACTTCTGTGAGGGCAGGATGATCTTGAGGGGTGGGACTTTGGGGGAGCTGGGTCGGCTTTCAGCATCTTTGTCTGATTTTGGAGAGGTGGAGGCATTCTCCTCGACGTCCATGCGCGTGGGTGAGCTAACTGAACTGTCCGATTTCTCCCACTTGACTGCAGCCTCGTCGACTCCCCTCCCAACGCTACTTCCTGGAAACACTTTGGGGGACATGCGGTCAGCACGTTCCCCTCGCGGACGCATCTCCCACCGTAACGTTTGTGTTTGAGACACTGGCATGACCCCCAGAGTTGGTGCAGCTTCTGACTGAGACACATTTACACTGGTCGATATACCAGACAAGCTGCTGGGTCCTGAACTAATGCTGCCACTGACACCACTACCACCAACACTCATGCCACTACCACCACCAGAGACGGCACTAACACCCGTGCTGATGCTTCCACCACCGCGTCGTGTAGTTGTGTGCGGACTGGGTAGCTGTTGTGAAGTCCTGTCCGTTCCCCCAGACAAAGTACTGTCCCTGCAAGCCACACCCTCTCCTCCCCCACTACCCGTGGTGGAGGTCACAGCACTTGTCCGAGACAAACACACAGATGCGTCCAAGTTGGGGGCTGACCCCACCGCTGAGGCGTTCTGATACAAGGGTCGAGGTTTGGCAGCAGAGTTGGGGGAGGTGGCTGTGGTGTGGTTAATGCCGTCAAGGGATGGAATGTGCTGATTATCTGTCTCCCGCCTGCTACCAATCCCCCCACCCAGCGGGATTCCAGGGGAGAGTCTGGGCATGGCAGGACTGACTTGTACCCTCGGGGAGGCGTGTAAGTGTCCAGGTGTGGTGTCAAACACGGCACGTGGGCTTGAGGACGTCAATGATGATGGGAAAGGCCCGTCATCTCGCTCATCATCACTGACATCCTCCAACCCGCGTGGAGTGAATGGCTCTGTACGAATACGCTGCAGCAATGACCCCTGACCTGAGCGATGAGGCCCTTCCTCCTCGGAAGAATCAGGCTGGGCGCACTCCACACGTAGGGGTGGTAATCCTGCCACACTTGACGTAGAAGACGCCGTAGACACAGCCACCTGAGTCACATTATTGTGCGGCACACCAGCACCCAAACTTATATCCCACATATCCACCTTCTGTCTGTGATGCACTTGCTGGTGTCTATCTTTGCCATGAATGTGGCCGTGACTGTGAGCATTGGACCGTGACTCACTATTGTCCCCCGTCACGGAAGGGCTGCAGGCTGGGGACATGCGACCTTCGGCACCAGCCCCTGCCCCCAGTCGCTCGTGGTGCTGACCGTAGTGGGGGTGGAGCTGTTGTTGTTGCTGTTGTTGCTCACCGGTGTCCATGGTCAGAATGTAAGACTTAAACAGCGGCTCCTTAGAATCCTTCGTCTTGCTCCCACTGAAAACAAGCAACATATCAATTCATCAACAAACTGGAGACACAATGAAACTCAAACAACACTGACTCTTATTAAGTTTTAACCATTTGGCCATCGGTGGAACTTTCTGTTGTGGTTAACCATACAGGAATCACGGTGACAAAAACTGCTACTGACAGCCAAAGACTTGACGGGTCAGCTTCTGAAGGTTCCCTTTTTCACGTACAGTCACAGAACAGGCAGCGCGATGCTTTAACGCCAATGGCTAGGAATCACATGATGCTCCATGACTGCACACGCGTTAAGATAAGATAAGATAAGATAAGATAAGATAAGATGGTTTATTGCCATATGTTTCCATGTACAAAACAATAAAAACATTGGAATTTGTCTTGATGTCAGTTACTAAGACTAAACACACACACACACACACACACACACACACACACAGAGAGAGAGAGAGAGAGAGAGAGAGAGAGAGAGAGAGAGAGAGAGAGAGAGAGAGAGAGAGAGAGAGAGAGAGAGAGAGAAACATCTGATACAGTTAAAAACTGACTGTACACAATCATTCTCACTCGCCACTCGCGCTCTCTCCAATTAGTCCGGTTGATCAGAGAGAGCGTGAACAGCAAGAGGGAAAAAACTGTTGCGGAATCTGCTGGTCCTGGTACTGATGGACCTGTACCTGCGCCCTGATGGTAAAATTGATGGTAAAATTTGAAAAAGCTCATTGCCGGGGTGGGTGGAATCACTGGAGATAAGACGTGCTCTACGTAAGAGACGCTGCTGGTACAGTGAGTCCAGGCTAGGAAGATCTCTGCCTATGATTTTTGAAGCGGTCTTGACCACCCTACTCAGTCTGATTTTCTCTTTGGCCGTGATGGAACCATACCAAACCGTGATCGAAAAGGTGAGCACGCTCTCAATCACAGCTCGGTAGAATTGCATCAACATGTGGGCACCGAGACCGAAACTTTTCAGACGTCGCAGGAAGAACAAGCGCTGCTGTGCTTTTTGGACGATAAGGCGAGTGTTTTCCTCCCACTTCAGGTCACATGACAGGGTAGTGCCAAGAAACTTAAAGTTCTGGACTGTTTCAATGATTTCACTATTGATCACAAGAGGGGGAGGGGGAGGGGACTGTTTCTTTCTAAAGTCCACAATCATTTCTTTTGTTTTGCCAGAGTTCAGTTCAAGGTTGTTGTTATTACACCAACTAATTAGAGTCTCAACCTGACTACGGTAAGCGGATTCGTCTGAGTTTGTAATGCACCCTTCCACTGTGGTGTCATCTGCAAATTTCAGAACTTTAGTACTGGCATGGCATGAAGCACAGTCATAAGTAAACAGGGAGTAGAGCATAGGGGAGAGCACGCACCCCTGAGGCGTGCCCGTGGATAAAGTGAGGGTGGATGACACATTTCCACCAATTTTAACGACCTGTGGTCTCATCAACAGGAAATCGAGGGTCCAGAGGCACAATGTCTCTGGAACTCCGATTTGCTGGATCTTCTGGTACAATTTGGATGGATTGATTGATTGTACATTGCTTAACGTCCCGACAGCAACAAGGCTTTCTCAGGACGTGCCTGCACTGCTTGTGAAAAAAAAAATAAACAGAACATTGAATGTATGTCGCCAGCCGGTCAAATACATTAAATAAACCTAACACATGGGGCCTAAATAAAGCTAAGACCATTTAGCAACACACATCCAATATCAAGAGCTACAGGCAGTGCAGACAGTAGGGAGAGTTTGAAAAAGGCAAATACAGGTGAATGGACAAAGGGTAGACAGAAATACATGCCCCAGAATAGAGAGAAAAACCCACCCTGTGGGGCTGACCAGGGTGACCCTGGGAACTAAAAAATACCTAACCCCACCCAAGTCCCCCAGGGCAGACCCAGGTGGGGGCAATTTGGATGGAATAATGGTGTTAAAAGCAGAACTGTAATCAACAAATAAAATTCTGGCATAGGTGTTTGGGATTTCAAGGTGTTGTAAAACATAAAACAAACCAAGTGACACCGCATCCTCCACGGAATGTTTTTCGCGATACGCGAATTGAAAACAATCCAGCAGAGGGTCGGTAAATGTTCTCAGAAACCGGAGGACGAGGCGCTCAAGCGTCTTCATGACAACTGAGGTCAGAGCGACCGGTCTGTAGTCATTTAGGGAGGACACTTTGGATTTTTTCGGAACAGGAATGATGGTGGACCTTTTGAAACACTGAGGAACAGTGCACTGAGATAGAGACATGTTGAAAATGTCAGTAAAGACGCCCGAGAGCTGGTCCGCACAGTTTCTGAGTAAGCGTGGAGAAATGTTATCTGGACCGGCAGCTTTCCTGCTGTCTAGACGCTGAAACATGCACCTGACATCGGCGTCTAGAATAATGAAAGGTGGGTTCTCAGTATGACTCCTCTCCACAGAAGGAGGTGGGGTCATATTCTTTTTGTCAAAACGACTATAAAAGTCATTCAGAGTGTCTGGAAGAGACGCATCTGTAACATCAGCAGTCTTGGAAGCTGGTTTATAGTTTGTAATGTCTTTGAGGCCTTATACATGCCAGGGATGCTGTCACCCAGGAAAAGACCATAAGAACCAACATTCTCAACAGCTTACAGCCTCAAGGTGCCCCCCCCATGAACTATCATGATAGTCGATGTCATTCCTTAACCCATAAACTCTCAGAACTAAATGACTTCAATTCTAAAGAATGGAAGTCATTTAGTTCTGGGAATGTAAGAGTTAACCCCTTCCATGACTGCCATGAAAAACTGAAAAACACCCAGATGCAAGAGGTAGCTGCAGCGGCTCATGAGGATCTTTAACTACTGGTCCTCTTGCTAACAATGTTCTATATCCACGTTCCTTTGACCATTGAGAATCTTTTGACGTTGAATTTCAAATATGATTTCAAAAACACGTGTCCACTGGCAGTGAAGGGGTTAACTGTAGATTCACAGGATGACCCCAGATTTGACCTTCGCACTCCATGAGGAGATACACGGAAATGGTGGAGCAAGTCTTGGTCAGCAAGAGGCATAGATTCTCAAGAGTGCCTGCAACTGCTGGGGCTCATGTGAATCAACACCTCTTGCACACGCGATGGACTTCAATTGGGACTGTGCAGCTGAACACAGATTCGTCCTGCACAAACTTTAGATGTTTGGTTGAAGGCGCAAAATTATTCTGGCACTACCAATGAACTCTCATAGCAGATTCATATCTGTGCAGTGTGTCTGGTGTGAAAGATTTAACCCACTTAGCCCTGATGCACTACAGCAGGAAATAATAATACCCGATAGTGCCAAGCCAATCTGGCACTACCCTTGAATTATCATGGTCCCTCCATCTCTTGTAACTGAGTCATTGACTGACACCTCCAAAATTTGGAAAATGTGGTCATGGGGTTAAAAGGGCTGACCCCAACAGTGCTTTCTGTCACAGTGATTCCTGCAGGAGTCTCCTGGACAAAAGCACTACTGGCAACCAATGGGTTAATCACATCAATGCTAATCTTGCTGTCCTCACCTGAATCCCTGACTAGTCCCCGTCTCTTCCCCGCTGTTGCTACCGGCAGATTTGAACTTGAGGAACAATCGCGGTGAGGGTGCAGTTTTGTCCACTGGTGACTTGGGGGGCAGGCTCATACGACGTGTGACAGAGATGCTGGCAGGTCCTCCGTTGTTGTCCCCCCTCACCATAGACATGGACGAACTGCGCGGCTTTATGTCTGGCGAGAAAATGATAAACTTTCCTATATTAACAATGGTAATGCTGCAGCGACAATGATACACCGATAGATTTATGGATGACCCTTCTAAATAACAGTTGTATGGGCAGGTTACACTAGCGTCCCCATATTTTTCTGAAATCAAAGTATCTGCCCTTTGGGTAACTTTCAAATGATGAACAAACTTGCACTACTTGACATCAACAAATTGTTTTAACCCTTTGGTTGTCAGTAGCGGTTTTTGTCGAGATGATTCGTTCAGGATGTCAGGATGTTATTCCTGCAGGAATCATCGCGACAAAAGCCCCTACTGACAGCCAAAGGGTTCAAAGTTTTTGATAAATGGTTGTTGATAAATGAAGGCCAAAAGTACAGCCGCAGAAATCCTCATGATCCTGACACAGCTACTGGACCCCGAGACGTTTAATCCGACTGTGCATGCAGCTACCAATACTGTTAGCCCATCTCATTACTTACTTACGCCTGTCACCCCTACCCGGGTATAGGCCGTCGACGAGAGACTTCCAGCAACTCCTGTCCTGTGCTTTTCCTTCGATTCTACTCCAGGTGGTTCCCAGTCTCTTGATGTCTGCTTGGAGGTCTCGACGCCAGGAGTTTCTTGGCCTACCTCTTTTCCTCTTTCACTGGGGGTTTCATGACAATGCCTGCCTAGTGATACTGGAAGCTGGCTTTCTCAGGCTGTGACCGATCCATCCCCATCTTCTTCGCCCAATTTCATTCTCTGCTGTTATCTGCTCTGTTCTGTCCCAGAGTCTGACGTTGCTGATCTTCTCTGGCCAGTGGATTTTCAAAATTCTTCTAAGGCAACTGTTCATGAAGGTCTGTACTCTGTTGACTGTGGTTTTTGTCAATCTCCAAGTCTCTGCTCCATATAGGAGAACTGCTTTTACACTGGAGTTGAAAATCCGGACTTTGGTGTGTTGTGACAGCTCTCTGGAACTCCACACTTTTTTCAACTGGAGAAAGGCTCCTCTGGCTTTACCGATTCGTGCTCTGACATCTGCATCAGTGCCGCCTTTTTTGTCTATGATGCTCCCGAGATAGGTGAAGGACTCCACCTCCTCCAACGGGGTGCCAGCAAGCAAGATTGGTTCTTCCCTGGTTGTGTTCAGCCTCATTGTCTTTGTTTTCTGTTTGTGAATGGTGAGGCCCACTTGGGACGAGATGTCAGCAAGCCTCGTGGTCTTGTCCTGCATTTGTTGATGAGTGTGGGACAGTAATGCCAAGTCGTCTGCAAAATCGAGGTCGTCAAGCTGTGTCCACAGTGTCCACTGTATTCCACTTCGTCTGTGCTCTGTGGTCATCTTCATGACCCAGTCTATGGCCAGTAGGAAGAGGAACGGAGACAGCAGACACCCCTGCCTGACACCAGTTCTGACCTGGAGCTCCCTGGTGAACTGCCCTTCGTGGATCACGCGACATGTCATGCCATCGTAGCTGCTCTTGATCAGGCGGACGAGCTTTGTGGGTACACCGTAGTGTCGTAGGAGTTTCCACAGAGTCTCTCGGTCCACGCTGTCAAATGCTTTCTCATAATCCACAAAGTTGACGTAAAGCGGGGAGCTCCACTCCAGAGACTGTTCCACGATGATGCGGAGAGTGGCGATCTGGTCTGTACATGATCGGTTCTTCCTGAATCCTGCTTGCTGGTCTCTAAGTTGGGGGTCAACGGAGCTCTTCATTCTCTCTAGGATGATCCTGTTAATGACCTTTCCTGGTACTGACAGCAAGGTGATTCCTCTGTAGTTGGAACACTTGCTGAGGTCGCCTTTCTTGGGAAGCTTGATTAGGTACCCCTCCTTCCAGTCAGCTGGCATCACCTCCTCTTCCCAGATCTTTCCAAACAGTGGGTACAGCATCTCCACTGTTGTCTCTAGGTCTGCTTTCAGAGACTCCGCTGGGATGCCATCTGGCCCTGCTGCTTTGCCATTCTTCAAAAATGCCACTGCTCTTCTGATCTCTTCCCGGCTGGGTCTGTCACAGCTGATGGGTAGGTCGGTCTCTGCCGGCTGGATGTCGGGGGGGTCGGGTGGGCTAGGTCTGTTCAGTAACTCTTCAAAATACTCGGCCCATCTGTCGAGTTGGTCTGCTCTGTCTGCAATAGGCTTGCCTTCTTTGTCTTTTACTGGTCTTTCTGTATGGCCATACTTAACCGACAATCTTCTGGTAATGTCGTAGAGCTGTTTCATGTTGCCGCTGCCTGCTGCCTTTTCTGCCTCTGCTGCTAGGCTGTCTGTGTAGGCCCTCTTGTCTGCCCTGATACTCCTCTTCACCTCGCGGTTGGCTTCCGAGTATTCCTCCTGTGCCCTTACTTTGGCTGCTCTCGTGCGACTGTTGTTGACTGCTGCTTTCTTCTGCTTCCTCGCTTCTATCTTCTTCAAGGTCTGTGCCGACAGCCAGTCCTTGTGGTGGTGTTTCCTGAACCCTACAGTGTCTTTGCAGGTTGAGTTCAGCGCCTCTCTAACTGCCTTCCACTGCTGCTCTGTGGTGACCGCCTCCTCTTTATTTACTAACTCCTGTAGCGCTTGAAACCGGTTGGACAGCACCAGTTTGAACTCTTCTCTAACTCCAGTTTCTCTCAGGAGGCCTACATTATAGCGCTGTTTTCTTATTGTCTCTGTGCGGCTTTTCTTTAGCTTGAGCTTCATTCTTAAGGTAAGCAGATGGTGGTCTGAGGCGACATCTGGTCCCCTTCTCACTCGAACATCTTGAAGGGATCTTCTAAATTTCTTGCCAATGCAGATATGGTCTATTTGGTTCTCTGTTGTATGGTCAGGTGAGACCCAAGTTGCTTTGTGTATTCTTCTGTGTGGGAAGATGCTGCCTCCAATGACAAGTCGGTTTAGAGCACAAAAGTCTACAAACCTCTCCCCGTTCTCACTCATCTCTGAGCCTAGTCCCTGTATCCCCATCACCTCTTCGTATCCGGTGTTGTCCTCCCCTATTTTGGCATTAAAATCGCCCATGACAATGGTGATGTCTCGCTCCGCACAATTGTCCACGGCACTCTGGAGTCGGTCGTAGAACTCTTGTTTCTCTTCCTCGTCACTGTCATTGGTGGGCGCATAACACTGGATGACGTTCAGCTTGAGCTTTTTTTTGGTTCTAAAGGCTGCTGTGATAATTCTTGGCCCAAGAGGTCCCCAGCCCATCAGCGCTCTCTGTGCCACTGGTGACAGCATGAATGCTACTCCTTCTGTATGGGGGGCATTCTCCTCTTCATGACCTTTTTACAGAATCATCTCCCCACTTAACAGCCTTTTCTGGCCAGACTGCGTCCATCTGGCTTCACTGATACCTAGCAGGGAAAGGTTGTACTTTTGCATTTCCGCTGCTATCTGGGCGGCCTTGCCGCTCTGGTACATGGTCTTGACGTTCCATGTGCCCATGGTTGTGTCCCTGGATAGAGAGAGGCGGCTCGGTCCTGTGGCTTCCGAAGACTTCCGGCTTTCACCACAGGACGTCATAAGTCTTCTGGTAGAAGAACCTTCCTCCTCCAGGAAAGGAATTACTGTTAGTCTTTTCGTCGGCGTTTTTGTAGCTATTTCCTTTTTTGCAGGGTGGGGAAGCTACCCCCACGCCCAACCCCCTTACTAGGAGGACCAGGGGTTTTCTGTCGGGGTCACCTTCCCTTAGACCATGTTGGTTCACGGCACCTTATTTCATTCGGTGCACCCCTCTCACGAGGGACCCCCTATCTACCACCCAGGGGAAGCGCCTCAACGCCATATGGTCCCAGCGCGAGGTAGCCCATCTCATACTGAGGCAAAAAGCTTCAAATGTGTACACTGCCATATGCAAGCTACATTACAGTACTTACAGATAAGGATATAGACCAATGGCTTTAGTTCAAGGGTGGTGCCAGAATAGCTTGGCGCCTAAAGGCGCCAAGGTATTCTGGCACTACCATTGAGCTATTTTAGTCAAACTTATTTCACACTCTCTGGTGTATTCCGAATGATAACTGTTAACAGCGTTGGTGGATCAGGAGTATGGATAATTATGATGTGATGTTACTTCAATGTTGTAAAGTTACTTGACAGCTTACTTCCCTTCTGTAGTGAACATTTTCAACTTTTGAGGTGAGGTGCATTGAGTGTGTTCATGTGGGGAGTTTTGAAAAAATATTAAAGCACTTTCTGCCCAATCATATCATTTTTTGGGTTGGTTTCTCCATCACTACCTTCGACATCAATGCCTCGGTCTTCGTCCTTGATGGAGGCGAGACTCTCAGGCGAAGTCGGCGATCGAATCTCGTCGATGCTGGAGGTCTCACTGTTGGAGGAGATGATCTCACGGTGGAGAAGTTTTTTGATATGAGGGGTCAAGGCAACGTCAACAGGCGTCTTGCCTTTCAAGTTGGCTTGCAAAGGGTTGGCCCCGTGTTTTAGAAGAATTGTTACGAGCTGAAAGTGAAAAACACAAATGGGGTTAGTTCTCATTCACCCTCTTGTGCATACAGCCACTTATACTGCACCAGAGGCTGCATGCACAAGGGGGAGGGAGGGGGAGTTAAAACAGTACTGGGGGTCACTTGGACAAGGAGATGAATATGTCAAATTGACAGATGTCTTGCCCTTCAAATTAACCCATTGAGCCCTGACGTACTACACCAGGGGATGGATCAACGATAATTCAAGGGCAGTGCCAGATTAGCTTGGCGCCATCAGGCACTACCCCTGAATTATCATGGTCGATCCATCTCTTGCGACTGGTACACAGTGTTAGGCAACACCTAAAAAATTTGGGGTTAAAAGGGTTAACTTTAGATGAGTCACTCGTAAGAGTTGCAAAAATGCATTTTTCTCTAAAAGGTATTTTTTCGAAAAATACTTACCGATGACATGACTGATAGGAAGTGTCTACTTACTCTCACAATTTTAGCCTAGGAACCCGTTGTGCCCCTGCACCAACCGGGAGGCACTCGAGGAACCCCCAGAGGGGCCGAGAGTGATCTCCCGTGACTGCCCATCCGGTTCCGAGTCATGTGATGATTACTCAGTTTAGGATATTTAGCTTACCAGCGGCAAGCGGGGCAGGAGGGAGGGTCCTCCGAGTCATGTCATCAGTAAGTATTTTTCGAAAAAATACCTTTTAGAGAAAAATGCATTTATTTCCTCAAAAACATTACCGATGACATGACTGATAGGAAGAATTACGAGCAGGAGGAGGGTGCCGCTGCCCGCAAAATAACCCAGGGGGCCTGCAGAGCCATCCTCCCAGTCGCAAACTCCCGACAATTTTAGCTAAGTAGCGTACCTACGGCGCCTGTGGCGCCGGGAGGGAGTGTTGCGCTGCCGTGATGTCCCCCACCAGAGCGAGGTTGTCTCGCTGGCCTGCCAGATCCCGGAGGTAGAAGCGGGCGAAGGTAGATTCTGCTCGCCAGCCTACTGCCGCCACAATGTCTTTAACAGCACAGTTCCCGTCGAAGGCAAGACTCGTGGCCATGGCACGTACCTCGTGCGCGCGTATCTTAAGCCTCTTTGCTCCCTGTGGGGAGAGGTCCTGGTAGGCGGACCGAATGACCCAGCGTAGCCAGGAAGAGATCGTCTGGGCCGAAATGTCATCTCTGCCAGTCCTAAGAGGCAGGAAGAGGCGTGAGCGTCCTCGACGGACGGCTTTGGTTCTGCGTAGATAGAAGATGTGTAAGGCGCGCACAGGGTCTTGTTGCCTGGTCTCTCGAGGGAAGTCCATTCCCCGCAGCGGTCTCAGTGTGATCACTTGTGGCGCCGTCAGTGGAGACCTGGTCTTGGCAAGGAAGGAGGGATCTGGGAGAAGGTGCACGGAGCCATCCGCACGAAATTGCAGGCAGGCAGGGCGCGCCGAGAGTGCGTGCAGCTCGCTGACTCGGGCCGCTGTGGCAAGGGCCAAAAGGAAGCAGGTCTTACGAGTCACGTCCGCAAGGCGGGCCAAGGGCAGTGGTTCGAATCTGGGTGAGTTCAGCCACGTCAGGACCCAGGGAAGGTCCCAGCGCGCAACGAGAGAGCGGAGTACCGGACGTCGCAAGCCGAAGTGCAACATAAGGTCGGCGATGTCCTTACAGGCGCCGGGGTCCGGACGTCCAAGGTGTCGATAAGTGTCGGCAATCATGGAAAGGTATCCTCTGATGGTGATAGGGGCGAG